>CM064547.1:27890495-28370198 GCA_032716605.1 Paralithodes platypus
ATGTTACGACTGGGGTTCAAATATATCAGGGCTCTTATTCATTGGACTAGTAATGGCATAAATGTTACAACGGAAAGCGCTAGCTCCAACCTCTGATGTATATTCCCAGTGAACAAAGAACACAAATACTCTACAGAGTTCTATATGCAATAATAGGCTATCAAACTCTCAATAAATGTGCGTCTACTCTAGGCTTAATGTTATGTGAAAACAGCCTATTACTACCTATAACCGAAGGTGCTTGGTTATGGTATGCATAGTAAGGTGGTAAGAGAAGTTACAGCTTACGTTACTTTAATCAATAAATGTCAGGCACTCCTGCATGAAAGAAAGTGCACTAAAGTCCTTCAACACTAACAAGGAATCTTCTTTAAATGTTAGATGCTATAAAGATGCTCGTATCAGAAATGGAACCCAAAAAGGCAGGCAGCGGAACAATGCTCGTGCAGGCTATGCACACAAAAAGGCAGAATATATAATGCCGTCGGAGCCAAGAATATCCTAAACACTACAACAATAATAATAATCGCCACGACAATGCAGTATTCCTATCAACAAAAAGAGCCTAAGTCGTTTGTGTCTCGATACATCAAACTAGGCTGCGAAATGCTTGTGTAATCATAAATGGGTATGCATAAAAAGAGTAATTAGGTTAATATACTTAATGTCTACTGTGACTGATAAAGTCTAGCTAGAGTCAATGATACGAGATACTGGTGCGCATGGCATGCCGCATAGCCTAGTGCAAATCTCAAGTCTGTGCGTCAAATATTACGTTATAGGGAAGGGTAACTCTCTTGAGAAACCTTAATACCGAAGTATTAAGCGTTCTCCTGGCGTACCTCAAAGACAAACAACGAGCTTAGAACAGTGCAGAATGGTATAGGCAAAAAGCCCTCATTCGTGCATGCTCTACTCTCAATGGCACACAGACTAGAATTTACTCAATCAACTCCAGTTCTCAGGTATGTCGTGCAGCTTTTAACTAAAGCCAGCACTCATAGGAAACAATACCTTATAATATCAGACTCCTAGTCTAGCATTATCTAATCCAGCAGAACACTAATAATTAAAGGAAGCAGTACTTAAACAATATAAATGCCAACCAATGCTTCGTGATCCACTTATCTTAACAACTAACATACATGGGTTATATCAGACCTTAACGCACACTACAACTGGCCAGCATGAAGCTGATTTTGCAGAGTTAACCAGAGGGGGTATAATATTAATAAAAAGGTGGTGAAAGATATGAAAAAGAGAGAGGTAGGCAGAGGAAAAGATTCTCAGGTGCGGATCGGGGGACAGATAGCAAGGGAAAAAAGATGGATGCGTTCTAGAAACCAGATCTGAGGGAGAGAGTGGCGAGGAACTGTATAATTATACTCGCACTAGCTCGAGGCGCGTGGGAAAAAAGCGGTTACAAGTCCTCTAGCCACTAGCAAGGGAGCTAGCAGCATGGTAAGGACCTCTCTCCACCAACCCCCACAAGGCAGCCAGCCGTGACGTCATCGAGCGGGACAAAAACACAGCGCGCTCCCTCTCACTCTGTTCTACTCTCTCTCTCTCTCCCAGATCCCATCATTATTAGTTAATGATAAAACATATACTTTCTATCTATCTATCTATCTATGTGCTCAGGCCCAATCCCCATTTTGGGGGTAGCTGACTCAAGACAGAGCAAGAACAGGGAAAACACAAAAACAACATAAAACAAAAAATAAACACAGATAAAAAACACAAACTCACACACATCCAGGTCACCCAGGAGAAGACCCAGAGACCAGGGTTACCAAGGTCGCTCCAGCACTCCCCCAGTCCCTGACCACCCGGAGAGGTTCCGATCTCGGCAGGCAGACATGCAGCGGAGCCAAATCCACAAGCCCTCCCACCACACTTCCAGGCACACCCTTCATATTAATCGTCCCCCCGGGCCAGGCGCCTGATGGACTATTATCTAGTCGAACTTGCGCCCGACCCCTTACTCCAAATGACCACGTGTTCACTCAACTATTCACAAGCATTCTCCATTCACTCCTGTGCACCACCACTTCCCCTGCCTGATCTATAGTCATTCCTCTATCATCCAAAGCCTTTCTTACACAGTCTCTCCATCTCAATGGGGGTCTTCCTGCCCTTCTATCTCCCCTTGTACCTGACTCACATATTCTCTTTGTAAGCCTTTCATCTCCCATTCGTTCAACATGAACATATACTTTACAATTAAATATATAAAGCCTTGACATGGGTGAAAACAAAGAGCCTTTCTGGACTGCCCATGACACGAGCTTTCATATGAAATAAAGCACACTCTAATACATAAACTGTAGCCCCATCCACTGCCCTGGCGATCCTAGCGAGTCACTGTAGGACAAGCCATGCGGTTCTAACGGAGTGGTTAACGTCACACCCCCCCCAAGATTTTTCTCAGAGGCCCCAAGGCTCACAAAAATCTGATGGTTAGAACCCATGCTATATCTCCACTTCCCATCACCCAGCGGCAGTAAAAGATCTGGCACAGTTCTTCAACAAAACATTTTTCAAAATTATAACCCTCCCCAACACCATAGGTTAAATTATATGAAGTTATGCTCCTCAAGAGCGAGCATCTCTAGCCCAGCATTCTGAAAGGAGTGCAACTCAGAATTACTGCTATACCATACTAAAAAAAATCAACTATCAAAGAAAGAGTTTTTATTTGATTTTCATGTTTTTAATTTGTTTATTTCGGCTGCACTATAGGGGCAAGCCTAGTTTTTTCTTCTATACCAAACGCTCAACTCCTGCTTTACGACCCAATACGCTGGGCTACAACCGCGAGCCAACAAGCACCAAGCGCAAAATACTATTCAAACTAAAGCAGGAGGCTACCCGTGTGTCAATCTACCCAGGATCATATACCCTTGAACGACCATCTGCAACCACGTTGTCACAACCGGCAATATGGCGTATGTCCAGGTTATATACCAATAACCTTAGTGACCACCTGGTCAGCCTCATATTCCGATTGTGAAACTGGTCCAAGAACTTGAGAGGGTGATGATCTGGGTAAACTACAACAACCTGTCCATAGGCTGGAACACAGACCTCGAAATGCCTCAGAGCAAGTACAACCACCAGCAGCTCCTCCTCGACAACAGAGCAGCTCCCCTGGACCGAATTGTACTTCTCCGAGCAGAAACTAACAGGATGCTCCAGCCCATCATCGTCCTTTTCCACAAGGACGGCACCAGCCCCCACACCACTAGCATCCGTTGCTAGTTGGAAAGGTAGGCTAAAGTCAGGGGCCCTGAGGATCGGGTGAGTGCACAACAGGTGTTTACTTCTCTAAACACCTTCTCACACTCAGGCGCCCATTTGAACTTCTTATCCTTCCAGTTATCCTCCACCTGAGCTTGACTGTCCCGTTCTCCTTCTCCACCTTGACTGCTAAACATCATCACAGGCACAGTGAGAGGCTCAGGGGGGTGCCTCCCATACTCCTTCACGAGATTAACATGACATAACTGATTGCGCTTCCGTCTGTCTGGAGTGGCTACCAAGTAATCCAGGTCTGATAGCTCCTCCACCACCCTATAAGGACCAGCGTACTTCGCGGATAAGGGATGACCTACAAGGGGCAGTAGAATCAACACCTCCTGACCCACGTGCAACTCCCTGAGTTCAACCTTGAGGTCGTACCTGTCCTTCCCGAGGGCCTGAGAGCTAGTCAAATTACGGCTAGCCAACTCCAGACTGCGCAACATCCGTTCTCGACTGTTGAGGACACACTTGAGAATAGAACAAGGTTTTTCTGCGCCCTCCCATACTTCTTCAACCATATGGAGAGGCCCTCTAACACGGTGTCCAAAGACGAGCTCATTAGGGCTGAATCCCAAACTCTCCCCAGGTACCTCCCACACAGCAAACAAAACACATGGCTGGCCAAGATCCCAATCCCTCCCACTCTCAAAGCAACAACAACGAAGCACAGATTTCAAGGCTGAGTGCCATCGCTCTAACACACCCTGGCTCTCCGGATGATACGCAGATGACACAACCCCAACAATCTCATGCTGCGGCATTGCTTGAACCAAGAGGCTAGAAGTGAAGTTGGGTCCCTGGACTGACTGAATCCCCTGCGGGTAACCATACCGGGAAAAATACACTAGCAAGCTTCGGACCACCGTCTTCGCCGACCCATTTCTCATAGGGTACGCGTCAGGGTACCTTGTTGCTACATCTCCCGACTGTGCATCACTGTCCTCCTTCAACTCTTTCGTCTTTTTAAGCCCATCCTCTGCCTTTTCCACAACAGTTACTGGGTCTTCTTCAGACTCGATATTTGGTCCTAATACTGAGTCCCCGAGAAGGGCCGTTGATACTAAACTCTCAACCGCATCAACTTCCAACCCCTTCTCGGTACCCTTCCTCCGCTGATCTAAAGATTGTTGACCAGAATGTGACTCCCTGGATGCAGGATCTCCGGTGACAACACACGCCATAGGCTGCCCCGGACACTTCTCAACCCACTCCTGCTCCTCCCTACTCACGTCGGCCGGCTTCTCGGCAACGACCAAGGGTGGAGCCTCAGAAGTAGGTCCCGCAAAGTCGTTGCCGAGAGGGAGGTCGCCGCCCCCAACAGGTAACTTCTCCACAATTCCTACATCCAGGTCCCGAGTCACACCATCAACTTCCACCTTCATTCTTACAAGCGGGTATGACCTTGTTGCATTAACTCCCTGAACCACAACCACCCGCGCCGTATTGACAGGTTTACCAGTGAAATTTCTCAACAGTGTTTGCGATGCCCCAGTGTCACGCAAAATTCTCACCTCATGTCTTCTACCCCCCCACTCCACACAACCGAGTCCCCTGTGGTCACTAAAGGCATCACGGACAGGGAATAAGCCTTCCGGATCCTTCTGCACTGGCAGTGTATTTACCTTGGAAGAAATGCCTCTAACAAACTCCGATGTCCTCTTGAACACTCCAATGCCGTGAGCAAAAGACACGGCTGCCGGAGGAGGTCGACTAGGGCACTCATTTGCCTTATGACCCTCCTGGTGGCACCTAAAACACATAAATTTCGGTTTCGGCTTATACTGTGATGTAACAGGCCCCTGACTTTTCTTATACGGCGCGGTGTTAGGTTTGAATTCAGTTTTAGTTTCATTGCTCTTTTGTTTAAATGTGTCGTTGCTACGGGGAGGGGGAGGATAACGGTCCCTAGCACTTGCATCGTACTTCTGTGAGGACCCGCAACCCCGAATCAACGACAGCCGTAGATCAGCCATTTCTGCTGCTTCTACTAGAGTTCTTGGGTTTTTCTCCTTTAAGTTCAAAGTTAGATCACCGCCCGTGCTCTTAAAGAACTGCTCCAACATCATTAACTGCTTAAGTTCATCAAATGTTGTGACCTTCTCAGATCGGAGCCAGTTCCCCATAGCATCGGACAAGTCCCGGGCATGTTCCAAAAAGGTGCTATCTCTTCCCTTAATTACACCCCGGAACTTCAAACGGTACGTTTCTGGTTTCAGTTCGTAAGCCCTCAGGACAGCCTCCTTGAGATCCTCGTACACAATACATAACTCCAAAGGTAACGCATCGTAGGCTTTAAGACCCTTGCCTATTAATCTAGAGGATACAAGTGCTGCCCATTTATTCTCTGGCCACTGGTGTTCCTGGCACGTCTTCTCAAAGCGTGTGAAAAATTCTGTTACACCACTCTCATCAAACACCGGAACCAATTTCAATAAGTGCGAGAGAGACTGCTCATGAACACGGTTACCAGCCCCAAGTCGCTGTCCCGTTGCCTCTACTCGCGACTTCTCTACATCCATGTCGGCACAGTACCTAGTCGACTCTAAGTCAGCTTGGATTTTTGCTAGCTCTATGTGCTGCTGACTGATAGTTTTTCTCTCTTCTATCTTGGCTCTCTCTTCTATCTTGGCTAATTCTAATTGCTGCTGAAGCTCACATGCCCTTTGTTGCTGTTGAACCTCAGATACCCTGATAGCCTTTCTCTCTTCGATCTTAGCTAATTCGAGCTGAAGCAATAATTCTGGAGTTAACCCTTGAGGAGGTGAAGGTGCTACAATGTTTGAAATTACCGGTGGTCCCCCCAGGGGCAGCCCACCCTGCCAGTCACCACCCACCTGTGGAAGCATACTCGGGGTCGGCAAACTACTGGGATGGCTGGGAGTAGAGTGTAGGGGAAGCATGGCCGAAGGGCTCTGAGCACTCAACCCATCTCGCTCACCAGTCACCCTGCCCAGTACACGCGTTATCAAGTTATCCTTGGTCATGCTGCTAGTAACCGCATGACCGATAGCTGTGGCCAGGCATTGAAGACCGTACCGATCCATACCCTCCAACCGCTCGGCAGTAACAGGCCATTGCAAAAATATCCTAGCATCCTCCTCACAGTTCACCCGATTAACCCTTTCATCATGCTGCTGTTCCTCAGTTTCGACATTACGTACTGTGTCTCCATTCTCCTCTGATCCGGTATAAGACATGATGCTCACAAAAATTTCCCACCTCAATATTCAGAAAAGAAGTATCCAAACTCTTATACCTCAATATACACACACAAATTCTCGGAAATACTCAAGGGCTATACTATGTTGCAAAACAAAAATTATTCTTGCTGATCCCCGCAAAATATTCTCCAAAACAACAAATGTTCCCTGCTAATAAATGTAGGTTCACCAAATCCTAGGTAAGGTCGCCATTTGTTATGACTGTGGTTCAAATATATCAGGGCTCTTATTCATTGGACTAGTAATGGCATAAATGTTACAACGGAAAGCGCTAGTTCCAACCTCTGATGTATATTCCCAGTGAACAAAGAACACAAATACTCTACAGAGTTCTATATGCAATAATAGGCTATCAAACTCTCAATAAATGTGCGTCTACTCTAGGCTTAATGTTATGTGAAAACAGCCTATTACTACCTATAACCGAAGGTGCTTGGTTATGGTATGCAAAGTAAGGTGGTAAGAGAAGTTACAGCTTACGTTACTTTAATCTCTCTTTAATTACTTTAATCTCTCTCGACTAGGAGTTTCGACCTTAGCCAGCTCACTCGACAAGTTTGTTGCGGGGTTTGGTTAATAAACCATAGGTGTGTAAGTAAAATAGAATCCCAGCCACATCAAATTGATAGTAATAACGAACATTCTGATAGCGTAGATTTTCCGTCTAGGTCCAGTAGTTCAACAGGTAAAAATAAATTAGTTAAAAACAATAGAAAAATAGTTGCAAATACAAGTAATAGTTTGAGTGTTTATTATACAAATTGCAGGAGTTTATGTAACAAAATGAACGAAGTTAGAGCACTGGTTAGCAAAGAAAATATAGACATAATAGCGCTAACTGAAACATGGATTAATACAGAAACCAGGCATTTTTTAGCAGAGTTTGATATACCAGGATATAGTTTGTTTAAATATGACCGAACAAGTAAGAGGGGTGGCGGTATAGCAGTGTTTGTCAGGAGTTCATTAAAAAGCTGTACTAAATCAGGTATTAGAGTAAATAATGAAAATGAAAGTGTTTGGGTAGAAGTTAACGAAGGTAGTGAGACTTTAGTTATTGGAGTTATGTATAGACCGCCAAATATGAGTAGAAATGACGGAACATCATTATGGGAGGAAATTAAAATAGCATCAAGGCTTAGCAACGTGTGCATTATGGGGGATTTTAATTTCCCTAATATAGATTGGCAGCAACAAATAGGGGACTCTGATTCAAAGGAGTTTTTTGAGGTAGTACAAGATAGTTTTTTATCTCAATTCATAGATACGCCGACTAGAGGTGATAATATTCTCGATTTAGTTTTCAGTAACAATGAACATATGATAAATAGTGTAGAAATC
Organism: Paralithodes platypus; assembly: GCA_032716605.1. Classification (NCBI taxonomy): domain Eukaryota; kingdom Metazoa; phylum Arthropoda; class Malacostraca; order Decapoda; family Lithodidae; genus Paralithodes; species Paralithodes platypus. The sequence continues at coordinate 27,898,361 of CM064547.1, forward strand.
GGGGACCACCTTGGAAATAGTGATCACAATTCTGTGTATTTTAATATACAATGGAAAGGTAATATCAGAGAGAATACAACATTAATACCTGACTTCAGAAAAGCCAATTATGGTGGGTTAAGAGAAGCCCTGTTAGCGGACCCTATGGTCAAAAAATTAAGTCGATCCAGGTGTCCAAATGAGTGTATCCTTTCTCAGGCACCTGTCATTTTAAGTCAGGAGGAGACGTCAAACTTGGTAGATACATACGATAATTTTATCAAGTCAGTATTCAATGCGCAAAATAAATATATCCCCAAAAGAAAATTTAGATCAACACAGAACCAACCCAAATGGATGAATAATAGACTATTAGATCTTCTAGGAAAAAAGAGAGGAATATATAGAAAAATTAAAAAGGCGAAATTCACCTACTTGCTTACTATCAGAATCTATCACGACAGGTAAAAAAGGATATTAGTAAAGAAAAAAGAAATTATGAAATTAAGGTTGCCAATGATTCAAAAAATAATCCTAAAGCTTTTTACCAACTATATAAATCCAAGGTTAGAGATGTAATTGGTCCCCTTAAAACTTCGATAGGAAAATTGACAGAAAGTGATTTAGAAATGTGCAGTACATTAAATAGTCAATTTCTTTCCGTTTTCACTAATGAAAATTTGGCACAGTTTCCAGAAGTCCGTAAGGTATACAGCGATAGTATAGAAAATAGGTTAAGTACGGTTACTATAAGTAGAAATGATGTGGTTAAGGAAATTGACAGACTGAAACCTCATAAATCGCCTGGTCCTGATGAGGTATATGCTAGAGTATTAAAAGAATGCAGAGATGAGTTAAGTTATCCATTAACATTTCTATTTAACAAGTCATTAGAAACAGGTATAGTTCCAGAAGCTTGGAAGCTTGCAAATGTAGTTCCGATCTTCAAAAAAGGTGATAAATCAATAGCATCCAATTACCGTCCCATTAGTCTCACTTCAATCATAGGAAAACTACTAGAGTCAATTATTGCTAGGAAAATGAGAAACCACTTAGAAACATTTAACTTAATCAATTCTTCTCAGCATGGATTCACTCAGGGACGGTCTTGCCTTACTAATTTGCTTAGTTTTTTCTCAGAGGTATATGAAGCAGTAGATAATGACAAGTCATATGATATTATATATTTAGATTTCAGTAAAGCTTTCGACAGAGTCCCTCATGAGAGATTGATGAGAAAGGTTGAGGCACATGGAATAGGTTGGGCGTTGTTAGGATGGATTAGGTCATGGCTAATTGGTAGGAAGCAGAGAGTCAGCATAAATGGTACCAAGTCAGAATGGGGAGCAGTCAAAAGTGGTGTCCCCAGGGATCGGTATTAGGTCCCCTGTTGTTTCTTATATACATAAATGACCTAGATTTAGGTATAACTAGTAGGATAAGTAAATTCGCAGACGATACTAAAATAGGGAGATCAATTGATTCAGATAGCGATATAGAGTGCCTCCAAAGGGATCTAGATACCTTACATGAATGGTCAGTAAATTGGCAGATGAAGTTTAACATTGACAAATGCAAGGTATTAAAGATAGGGAAGATGCAAACAAATGTTAAATATAAACTAGCTAATTTAGAATTAGAAAATTCAGACTGCGAGAAAGATCTAGGTGTGTTTGTTAGCAATGATTTGAAGCCTAGAAAACAGTGTATAAGCGTTCGTAATAAGGCAAACAGGATTCTCGGGTTCATCTCTAGGAGTGTGAGTAACAGAACTGCTGATGTTATCTTAAAACTTTACTTGTCATTAGTGAGACCCCATATGGATTATGCTGTCCAATTTTGGTGTCCTTATTACAGAATGGACATAGATTCATTGGAGAGAGTACAGCGTAGAATGACAAAAATGATCCATAATATTAGAAATCTTTCGTATGAAGAAAGGTTGAAGAAATTAGGTTTACATTCGTTAGAGAGACGCAGAGTTAGAGGGGATATGATAGAGGTGTTCAAGTGGGTTAGTGGGATTAACAAAGGGGACATGGCAAATGTACTAAAGCTCAGTGATAGCGAAAGAACTCGTACCAATGGTTTCAAATTAGATAAATTTCGTTTCAGAAAAGATATAGGCAAGTATTGGTTTGGTAACAGAGTTGTAGACGGGTGGAATGGACTACCAAGTGCTATAGTGGGATCCAAAACTGTAGGGAGCTTTAAGATAAAATTGGATAAGCATATGGACGAGAAGGGTTGGGTGTGAAGGGGGATCAGCCGGGTTGGGCCAATCAGCGCTCTGCAGACCTCCATAATCCTGCGTTAATCTCTAACCGTTTTGGTAAGATGATCCTCAGGGTATTAGAGTGTGAAGCCTATAATTGGGCTTTGTAATGAATTGGGGTTGTGTGGGACAGGGATCTGCCTTGCTTGGGCCAATCGGCTTTCTGCAGACTCCCATTTTCTTATGTTCTTATGTTCTTATGTTAATCAATAAATGTCAGGCACTCCTGCATGAAAGAAAGTGCACTAATGTCCTTCAACACTAACAAGGAATCTTCTTTAAATGTTAGATGCTATAAAGATGCTCGTATCAGAAATGGAACCCAAAAAGGCAGGCAGCGGAACAATGCTCGTGCAGGCTATGCACACAAAAAGGCAGAATATATAATGCCGTCGGAGCCAAGAATATCCTAAACACTACAACAATAATAATAATCGCCACGACAATGCAGTATTCCTATCAACAAAAAGAGCCAAAGTCGTTTGTGTCTCAATACATCAAACTAGGCTGCGAAATGCTTGTGTAATCATAAATGGGTATGCATAAAAAGAGTAATTAGGTTAATATACTTAATGTCTACTGTGACTGATAAAGTCTAGCTAGAGTCAATGATACGAGATACTGGTGCGCATGGCATGCCGCATAGCCTAGTGCAAATCTCAAGTCTGTGCGTCAAATATTACGTTATAGGGAAGGGTAACTCTCTTGAGAAACCTTAATACCGAAGTATTAAGCGTTCTCCTGGCGTACCTCAAAGACAAACAACGAGCTTAGAACAGTGCAGAATGGTATAGGCAAAAAGCCCTCATTCGTGCATGCTCTACTCTCAATGGCACACAGACTAGAATTTACTCAATCAACTCCAGTTCTCAGGTATGTCGTGCAGCTTTTAACTAAAGCCAGCACTCATAGGAAACAATACCTTATAATATCAGACTCCTAGTCTAGCATTATCTAATCCAGCAGAACACTAATAATTAAAGGAAGCAGTACTTAAACAATATAAATGCCAACCAATGCTTCGTGATCCACTTATCTTAACAACTAACATACATGGGTTATATCAGACCTTAACGCACACTACAACTGGCCAGCATGAAGCTGATTTTGCAGAGTTAACCAGAGGGGGTATAATATTAATAAAAAGGTGGTGAAAGATATGAAAAAGAGAGAGGTAGGCAGAGGAAAAGATTCTCAGGTGCGGATCGGGGGACAGATAGCAAGGGAAAAAAGATGGATGCGTTCTAGAAACCAGATCTGAGGGAGAGAGTGGCGAGGAACTGTATAATTATACTCGCACTAGCTCGAGGCGCGTGGGAAAAAAGCGGTTACAAGTCCTCTAGCCACTAGCAAGGGAGCTAGCAGCATGGTAAGGACCTCTCTCCACCAACCCCCACAAGGCAGCCAGCCGTGACGTCATCGAGGGGGACAAAAACACTGCGCGCTCCCTCTCACTCTGTTCTACTCTCTCTCTCTCTCCCAGATCCCATCATTATTAGTTAATGATAAAACATATACTTTCTATCTATCTATCTATCTATGTGCTCAGGCCCAATCCCCATTTTGGGGGTAGCTGACTCAAGACAGAGCAAGAACAGGGAAAACACAAAAACAACATAAAACAAAAAATAAACACAGATAAAAAACACAAACTCACACACATCCAGGTCACCCAGGAGAAGACCCAGAGACCAGGGTTACCAAGGTCGCTCCAGCACTCCCCCGGTCCCTGACCACCCGGAGAGGTTCCGATCTCGGCAGGCAGACATGCAGCGGAGCCAAATCCACAAGCCCTCCCACCACACTTCCAGGCACACCCTTCATATTAATCGTCCCCCCGGGCCAGGCGCCTGATGGACTATTATCTAGTCGACTTGCGCCCGACCCCTTACTCCAAATGACCACGTGTTCACTCAACTATTCACAAGCATTCTCCATTCACTCCTGTGCACCACCACTTCCCCTGCCTGATCTATAGTCATTCCTCTATCATCCAAAGCCTTTCTTACACAGTCTCTCCATCTCAATGGGGGTCTTCCTGCCCTTCTATCTCCCCTTGTACCTGACTCACATATTCTCTTTGTAAGCCTTTCATCTCCCATTCGTTCAACATGAACATATACTTTACAATTAAATATATAAAGCCTTGACATGGGTGAAAACAAAGAGCCTTTCTGGACTGCCCATGACACGAGCTTTCATATGAAATAAAGCACACTCTAATACATAAACTGTAGCCCCATCCACTGCCCTGGCGATCCTAGCGAGTCACTGTAGGACAAGCCATGCGGTTCTAACGGAGTGGTTAACGTCACACCCCCCCCAAGATTTTTCTCAGAGGCCCCAAGGCTCACAAAAATCTGATGGTTAGAACCCATGCTATATCTCCATTTCCCATCACCCAGCGGCAGTAAAAGACCTGGCACAGTTCTTCAACAAAACATTTTTCAAAATTATAACGCTCCCCAACACCATAGGTTAAATTATATGAAGTTATGCTCCTCAAGAGCGAGCATCTCTAGCCCAGCATTCTGAAAGGAGTGCAACTCAGAATTACTGCTATACCATACTAAAAAAAATCATCTATCAAAGAAAGTTTTTATTTGATTTTCATGTTTTTAATTTGTTTATTTCGGCTGCACTATAGGGGCAAGCCTAGTTTTTTCTTCTATACCAAACGCTCAACTCCTGCTTTACGACCCAATACGCTGGGCTACAACCGCGAGCCAACAAGCACCAAGCGCAAAATACTATTCAAACTAAAGCAGGAGGCTACCCGTGTGTCAATCTACCCAGGATCATATACCCTTGAACGACCATCTGCAACCACGTTGTCACAACCGGCAATATGGCGTATGTCCAGGTTATATACCAATAACCTTAGTGACCACCTGGTCAGCCTCATATTCCGATTGTGAAACTGGTCCAAGAACTTGAGAGGGTGATGATCTGGGTAAACTACAACAACCTGTCCATAGGCTGGAACACAGACCTCGAAATGCCTCAGAGCAAGTACAACCGCCAGCAGCTCCTCCTCGACAACAGAGCAGCTCCCCTGGACCGAATTGTACTTCTCCGAGCAGAAACTAACAGGATGCTCCAGCCCATCATCGTCCTTTTCCACAAGGACGGCACCAGCCCCCACACCACTAGCATCCGTTGCTAGTTGGAAAGGTAGGCTAAAGTCAGGGGCCCTGAGGATCGGGTGAGTGCACAACAGGTGTTTACTTCTCTAAACACCTTCTCACACTCAGGCGCCCATTTGAACTTCTTATCCTTCCAGTTATCCTCCACCTGAGCTTGACTGTCCCGTTCTCCTTCTCCACCTTGACTGCTAAACATCATCACAGGCACAGTGAGAGGCTCAGGGGGGTGCCTCCCATACTCCTTCACGAGATTAACATGACATAACTGATTGCGCTTCCGTCTGTCTGGAGTGGCTACCAAGTAATCCAGGTCTGATAGCTCCTCCACCACCCTATAAGGACCAGCGTACTTCGCGGATAAGGGGTGACCTACAAGGGGCAGTAGAATCAACACCTCCTGACCCACGTGCAACTCCCTGAGTTCAACCTTGAGGTCGTACCTGTCCTTCCCGAGGGCCTGAGAGCTAGTCAAATTACGGCTAGCCAACTCCAGACTGCGCAACATCCGTTCTCGACTGTTGAGGACACACTTGAGAATAGAACAAGGTTTTTCTGCGCCCTCCCATACTTCTTCAACCATATGGAGAGGCCCTCTAACACGGTGTCCAAAGACGAGCTCATTAGGGCTGAATCCCAAACTCTCCCCAGGTACCTCCCACACAGCAAACAAAACACATGGCTGGCCAAGATCCCAATCCCTCCCACTCTCAAAGCAACAACAACGAAGCACAGATTTCAAGGCTGAGTGCCATCGCTCTAACACACCCTGGCTCTCCGGATGATACGCAGATGACACAACCCCAACAATCTCATGCTGCGGCATTGCTTGAACCAAGAGGCTAGAAGTGAAGTTGGGTCCCTGGACTGACTGAATCCCCTGCGGGTAACCATACCGGGAAAAATACACTAGCAAGCTTCGGACCACCGTCTTCGCCGACCCATTTCTCATAGGGTACGCGTCAGGGTACCTTGTTGCTACATCTCCCGACTGTGCATCACTGTCCTCCTTCAACTCTTTCGTCTTTTTAAGCCCATCCTCTGCCTTTTCCACAACAGTTACTGGGTCTTCTTCAGACTCGATATTTGGTCCTAATACTGAGTCCCCGAGAAGGGCCGTTGATACTAAACTCTCAACCGCATCAACTTCCAACCCCTTCTCGGTACCCTTCCTCCGCTGATCTAAAGATTGTTGACCAGAATGTGACTCCCTGGATGCAGGATCTCCGGTGACAACACACGCCATAGGCTGCCCCGGACACTTCTCAACCCACTCCTGCTCCTCCCTACTCACGTCGGCCGGCTTCTCGGCAACGACCAAGGGTGGAGCCTCAGAAGTAGGTCCCGCAAAGTCGTTGCCGAGAGGGAGGTCGCCGCCCCCAACAGGTAACTTCTCCACAATTCCTACATCCAGGTCCCGAGTCACACCATCAACTTCCACCTTCATTCTTACAAGCGGGTATGACCTTGTCGCATTAACTCCCTGAACCACAACCACCCGCGCCGTATTGACAGGTTTACCAGTGAAATTTCTCAACAGTGTTTGCGATGCCCCAGTGTCACGCAAAATTCTCACCTCATGTCTTCTACCCCCCCACTCCACACAACCGAGTCCCCTGTGGTCACTAAAGGCATCACGGACAGGGAATAAGCCTTCCGGATCCTTCTGCACTGGCAGTGTATTTACCTTGGAAGAAATGCCTCTAACAAACTCCGATGTCCTCTTGAACACTCCAATGCCGTGAGCAAAAGACACGGCTGCCGGAGGAGGTCGACTAGGGCACTCATTTGCCTTATGACCCTCCTGGTGGCACCTAAAACACATAAATTTCGGTTTCGGCTTATACTGTGATGTAACAGGCTCCTGACTTTTCTTATACGGCGCGGTGTTAGGTTTGAATTCAGTTTTAGTTTCATTGCTCTTTTGTTTAAATGTGTCGTTGCTACGGGGAGGGGGAGGATAACGGTCCCTAGCACTTGCATCGTACTTCTGTGAGGACCCGCAACCCCGAATGAACGACAGCCGTAGATCAGCCATTTCTGGTGCTTCTACTAGAGTTCTTGGGTTTTTCTCCTTTAAGTTCAAAGTTAGATCACCGCCCGTGCTCTTAAAGAACTGCTCCAACATCATTAACTGCTTAAGTTCATCAAATGTTGTGACCTTCTCAGATCGGAGCCAGTTCCCCATAGCATCGGACAAGTCCCGGGCATGTTCCAAAAAGGTGCTATCTCTTCCCTTAATTACACCCCGGAACTTCAAACGGTACGTTTCTGGTTTCAGTTCGTAAGCCCTCAGGACAGCCTCCTTGAGATCCTCGTACACAATACATAACTCCAAAGGTAACGCATCGTAGGCTTTAAGACCCTTGCCTATTAATCTAGAGGATACAAGTGCTGCCCATTTATTCTCTGGCCACTGGTGTTCCTGGCACGTCTTCTCAAAGCGTGTGAAAAATTCTGTTACACCACTCTCATCAAACACCGGAACCAGTTTCAATAAGTGCGAGAGAGACTGCTCATGAACACGGTTACCAGCCCCAAGTCGCTGTCCCGTTGCCTCTACTCGCGACTTCTCTACATCCATGTCGGCACAGTACCTAGTCGACTCTAAGTCAGCTTGGATTTTTGCTAGCTCTATGTGCTGCTGACTGATAGTTTTTCTCTCTTCTATCTTGGCTCTCTCTTCTATCTTGGCTAATTCTAATTGCTGCTGAAGCTCACATGCCCTTTGTTGCTGTTGAACCTCAGATACCCTGATAGCCTTTCTCTCTTCGATCTTAGCTAATTCGAGCTGAAGCAATAATTCTGGAGTTAACCCTTGAGGAGGTGAAGGTGCTACAATGTTTGAAATTACCGGTGGTCCCACCAGGGGCAACCCACCCTGCCAGTCACCACCCACCTGTGGAAGCATACCCGGGGTCGGCAAACTACTGGGATGGCTGGGAGTCGAGTGTAGGGGAAGCATGGCCGAAGGGCTCTGAGCACTCAACCCATCTCGCTCACCAGTCACCCTGCCCAGTACACGCGTTATCAAGTTATCCTTGGTCATGCTGCTAGTAACCGCATGACCGATAGCTGTGGCCAGGCATTGAAGACCGTACCGATCCATACCCTCCAACCGCTCGGCAGTAACAGGCCATTGCAAAAATATCCTAGCATCCTCCTCACAGTTCACCCGATTAACCCTTTCATCATGCTGCTGTTCCTCAGTTTCGACATTACGTACTGTGTCTCCATTCTCCTCTGATCCGGTATAAGACATGATGCTCACAAAAATTTCCCACCTCAATATTCAGAAAAGAAGTATCCAAACTCTTATACCTCAATATACACACACAAATTCTCGGAAATACTCAAGCGCTATACTATGTTGCAAAACAAAAATTATTCTTGCTGATCCCCGCAAAATATTCTCAAAAACAACAAATGTTCCCTGCTAATAAATGTAGGTTCACCAAATCCTAGGTAAGGTCGCCATTTGTTATGACTGGGGTTCAAATATATCAGGGCTCTTATTCATTGGACTAGTAATGGCATAAATGTTACAACGGAAAGCGCTAGTTCCAACCTCTGATGTATATTCCCAGTGAACAAAGAACACAAATACTCTACAGAGTTCTATATGCAATAATAGGCTATCAAACTCTCAATAAATGTGCGTCTACTCTAGGCTTAATGTTATGTGAAAACAGCCTATTACTACCTATAACCGAAGGTGCTTGGTTATGGTATGCAAAGTAAGGTGGTAAGAGAAGTTACAGCTTACGTTACTTTAATCAATAAATGTCAGGCACTCCTGCATGAAAGAAAGTGCACTAAAGTCCTTCAACACTAACAAGAAATCTTCTTTAAATGTTAGATGCTATAAAGATGGTCGTATCGGAAATGGAACCCAAAATGGCAGGCAGCGGAACAATGCTCGTGCAGGCTATGCACACAAAAAGGCAGAATATATAATGCCGTCGGAGCCAAGAATATCCTAAACACTACAACAATAATAATAATCGCCACGACAATGCAGTATTCCTATCAACAAAAAGAGCCTAAGTCGTTTGTGTCTCAATACATCAAACTAGGCTGCGAAATGCTTGTGTAATCATAAATGGGTATGCATAAAAAGAGTAATTAGGTTAATATACTTAATGTCTACTGTGACTGATAAAGTCTAGCTAGAGTCAATGATACGAGATACTGGTGCGCATGGCATGCCGCATAGCCTAGTGCAAATCTGAAGTCTGTGCGTCAAATATTACGTTATAGGGAAGGGTAGCTCTCTTGAGAAACCTTAATACCGAAGTATTAAGCGTTCTCCTGGCGTACCTCAAAGACAAACAACGAGCTTAGAACAGTGCAGAATGGTATAGGCAAAAAGCCCTCATTCGTGCATGCTCTACTCTCAATGGCACACAGACTAGAATTTACTCAATCAACTCCAGTTCTCCGGTATGTCGTGCAGCTTTTAACTAAAGCCAGCACTCATAGGAAACAATACCTTATAATATCAGACTCCTAGTCTAGCATTATCTAATCCAGCAGAACACTAATAATTAAAGGAAGCAGTACTTAAACAATATAAATGCCAACCAATGCTTCGTGATCCACTTATCTTAACAACTAACATACATGGGTTATATCAGACCTTAACGCACACTACAACTGGCCAGCATGAAGCTGATTTTGCAGAGTTAACCAGAGGGGGTATAATATTAATAAAAAGGTGGTGAAAGATATGAAAAAGAGAGAGGTAGGCAGAGGAAAAGATTCTCAGGTGCGGATCGGGAGACAGATAGCAAGGGAAAAAAGATGGATGCATTCTAGAAACCAGATCTGAGGGAGAGAGTGGCGAGGAACTGTATATATACTCGCACTAGCTCGAGGCGCGTGGGAAAAAAGCGGTTACAAGTCCTCTAGCCACTAGCAAGGGAGCTAGCAGCATGGTAAGGACCTCTCTCCACCAACCCCCACAAGGCAGCCAGCTGTGACGTCATCGAGCGGGACAAAAACACTGCGCGCTCGCGCTCACTCTGTTCTACTCTCTCTCTCTCCCAGATCCCATCATTACTAGTTAATGATAAAACATATACTTTACAATTAAATATATAAAGCCTTGACATGGGTGAAAACAAAGAGCCTTTCTGGACTGCCCATGACATGAGCTTTCATATGAAATAAAGCACACTCTAATACATAAACTGTAGCCCCATCCACTGCCCTGGCGATCCTAGCGAGTCACTGTAGGACAAGCCATGCGGTTCTAACGGAGTGGTTAACGTCACATTAATATGATGATACAACGGTTTTACAGCTAGTTATTTTGTATGCAGTAAATGCTTAATATGATGATACAACGGTTTTACAGCTAGTTATTTTGCATGCAGTAAATGCTTAATATGATGATACAACGGTTTTACAGCTAGTTATTTTGCATGCAGTAAATGCTTAATATGATGATACAACGGTTTTCCAGCTAGTTATTTTGCATGCAGTAAATGCTTAATATGATGATACAACGGTTTAACAGCTAGTTATTTTGTATGCAGTAAATGCTTAATATGATGATACAACGGTTTACAGCTAGTTATTTTGCATGCAGTAAATGCTTAATATGATGATACAACAGTTTTACAGCTAGTTATTTTGCATGCAGAAAATGCTTAATATGATGATACAACGGTTTTCCAGCTAGTTATTTTGCATGCAGTAAATGCTTAATAAGATGCTACAACGGTTTTACAGCTAGTTATTTTGCATGCAGTAAATGCTTAATATGATGATACAACGTTTTACAGCTAGTTATTTTGCATGCAGTAAATGCTTAATAAGATGATACAACAGTTTTACAGCTAGTTATTTTGCATGCAGTAAATGCTTAATATGATGATACAACGGTTTTACAGCTAGTTATTTTGCATGCAGTAAATGCTTAATATGAAGCTACAACGGTTTTACAGCTAGTTATTTTGAATGCAGTAAATGCTTAATATGATGATTCAACGGTTTTACAACTAGTTATTTTGCATGAAGTAAATGCTTAACCCTCTCACGACCATAGGATGCAGAGGTTGCCAGATTAGCAATAAGAAATAGATTCCTCTCACTGTTATAATTACCTCTCCAAAATTAGTTTTCTGCCCACAGCTAACTCAAAGACAACTGCAGAGGTTGAAGTAAACAAACTAAAGGTTTATAGATACCCCTGACGGTAACAAAGGATTTTAAGTATCCCTAATAGTCTCAAAAATTGCGTCCGGATGTGAGAGGGTTAATATGATGATACAACGGTTTTACAGCTAGTTATTTTGCATGCAGTAAATGCTTAATATGATGATACAACGGTTTTACAGCTAGTTATTTTGCATGCAGTAAATGCTTAATATGATGATACAACAGTTTTACAGCTAGTTATTTTGCATGCAGTAAATGCTTAATATGATGATACAACGGTTTTACAGCTAGTTATTTTGCATGCAGTAAATGCTTAATATGATGATACAACGGTTTTACAGCTAGTTATTTTGCATGCAGTAAATGCATAATATGATGATACAACGGTTTTACAGCTAGTTATTTTGTATGCAGTAAATGCTTAATATGATGATACAACGGTTTTACAGCTAGTTATTTTGCATGCAGTAAATGCTTAATATGATGATACAACGGTTTTACTGCTAGTTATTTTGCATGCATTAAATGCTTAATATGATGATACAACGGTTTTACAGCTAGTTATTTTGCATGCAGTAAATGCTTAATATGATGATACAACAGTTTTACAGCTAGTTATTTTGCATGCAGTAAATGCTTAATATGATGATACAAAGGTTTTACAGCTAGTTATTTTGCGTACAGTAAATGGGCTTAATATGATGCTACAACGGTTTTACAGCTACTTATTTTGCATGCAGTAAATGCTAATATGATGATACAACGGTTTTACAGCTAGTTATTTTGCATGCAGTAAATGCTTAATATGATGATACAACGGTTTTACAGCTAGTTATTTTGCATGCAGTAAATGCTTAATATGATGATACAACAGTTTTACAGCTAGTTATTTTGCATGCTGTAAATGCTTAATATGATGATACAACGGTTTTACAGCTAGTTATTTTGCATGCAGTAAATGCTTAATATGATGATACAACGGTTTTACAGCTAGTTATTTTGTATGCAGTAAATGCTTAATATGATGATACAACGGTTTTACAGCTAGTTATTTTGTATGCAGTAAATGCTTAATATGATGATACAACGGTTTTACAGCTAGTTATTTTGCATGCAGTAAATGCTTAATATGATGATACAACAGTTTTACAGCTAGTTATTTTGCATGCAGTATATGCTTAATATGATGATACAATAGTTATACAGCTAGTTATTTTGCATGCAGTAAATGCTTAATATGATGATACAAAGGTTTTACAGCAAGTTATTTTGCATGAAGTAAATGCTTAATATGATGATACAACGGTTTTACAGCTAGTTATTTTACATGCAGTAAATGCTTAATATGATGATACAACGGTTTTACAGCTAGTTATTTTGCATGCAGTAAATGCTTAATATGATGCTGCAACGGTTTTACAGCTAGTTATTTTGCATGCAGTAAATGCTTAATATGATGATACAACGGTTTTACAGCTAGTTATTTTGCATGCAGTAAATGCTTAATATGATGATACAACAGTTTTACAGCTAGTTATTTTGCATGCAGTAAATGCTTAATATGATGATACAACGGTTTTACAGTTAGTTATTTTGCATCCAGTAAATGCTTAATATGATGATACAACGGTTTTACAGCTAGTTATTTTGCTTGCAGTAAATGCTTAATATGATGATACAATGGTTTTACAGCTAGTTATTTTGTATGCAGTAAATGCTTAATATGATGATACAACGGTTTTCTATCTATCTATCTATTGCCTGATGCCGTGATCCCCGAAGGGGTGGCCACGAACGAACCGCCCCCATTCACCTCTGTCCCCAGTCAGTCGACGCCCCTGCCCCCAACCAGCACCGCCTTCGTTCATGTAGTTCCTCACTCCATCCTTCCACCTCATATTCGGTCTACCTCTCCCCCTCTGTCCCTCCACCTCGCTCTCGTACACCCTCTTAGTCATTCTCTCGCTTTCCATACGTTCCATATGGCCGAACCATCTCAAGTTGTTCCTTTTCACACTTTCCAGCACATCTACCTCCACACCACACCTCCTTCTTACTTCCTCATTAGTCTGTCTATCCCTCCATGTAACTCCGCACGCACTCCTTAAGTAATTCATTTCCACTGCTCTCACTCTTGGTCTGAGTCTCTCAACCAACGTCCATGCTTCGCTTCCGTAAGTCAGTGTCGGGATTACCACACTGTCATGCAAGGACTTCTTCACTTCCATACTGACCACCCTATTTCTTGTTACTGCTTTTAGCGTTCCTACAACCCTCTTCCCCTGTTGTACCCTCTCCCGCACCTCTTCATCCATAGTCCCATCTTTACTCAACACACTGCCCAGATACTTAAAAGAGTTGACGATCTCCATAGCCTGACCGTTCAGCTTCACCTCACACTCTGTGACTTCACATTAATGCTTAATATGATGATACAACGGTTTTACAGCTAGTTATTTTGCATGCAGTAAATGCTTAATATTATGATACAACGGTTGTACAGCTAGTTATTTTGCATGCAGTAAATGCTTAATATGATGATACAACAGTTTTACAGCTAGTTATTTTGCATGCTGTAAATGCTTAATATGATGATACAACAGTTTTACAGCTAGTTATTTTGCATGCAGTAAATGCTTAATATGATGATACAACGGTTTTAAAGCTAGTTATTTTGTATGCAGTAAATGCTTAATATGATGATACAACGGTTTTACAGCTAGTTATTTTGCATGCAGTAAATGCTTAATATGATGATACAACGGTTTTACAGCTAGTTATTTTGCATGCAGTAAATGCTTAATATGATGATACAATGGTTTTACAGCTAGTTATTTTGTATGCAGTAAATGCTTAATATGATGATACAACGGTTTTACAGCTAGTTATTTTGTATGCAGTATATCCTTAATATGATGATACAACGGTTTTACAGCTAGTTATTTTGCATGCAGTAAATGCTTAATATGAAGCTACAACGGTTTTACAGCTAGTTATTTTGCATGCAGTAAATGCTTAATATGATGATTCAACGGTTTTACAGCTAGTTATTTTGCATGAAGTAAATGCTTAACCCTCTCACGACCATAGGATGCAGAGGTTGCCAGATTAGCAATAAGAAATAGATTACTCTCACTGTTATAATTACCTCTCCAAAATTAGTTTTCTGCCCACAGCTAACTCAAAGACAACTGCAGAGGTTGAAGTAAACAAACTAAAGGTTTATAGATACCCCTGACGGTAACAAAGGATTTAAAGTATCCCTAATAGTCTCAAAAATCGCGTCCGGATGTGAGAGGGTTAATATGATGATACAACGGTTTTACAGCTAGTTATTTTGCATGCAGTAAATGCTTAATATGATGATACAACGGTTTTACAGCTAGTTATTTTGCATGCAGTAAATGCTTAATATGATGATACAACAGTTTTACAGCTAGTTATTTTGCATGCAGTAAATGCTTAATATGATGATACAACGGTTTTACAGCTAGTTATTTTGCATGCAGTAAATGCTTAATATGATGATACAACGGTTTTACAGCTAGTTTTTTTGCATGCAGTAAATGCATAATATGATGATACAACGGTTTTACAGCTAGTTATTTTGTATGCAGTAAATGCTTAATATGATGATACAACGGTTTTACAGCTAGTTATTTTGCATGCAGTAAATGCTTAATATGATGATACAATGGTTTTACTGCTAGTTATTTTGCATGCATTAAATGCTTAATATGATGATACAACAGTTTTACAGCTAGTTATTTTGCATGCAGTAAATGCTTAATATGATGATACAACAGTATTACAGCTAGTTATTTTGCATGCAGTAAATGCTTAATATGATGATTCAAAGGTTTTACAGCTAGTTATTTTGCGTACAGTAAATGCTTAATATGATGCTACAACGGTTTTACAGCTACTTATTTTGCATGCAGTAAATGCTTAATATGATGATACAACGGTTTTACAGCTAGTTATATTGCATGCAGTAAATGCTTAATATGATGATACAACAGTTTTACAGCTAGTTATTTTGCATGCTGTAAATGCTTAATATGATGATACAACGGTTTTACAGCTAGTTATTTTGCATGCAGTAAATGCTTAATATGATGATACAACGGTTTTACAGCTAGTTATTTTGTATGCAGTAAATGCTTAATATGATGATACAACGGTTTTACAGCTAGTTATTTTGTATGCAGTAAATGCTTAATATGATGATACAACGGTTTTACAGCTAGTTATTTTGCATGCAGTAAATGCTTAATATGATGATACAACAGTTTTACAGCTAGTTATTTTGCATGCAGTATATGCTTAATATGATGATACAATAGTTATACAGCTAGTTATTTTGCATGCAGTAAATGCTTAATATGATGATACAAAGGTTTTACAGCAAGTTATTTTGCATGAAGTAAATGCTTAATATGATGATACAACGGTTGTACAGCTAGTTATTTTACATGCAGTAAATGCTTAATATGATGATACAACGGTTTTACAGCTAGTTATTTTGCATGCAGTAAATGCTTAATATGATGCTGCAACGGTTTTACAGCTAGTTATTTTGCATGCAGTAAATGCTTAATATGATGATACAACGGTTTTACAGCTAGTTATTTTGCATGCAGTAAATGCTTAATATGATGATACAACAGTTTTACAGCTAGTTATTTTGCATGCAGTAAATGCTTAATATGATGATACAACGGTTTTACAGTTAGTTATTTTGCATCCAGTAAATGCTTAATATGATGATACAACGGTTTTACAGCTAGTTATTTTGCATGCAGTAAATGCTTAATATGATGAAACAATGGTTTTACAGCTAGTTATTTTGTATGCAGTAAATGCTTAATATGATGATACAACGGTTTTCTATCTATCTATCTATTGCCTGACGCCGTGATCCCCGAAGGGGTGGCCACGAACGGACCGCCCCCATTCACCTCTGTCCCCAGTCAGTCGACGCCCCTGCCCCCAACCAGCACCGCCTTCGTTCATGTAGTTCCTCACTCCATCCTTCCACCTCATATTCGGTCTACCTCTCCCCCTCTGTCCCTCCACCTCGCTCTCGTACACCCTCTTAGTCATTCTCTCGCTTTCCATACGTTCCATATGGCCGAACCATCTCAAGTTGTTCCTTTTCACACTTTCCAGCACATCTACCTCCACACCACACCTCCTTCTTACTTCCTCATTAGTCTGTCTATCCCTCCATGTAACTCCGCAGGCACTCCTTAAGTAATTCATTTCCACTGCTCTCACTCTTGGTCTGAGTCTCTCAACCAACGTCCATGCTTCGCTTCCGTAAGTCAGTGTCGGGATTACCACACTGTCATGCAAGGACTTCTTCACTTCCATACTGACCACCCTATTTCTTGTTACTGCTTTTAGCGTTCCTACAACCCTCTTCCCCTGTTGTACCCTCTCCCGCACCTCTTCATCCATAGTCCCATCTTTACTCAACACACTGCCCAGATACTTAAAAGAGTTGACGATCTCCATAGCCTGACCGTTCAGCTTCACCTCACACTCTGTGACTTCACATTAATGCTTAATATGATGATACAACGGTTTTACAGCTAGTTATTTTGCATGCAGTAAATGCTTAATATTATGATACAACGGTTGTACAGCTAGTTATTTTGCATGCAGTAAATGCTTAATATGATGATACAACGGATTTACAGCTAGTTATTTTGCATGCAGTAAATGCTTAATATGATGATACAACGGTTTTACAGCTAGTTATTTTGCATGCAGTAAATGCTTAATATGATGATACAACGGTTTTACAGCTAGTTATTTTGTATGCAGTAAATGCTTAATATGATGATACAACGGTTTTACAGCTAGTTATTTTGTATGCAGTATATCCTTAATATGATGATACAACGGTTTTACAGCTAGTTATTTTGCATGCAGTAAATGCTTAATATGATGATTCAACGGTTTTACAGCTAGTTATTTTGCATGCAGTAAATGCTTAATATTATGATACAACGGTTGTACAGCTAGTTATTTTGCATGCAGTAAATGCTTAATATGATGATACAACAGTTTTACAGCTAGTTATTTTGCATGCTGTAAATGCTTAATATGATGATACAACAGTTTTACAGCTAGTTATTTTGCATGCAGTAAATGCTTAATATGATGATACAACGGTTTTAAAGCTAGTTATTTTGTATGCAGTAAATGCTTAATATGATGATACAACGGTTTTACAGCTAGTTATTTCGTATGCAGTAAATGCTTAATATGATGATACAACGGTTTTACAGCTAGTTATTTTGCATGCAGTAAATGCTTAATATTATGATACAACGGTTGTACAGCTAGTTATTTTGCATGCAGTAAATACTTAATATGATGATACAACAGTTTTACAGCTAGTTATTTTGCATGCTGTAAATGCTTAATATGATGATACAACAGTTTTACAGCTAGTTATTTTGCATGCAGTAAATGCTTAATATGATGATACAACGGTTTTAAAGCTAGTTATTTTGTATGCAGTAAATGCTTAATATGATGATACAACGGTTTTACAGCTAGTTATTTCGTATGCAGTAAATGCTTAATATGATGATACAACGGTTTTACAGCTAGTTATTTTGCATGCAGTAAATGCTTAATATGATGATACAACAGTTTTACAGCTAGTTATTTTGCATGCAGTAAATGCTTAATATGATGATACAATGGTTATACAGCTAGTTATTTTGCATGCAGTAAATGCTTAATATGATGATACAACAGTTTTACAGCAAGTTATTTTGCATGCAGTAAATGCTTAATATGATGATACAACGGTTTTACAGCTTGTTATTTTGGATGCAGTAAATGCTTAATATGATGATACAACGGTTTTACAGCTAGTTATTTTGCATGCAGTAAATGCTTAATATGATGATACAACGGTTTTACAGCTAGTTATTTTGCATGCAGTAAATGCTTAATATGATGATACAACGGTTTTACAGCTAGTTATTTTGCATGCAGTAAATGCTTAATATGATGATACAACAGTTTTACAGCTAGTTATTTTGCATGCAGTAAATGCTTAATATGATGATACAACGGTTTTATAGCTAGTTATTTTGCATGCAGTAAATGCTTAATATGATGATACAACGGCTTTACAGCTAGTTATTTTGCATGCAGTAAATGCTTAATATGATGATACAACGGTTTTACAGCTAGTTATTTTGTATGCAGTAAATGCTTAATATGATGATACAACGGTTTTACAGCTAGTTATTTTGTATGCAGTATATCCTTAATATGATGATACAACGGTTTTACAGCTAGTTATTTTGTATGCAGTAAATGCTTAATTTGATGATACAACGGTTTTACAGCTAGTTATTTTGCATGCAGTAAATGCTTAATATGATGATACAACGGTTTTACAGCTAGTTATTTTGCATGCAGTAAATGCTTAATATTATGATACAACGGTTGTACAGCTAGTTATTTTGAATGCAGTAAATGCTTAATATGATGATACAACGGTTTTACAGCTATTTATTTTGTATGCAGTAAATTATTAATATGATGATACAACGGTTTTACAGTTAGTTATTTTGCATGCAGTAAATGCTTAATATGATGATACAACGGTTTTACAGCTAGTTATTTTGCATGCAGTATATGCTTAATATGATGATACAACGGTTTTACAGCTAGTTATTTTGTATGCTGTAAATGCGTAATATGATGATACAACGGTTTTACAGCTAGTTATTTTGTATGCAGTAAATGCTTAATATGATGATACAACGGTTTTACAGCTAGTTATTTTGTATGCAGTAAATGCTTAATATGATGATACAACGGTTTTACAGCTAGTTATTTTGCATGCAGTAAATGCTTAATATGATGATACAACGGTTTTACAGCTAGTTATTTTGTATGCAGTAAATGCTTAATGTGATGATACAACGGTTTTACAGCTAATTTTGTTTATGTAGTTTATACTTAACCCATACAGTACCGGTGACATCATTTTCATTATATTCTGGCAACTATTAATAATAATAATAATAATAATCATCTGGTTACTTATAAAGCGCCCGTATCTCCTCCTTCGAGGATTCACAGGCGCTTGGCTTTCTTTTTAGTCTACCAGAGACCATTACCCATCCCCCTTGCTCATAGGGAGATGGTAACTGCCAGCTATATCCCACAAAAACTTTTCAATCTCAGCGGGGATTGAACGCGAGACCTTCAAGATGGGAATCAGGCACGCTATCAACTGAGCCAGCCGGACGGCTTTAGTCAGCTTAGGAAGAACGTCTACCAATTTCAAGGTCACAGACTACCTCAATTAATCCTTTTAGTGACAACATATCCTTCCTAAGCTTTATTAAATCGTCTAAATATAGCTAGGATATAATGAAAAGTACGTCCACAGTATTGAATGGGTTAGTATGACCATGTAACAGTTTTATAGCTAGATAATTTGTTTATGTAGAAAATTCTTGATAGGATCATGCAACGGTTTGAGGAGAGATGGGTAATTTTTGGTCCCCATTCTTCCTCAGGTTTAGTCCCATTAGTGTTCAGATAATATGAAGTTCGGGCTTATTTAGGCGTCGATTTTTTTCTCCTGGCGAGTGAAAGCGAGCCTATAAATAAATAAGGGGAACCGGCCTTCCGCGTGGACATTTTTCTATCGAAAAATGTACAAATATATCTTGAAGGAGGGTCTTGGGGTGTATGTTAAGTTTGATGGAGGTGTATGGAGGAAACTAAAAGAAATATAGCAAAATATACAAATTAGGAAATATATACTTACCAGCTAATGAACTGTCTTGATAGCGTAATGCATAGTGCGCGGAATTTCATGTGACTATCCTAGGTTAGAGTCCTCGGGGTGCCACATGTATTTGTTGATTTCATTAGTTGAGTTTAGACATGAAGTTGTTTGGTGTAAAACACATAATATTTGTTGTATTAAAGTCATTCCCACTATTGTTATTTCCATAAATAAACTGATGGGGTGAGTGAGATCAGCTGTACCTGGCAGTAACCCCTTCAGTACCGGTGCTGTCCTTTTAACTTTATTATGGCTACTATTAGACCATTTTATACAGCAACAAAACGACCTACAGCAATTAACAGGCTTTAAACTATCTCACTTAACCATTTTTACCACCACAGAACATTCCGAAACTGCACAAACTCGTCTAAGTATAGCCAGAGTAAAATTCAAACTGCACAAACTCGTCTAAGTATAGCCAGAGTAAAATTCAAACTGCACAAACTCGTCTAAGTATAGCCAGAGTAAAATTCAAACTGCACAAACTCGTCTAAGTATAGCCAGAGTAAAATTCAAACTGCACAAATTCGTCTAAGTATAGCCAGAGTAAAATTCAAACTGCACAAACTCGTCTAAGTATAGCCAGAGTAAAATTCAAACTGCACAAACTCGTCTAAGTATAGCCAGAGTAAAATTCAAACTGCACAAACTCGTCTAAGTATAGCCAGAGTAAAATTCAAACTGCACAAACTCGTCTAAGTATAGCCAGAGTAAAATTCAAACTGCACAAACTCGTCTAAGTATAGCCAGAGTAAAATTCAAACTGCACAAACTCGTCTAAGTATAGCCAGAGTAAAATTCAAAAGATGACGCCGGTACAGATTCGGTTAAGGGGAGCATTATAACAATTGCTCCATAGACCTCCCACAAGCTTCAAACAAAGTATCCACGAGACTGCCATCGATAACATTTGTACATTTTTCGGTAGAACAATGTCCTCCTAAATTGCAGGCTCGCTATCGCTTACCAGGAAAATCTCAACAATTACATGACACAAAAAGTCTTTATATTAACACAGAATAGAGCAAAATATCTAAATATTTCCGAACTAATGAGGCTAACATCTTAACATCTCAAAATTACTGGGACTAAACATGAGGGAGAAGGGGGTATATATAAAAACAAAAAAAACTCCCCTTTAGTAAGGAAGGGCGATAAACACGACTTGAGGACATGGCAAGGAACACAAGAAGAAGAAGATTAACCCATACAGTACCAGTGTCATCCTTTTCATTATATTCTGTTACGACCGGGACTCGTATAAAACAAGGGCTCTTAATCATTGGACTATAAAGGCACACAGCCACAACGGTAACACTAGATCCAACCCTCGAACTTATAATGCCGGCGCACAAAAACACCTATACCCTCCAGAGTTAAATCTACGATAGCGGGGTATCCTATAACTCGGTATAAATGAACTACTACTACAGGCTGATGATCTCTGATACAGCCTGATCACAACAACATACAATTACGTTAATAATGTATACAAGGAAAAAAGATAGAGAGCTTAATTAAATCACTGGAATGATTTAATGCAAACAAGAAGAAGGTATAATTAAAGTTACTTACTCTTAACAATATTAAACTGTCACTCCTATATTAAAGAAAGTGAATAAAAGTCCTAAAGCATCGAACAGGAATCTTCTGAAGAAAGTCTGATGCTGCTTAAGATGATCGAATCGGATTTTGAACTGTTATATAAAGCAGGAACAAGATATGACAAGTGTATGGACATACAGTGTTAACTGGCACGGGAATAACGATAAATGCGCAATAGTATTATCTCCACCAAAAAAAAAGTACTTCCTCAGGCAACGCAAAAGCCTGCTCTGGTTGTGCAAGTCAACAACAACCAAGGCTTACAATCAACGTGAATAAAAAATGCTGCATACATAACATAAGAGTTTATAATGCTAATCGGGTGTCTGCTAGGCGAATAAAGTCTAGCTGGGATGTCGTAGGCTAGGAAACAATGGCTGAGCAAGCGGCTCGTAGCCTAGTGAGGTCCTTAAGACTGTGCGGCCAAATTACGTTAAATGACGGGGTGCTCTCTTGAGAGATCCACATCGCTAGTATCTGGTTCTCTCCTGGCGACCCTCTTCAAGTCAAAGCAAAACGAGTTAACACAGTGTTGGGTGGCAGAGGCAAAAGCCCTCACTCGCAACACAATGCTAAACTCACAAGGTACACAGTCAGAAAGACAACCAAGGCTTCGCACGTATCCGTTGCGATTGTACAAGTTCAACAAAACCGGGTACACATCGGAAATCACAACACCAGTAGCCTCACCCCAGTCTAGCATTAAATAGCCCAGCAGACAACCAAGAGATAGATAGGGAGACACCGCGAGTGTGTCGAACCTCTACAGACAAAATGGTAACCCCTCCAAAATGCCTAACTAAACATGAAATATCTGAGAGCTTCAGCATATAATACGATGGCCGATATATGAAATCGTGTAGAACCAACGGGGAGTTATGATGTTAAATAGATTGGAAGAATGAGAGGTAAGAAGTGGAGAGAGAGAGAAAGTGTTCTATAGGTAGAAGTCGGGGACAGGTGGCAAGGGAGGTGTGAAGGGTATGCTGGTCAGGCAAGCTCTGAGCAAGGAAGACACAAAGGCAGCAGGGAGTGCGGGGCGACTCCTTCCTGCCGCGGCAGGAGGCCGGCAAGGCGGCCAACCACTCAGAGGGCGCGGCCATGGCATGACGTCACCGAGACAACACGTAACACTACGCGCACTACCCTCTGCCTCCTGCACTTACTCACTCACACTCTCTAGCTGTATCATTCAGTCTTATACATTAAACTTATAACTGATGATATAAAATATAATGCATTGTCACAGATGAAAATAAAGAACATTTCTATACTGCCTGTGACATGACGATTCACAAGAAAGAAAGTATAACATTGTAGATAGACTGTAGCCCATTTCGCTGCCCTGACGAGCGCTAGTGGCTACCGGGAGGCGATTCTGCCAACGCTGGCAGGCGTCACACCCCGCCCAAGATATAGGACGCTCAACATTAGGCGAGCACGATATCTGACAAGGCAGAATGCCGACAAGACCCGTCACACATAGCCACTCTACCAGAAATGAAATGCAAAGCTCAAGTCTTACATAAAACAACATATCAACATAAAGAAAATCTTATAACCCCTCCCAAACATAATAGTATAATTTAGCCTACTATGCTCCCTGAACGAGCTTCACAGATCCCAGCCTCCTAAGTGAAAGACAGGTTCAACTTAGGACTTTAGCTATAACATAGGCAACTTACAATTAACTATCAAAAGAAAGAGTTTTTATGTGATTTTTTATTTAATTTTAATTTTGTTTTTGGCGGCTGCTCTACAGGGGCTAGCCAATTTTACTCCACACAAACCCGCACGCCTGTGGTAGCCTAACTCGGATCCTCCACCCTCGATAAACAGTCAGCAATCACGTTATCACTACCGGCAATATGGCGAATGTCTAAATTGTACTCATGTAACATCAACGACCTCCGTGTCAGTCTCATATTCCGATTGTGAAACTGATTGAGAACTTTAAGAGGGTGGTGATCAGTATACACTACCATGACTGGTCCATAGGCCGGAACATACACCTCGAAGTGCCTGAGCGCCAACACTATCGTCAGTAATTCTTTCTCCACCACTGAGTAATTCTTCTGGGCCGAATTAAACTTTTTGGAAAAAAAAACTTACTGGGTGTTCCAGGCCCTCTTCGTCTGTTTGCATCAAGATGGCACCAGCCCCAACCCCGCTGGCATCAGTTGCCAACTGAAACGGCCTGTCGAAGTCTGGGGCCCTGAGTATTGGATGAGTGCATAAAAGGTGTTTAACAAGGGAAAATGCCTTTTCACACTCCGGCGCCCACAGAAACTTCTTATCCTTCGCTAATAAGTCAGTCAGAGGTGCCAACACAGTTGAATATCCTTGAATGAAGCGGCGATAGTACCCGATCATGCCCAAAAACCTCATAATCTGCCGCTTGGTGGTCGGTCTAGGGAACTGATTGATAGCCTGTATCTTATTCTGAGGAGGGCAAACCTGGCCTCTCCCGACCACAAATCCTAGATACTGCACAGTTGCCCTTACAAAGTTACACTTTTTCAGATTCACCACCAAACCCGCTTCACTAAGCTTGTTAAACAAGGCTTCAATGTGTGCACAGTGACTTTCAAAGTCGTCGTCATAAATTATCACGTCGTCTAAATACACAGTACAGTTAGGGATATCTGCTACTAGGTCATTCATCAGATTCTGGAAAGTCGCTGGTGCATTCTTGAGTCCTTAGGGCATGACGTTACAACGGTAGGTGTTACCATCCACCACAAACCCGCAAACCTCCTTCGCTCGCTCCGACAGCGGCACTTGCCAGTAACCTTTCACTAGGTCTACCTTGGTCAAATAATGTGCCTTTCCGATCTTGTCGACACTGTCATCCACACGAGGAAGGGGGTAAGCATTGGTGGGGGTTAAACCATTTAACTGCCGGAAATCAACACAAAAACGAACTTTCCCATCAGGCTTGGGCTGCAGAGTGACGGGAGATGTCCACCTAAGCGCACCCTTTTCTATCAGGCCCCGATCCAACATATACGCTAACTCGTCCCTGAATGCTGGGAGTTTGATAGGAGGGACTCGGTATGGCACTGATTTAAAGGGTGGGTGATCTCCTACATCCACATCATGCACCGCATGAGTTGTGAGGCCTGGGTGCTCCGCAAACACAACAGGGTATGAACCGAACAGGTGCTGCACGGCTACACGCTGTTGCTCAGGCAGGTGCTCTAGAGCCTTGTGAGCCACCTGTCTCGAGTTCCCCGCCCACTGGTCTGCGGAGACATGACAATCTGAGTTATCCTCCACCTGAGCATGACTGTCCCTTCCTCCTTCTCCACCTTGACCGCTGCAAGTCACACCGGGACAGTGAGAGGCTCAGGGGGGCGCCTCACATACTCCTTCATCAGATTTATGTGGCACAACTGATTTCTCTTCCTCCTGTCTGGAGTGGCCACTAGGTAGTCAAGATCTGAGATCTTCTCCACCACCTTATAAGGACCAGCGTACTTAGCGGATAAGGAATACCCACCAAAGGTAGTAAGATCAACACCTCTTGACCAACCTGAAACTCCCGGAGTTTCACCTTCTCATCGTACCTGTCCTTCATCAGGGCCTGGGATCCCACCAGGTTCCGACCAGCCAACTCCAAGCTCTTCAACATCCGTTCCCTGCTCTCGAGGACATATTTTAATAGCGAACACGGCTTAGTAGTACCCTCCCAGATCTCCTTAACCATGTTGAGAGGGCCTCTGATGCGATGACCAAAAACAAGCTCATTTGGACTAAACCCGAGGCTTTCTCCAGGTACCTCTCTCGCAGCGAACAACACGTAGGGCAAACCCAGGTCCAAGTCCTTACCATTCTCCAGACAATAACAACGGAGCATACTCTTTAAGGTCGAATGCCACCTCTCTAACACCCCTTGGCTCTCAGGGTGATAGGCCGACTACACTACAGTATTAATCCCGTGTTGCTGCATTGTCTGTGTAAATATGTTCGAGGTAAAGTTAGACCCCTGGTCAGAGTGTATCTCCTGCGGATAACCATACCGGGAAAAGTACAAAAGCAAGTTCCTAACCACCGTCTTTGCCATGCCATTCCTCATGGGGTATGCATCAGGATAACGGGTCGCTACATCCATTATCGTCAGGAGAAATTTATTACCGGCACTAGTAGGAGGGAGGGGACCAACCATGTCTATAACTACCTTACTGAAGGGGGGCCCCATGACAGGAATAGGTTGTAACGGAGCCTTTGGGATGCATTGGTTAGGTTTCCCCACTTTCTGGCAGGTACTGCACATTGCCACCCATGACACAACCTGTGCTTTTAAACCTGGCCACCAAAACAACTTAACCAAAGCCGCTACCGTCTTGCGTACTCCCAAGTGTCCTGCCAACGGCACATCGTGGGCCAACCTTAGTAGGCTATCCCTGCACGCCCTCGGCACAACCAGCTGGTCTACCACTCCTGACCCACCCTCCCAACTTCTCTTCGGGTCTTGAAATAGCCGATACAATATTCCCTCAATATAAAAAAAATCTCCTGGCTTTGCATCCCTGTCCTCTTCGAGCTCGACAGCACCATTACCACACTTCTGAACTTCCGGATCCTCCAACTGCAGTTTACTAATATCCGAGGGAGCCAACCTGTCTAAATGCTTCCGAAGCAACCCATGTCCTCCCCCAATATTAAACTGAGCAACCCTTTTTTCTCTCTGTGTGTAACGTTGCTGCCTCGGAGTCTCTTCCTGCCCTACCTCCTCACTAGATGTGACAGGTCCTGGGGCTTCTCCAGACTCCAACAATGGTGCCAATACTGAGTCGCCAAGAAGAGCTGCTGGTACTAAATTCTCCAAACTTTTACCAACATTAGCCGTCTTCTTCCAACCGTTCCTCCGTTGATCAGAAGACTGAGGAATAGGCTGTGACACTTTGGATGCAAGAGATCTTGTAACAACGCACGCCATAGGTTGTACTTGACACTTATCTACCCACTCCTGTTCCTCCCTACTCACGTCGGCCGGCTTCTCGGCAACGACTAAGGGTGAAACCTCAGAAGTAGGCACCGCAAAGTCGTCGCCGAGAAGGAGGTCGACGCCCCCAATAGGCAAGTTCTCCACAATTCCAACATCCAACTCTCGTGTCACACCATCTACCTCCAGTTCCATCCTGACCAACGGGTATGACCTGATAGCATTGATACCTTGCACCACAACCACCCGTGCCGCGTTTATTGGTCTACCAGTAAAGTTCTTCATCAAAGTCTGAGAGGCACCAGTGCCTCGCAACAGCTCAACTCCATGCTTCTTACCAGCCCACTTCACGCAGCCACGCCCTCGATGGTCGCAAAAGACATCACGGACAGGGTTCGAGCCTTCCGGATTCTTCTCCACTGGCTGTGTCCCAGCCTCTGACGTTATACCCCGGGCAAACTCAGACGACTTCGGGGACACCCAATGTTGCGAGCCAAAGACACAACTGCATTAGGTGGCTTGCTTGGACAGGCTCTTGCAAAATGCCCCTCCTTATGACAATGGAAGCACTCTAGCTTTCCCTTGGGCTTCCCTTGAGGTGAGGAAGGACCCGGACCCTTTCTAAACGGGAGGGTACTTGGTTTATGGTCAATTTTGGTGTCGTTGCTCTTGTTCTTAGTGTAATTATGTGTATCAGTGTTTCGGGGAGGGGGAGGGTTACGCTCCTTATTGCCTGCATCACTTCTCTGTGCAGAACCGCACCCACGAATCAAAGATAACCGAAGGTCAGCCATCTCAGCTGCCTCCTGAAGAGTTTTCGGGGTTTTTTCTTTAAGATTCAACGTCAGATCGGCGCCCGTACACTTGAAAACAATTTCTAGAAGCATCAGCTGTTTCAACTCCTCAAACGTCGATGCCTTCTCAGAACGCAGCCAGTTTCTAAATGCATCGGACAGATCCCGGGCATGCTCAAGAAAGGTGCACTCACGACCCTTCGTTACACCCCGGAACTTCAATCTGTACGTCTCTGGTTGTAACTCGTATGCCCGCAGAACAGCTTCCTTCATTACCTCATAATCGACGCAAGACTCCAAGAGCAACGCATCATATGCCTTGAGTCCTTTGCCAACCAACCTAGAGGAAACAAGTGCTGCCCACTTAACCTCGGGCCATTGGTGCTCCCGGCACTTCTTCTCAAAATGCATGAAAAATTCAGTGGCACCCGACTCATCAAATACAGGGACTAACTTAAGAAGGTGCGATAAAGACTGATGAAGACCTCGATTCCCAGAACCGAGACGCTGCCCTGTTGACTCCACCCGAGATTTCTCAAGATATCTGTCTGCACAGTACTTCGTAGCCTCAACCTGAAGGTTAACCCTCTCAAGCTCAGATTCATGCTTTCGTTCCTCAGCCTTATGCTTTCGTTGCTCAGCCTCATGCTTTCGTTGCCCAGCCTGCTGGTTAAGTTTGGCGAGTTCGAGCTGAAACAACATCTTGGCAGACAAACCTTGAGGAGGGGGTGCTACTATTGGGGACCCACCCCGTGAATCACCTAGAGGCATGCCCAACCGCCAGTGGGCATCGGCCTGTGGGAACGTACCCGGCTCCGGAGCCCGAGGGGGCGCCATGGTAGGAGTCAAGTGGGTTGGGGGCTGGGCAGAAGGTGCCCCAGCTCCCGCTACACCCGAAGCCCCACGCACCCCACTGAGCACACAGGTAACCAGCTCACCTCTCGACAAACTGCTAGTACCGGGAAACACTAAGACCGAGGCTACACACTGTAGTCCGTACCGGTCTAGCCCCGACACACGATCCACTGACATCGGCCCCTCCAAAAATATCCGAGCATCCTCCTCACTGTTTACCACCCGAGCGCCGCTAGGCAACTCCACCTTCTCCACCTCCTCGCCTGTGCTCTCACTATGTACTGATCCGTCGTCCGACATAATGTCCACCGAATATTCTCAACGTTTATAAACAAAAATTACCTAAACTCTCATGTAGCACTATTCACTCAAAAATGCTTGAAGACTCTTAAGTGTTATACTACTTGCAAAAAAAAAATCTGTGTCCACTATATTCCTTTAAACAAAAAAACAAATGACCATTACACTCCTGCAATATTTCTCTAAGTTCACAAACTCCTGAGCAAGGTCGCCATTTGTTACGACCGGGACTCGTATAAAACAAGGGCTCTTAATCATTGGACTAGAAAGGCACGTAGCCACAACGGTAACACTAGATCCAACCCTCAAACTTATAATGCCGGCACACAAAAACATCTATACCCTCCAGAGTTAAATCTGCGATAGCGGGGTATCCTATAACTCGGTATAAATGCACTACTACTACAGGCTGATGATCTCTGATACAGCCTGATCACAACAACATACAATTACGTTAATAATGTATACAAGGAAAAAGATAGAAAGCTTAATTAAATCACTGGAATGATTTAATGCAAACAAGAAGAAGGTATAATTATAGTTACTCTATACAATAATAAACTGTCACTCCTATATTAAAGAAAGTGAATGAAAGTCCTAAAGCATCGAACAGGAATCTTCTGAAGAAAGTCTGATGCTGCTTAAGATGATCAAATCGGATTTTGTACTGTTTATAAAGCAGGAACAAGATATGACAAGTGTATGGACATACAGTGTTAACTGGCACGGGAATAACAATAAATGCGCAATAGTATTATCTCCAACAACAAAAGAAGTACTTCCTCAGGCAACGCAAAAGCCTGCTCGGGTTGTGCAACTCAACAACAACCAAGGCTTACAATCAACGTGAATAAAAAATGCTGCATACATAACATAAGAGTTTATAATCCTAATCGGGTGTCTGCTAGGCGAATAAAGTCTAGCTGGGATGTCGTAGGCTAGGAAACAATGGCTGAGCAAGCGGCTCGTAGCCTAGTGAGGTCCTTAAGACTGTGCGGCCAAATTACGTTAAATGACGGGGTGCTCTCTTGAGAGATCCACATCGCTAGTATCTGGTTCTCTCCTGGCGACCCTCTTCAAGTCAAAGCAAAACGAGTTAGGACAGTGTTGGGTGGCAGAGGCAAAAGACCTCACTCGCAACACAATGCTAAACTCACAAGGTACACAGTCAGAAAGACAACCAAGGCTTCCCACGTATCCGTTGCGATTGTACAAGTTCAACAAAACCTGGTACACATCGGAAATCACAACACCAGTAGCCTCATCCCAGTCTAGCATTAAATAGCCCAGCAGACAACCAAGAGATAGATAGGGAGACACCGCGAGTGTGTCGAACCTCTACAGACAAAATGGTAACCCCTCCAAAATGCCTAACTAAACATGAAATATCTGAGAGCTTCAGCATATAATAAGATGGCCGATATATGAATTCGTGCAGAACCAACGGGGAGTTATGATGTTAAATAGATTGGAAGAATGAGAGGTAAGAAGTGGAGAGAGAGAGAGAAAGTGTTCTATAGGTAGAAGTCCGGGACAGGTGGCAAGGGAGGTGTGAAGGGTATGCTGGTCAGGCAAGCTCTGAGCAAGGAAGGCACAAAGGCAGCAGGGAGTGCGGGGGGACTCCTTCCTGCCGCGGCAGGAGGGCGGCAAGGCGGCCAGCCACTCAGAGGGCGCGGCCGTGGCATGACGTCACCGAGACAACACGTAACACTACGCGCACTACCCTCTGCCTCCTGCACTTACTCACTCACACTCTCTAGCTGTATCATTCAGTCTTATACATTAAACTTATAACTGATGATATAAAATATAATGCATTGTCACAGACGAAAATAAAGAACATTTCTATACTGCATGTGACATGACGATTCACAAGAAAGAAAGTACAACATTGTAGATAGACTATAGCCCATTTCACTGCCCTGGCGAGCGCTAGTGGCTACCGGGAGGCGATTCTGCCAACGCTGGCAGGCGTCACAATTCTGGAAACTATTAGACGATTCTGTTCAGGTTAGGAAGAACGTCTACCCATAACAACGGTACGGACTATTTCAACTAATCCCTTTAGCTAGCATATGTCATTAAGCTTCATAAAATCATCTAAATGTAGCTGAAATCAAATAAACAAAACATCGCCGGTACAGAAAGGGTTAAAACAATAATCAAAGGACGCAGGAGAGAGAGAGAGAGAGGTAAGTCAGCATTATATATAATACAAATTATTTAATTTTGCATTGCTATTTTCGATTGAAGTCACAAA
The DNA here is from genome assembly GCA_032716605.1 of Paralithodes platypus. NCBI lineage: Eukaryota > Metazoa > Arthropoda > Malacostraca > Decapoda > Lithodidae > Paralithodes > Paralithodes platypus. The sequence goes on from CM064547.1 coordinate 27,929,527, forward strand.
TACTTTCAGTGTATTACATATGATTTGTAGGTATATGGATGTGCTAAAAATATATAATGGCACATAGTTTAACCCCTACAGTACCGGCGACGTATTTTTTATATTTCAGCTACATTTACACAAGATTTTATTAAGCTTAGGAAGCGTATTAGGTAGCTGAAGAGGTACATTGAGAGAGTCTGTAGTCTTTTAATTGGCAGACATTCATCCTGAGCTTAATATAATCGTCGAATATATTATGCCAGAATATAATGCAAAGCGATGAAAAGGTTAATATAGGGAGATAGGCCTGTTTTCTAGACCCCCATCTCCCTCATGTTTAGTCCCATTAGTTTTCAGATTATATAACGTTCGGCCCATTAGCTTGGCCATTTTAATTTTTTTCGCCCCATTTCTTTCCCCTTAAGGGGAGGATTTTAGTTTGCTCCATAGACCTCCATCAAGCTTATAAAGACTACTGCCAAGAGCCCCCTTCGAGATAAATTTTTAATTTTTTCGGTAGAAAAAGTCCCGGCCAAAGGACGGTTTCTCCTAAATTACAGGCTTGCTATCGCTCACCAAAAGAAAATCGACACCTAAATGGCATGAAAGGTATTAACATTGACACCTAAATGGCATGAAAGGTATTAACAATCGACACCTAAATGGCATGAAAGGTATTAACAATCGACACCTAAATGGTATGAAAGGTATTAACATTGACACCTAAATGGCATGAAAGGTATTAACATTGACACCTAAATGGCATGAAAGGTATTAACAATCGACACCTAAATGGCATGAAAGGTATTAACATTGACACCTAAATGGCATGAAAGGTATTAACAATCGACACCTAAATGGCATGAAAGGTATTAACAATCGACACCTAAATGGCATGAAAGGTATTAACAATCGACACCTAAATGGCATGAAAGGTATTAACATTGACACCTAAATGGCATGAAAGGTATTAACAATCGACACCTAAATGGCATGAAAGGTATTAACAATCGACACCTAAATGGCATGAAAGGTTTAACATTGACACCTAAATGGCATGAAAGGTATTAACAATCGACACCTAAATGGCATGAAAGGTATTAACAATCGACACCTAAATGGCATGAAAGGTATTAACATTGACAGAAATGAGGTGAAAGTTCTTAAAATAGCCAAACTAGTGTGGCGACCGTCTTAATAACATCTCCAAACTAATAGGGCTAAATATGAGGGAGAATGTACAAAGGAGTACAAAGGAAATCAAGCAACAACAGATCCAGCAACCCTTCTAGGTTGCTTGTCCTCCAAAACACTGAGGATCAAGTGTCCAAACAGTGGTTTAGAGTGGGTAAGGGAACATTGGAAAGGGAATTACTGCCCTGGAACTAATGTCCGTGGCAGGATTAGGAAGTTAGTAGGGGACAGATGGGTTAGTAACTGAGGGGGGGATAAAATAAAGTTATTCATTTACAAACGCAGTCAGTCGCGGGTTTGATGCGAGATATTTGTCTAGGCGGAGTATAAATGAATCAACGGTGATGCAGTCTATAACGTTTCGGGGAAGCCCATTCCACAAGTTGACAACTCGATTGAAGAAGAAATTCTTAGATTCGTGTGAGTTAAAAGATTTACCAATAATTTTGCAACCGTTTCCCCGCGTGTAATTAGATTGGTCGATAGTGAAGTACTTACTACAGTCCATATTGTCGATGCCTTTGATGATTTTGAACACTTGAATTAAGTCACCTCTTCATCTGCGCTGGGTTAAAGGAAATAGATTTAATTCTCTAAGACGCTCTTCGTATGGTTTGTTCTTTAGGCTAGGTATCATTTTGGTAACTCTACGTTGAACTCGTTCTAGCCTGTTTATTTCTTTTTGGTAATAAGGGCACCAGGATTGAACGCAGTATTCCAGAAGAGGGCGGACTAAGGAATTGTAATGGGTTAGGATAACTTCTTTGGATTTATGCTCAAATGACCTGCCTATAAAGCCAATTATTTTGTTTGCCTTCTTAACAACTTCTGAACATTGTTGACTCGGTTTTAGGTTACTCGATATTGTTACTCCCAGATCGGTTTCTCTGTTTACATTCTTAAGCTGAGTGCCATTCATCGAATAGTATGCTTTCTCATTTAGGTATCCGATATGTAGTACTTTACATTTATCCGCATTGAAACTCATTTGCCAAATTTGGGCCCAACATGACAATTTATCTAGATTGTGTTGCATATCGTCAACTTGTTCTTTTGAGAGTACGCTATTTGCAATTTTTGAATCGTCAGCAAATTTTAAGATTGTACAGGTGAGACCCTCATATATGTCGTTGATGTAAATTAGAAAGAGAATTGGACCTAGTACCGATCCCTGGGGTACCCCGCTACTTACATTGGTCCATTTAGATGCCTTACCGTTTATGACTACTCTTTGCTTTCTGTCGCTGAGCCAAATTTTCTATCCATTTCAACACACCGTCTTGTATTCCATGCGCTTTTAGTTTTAGCAGTAAACGTTTGTGGGGAACTTTCTCAAAGGCCTTTTGAAAATCAAGGTATATAATATCTACAGCTTTACTCTCATCGTAGAGGTTGAGGATATCGTGGAAGAAGTCTAAGAGGTTTGTTAAAAAGGAACATTTTTTACGAAAGCCGTGTTGAGTATCTTTAAGTATGTTGTTTTCCTCTAAGTGATTTACGAGTCTGTCTCGTATGACCGTTTCTAGCATTTTACATACATCTGAGGTTAAGCTAATTGGACGATAGTTACTGGGTAGGGATTTGCTGCCTTTTTTGAATATCGGTGTTACGTTGGCTAGCTTCCACCGATCAGGCATAGTTCCAGACTGCAAGGATTTATTGAATAGTAATGTCAGTGGTTTGGAGAGCTCATCCTTAGCTTCCTTTAGAACTCTAGGCGAGATTGTATCAGGTCCAGGCGTTTTATTTACCTTAAGTTTATCTAAACAATTCAATACTTCTCTCTCTGTAACGGTGATATTGCTTAGAACATCTGAATTATCAATCTGAATCGGCGATGGTGTAGGGATATCACTGAGGTCTTCTGTTGTAAAAACTGATGCAAAGAAGGTATTGAGGGCATTACTCATTTGTACTTCGTCTTTGGTGTATTCTCCATTTTCATCGACTAACGGTCCAACAGTTGAAGTAAGTACTTTTTTCTTTCTGATATAACTATAGAATTCTTTCGGGTTTGTTTTACTTTGATTCGCAATATGTAACTCTAAGGTCTTTTTACTTTGCTTAATTAACTTTTTGGCTTTGCGTCGTAGCTCTACAAATTTCACCCGTTCTTCGTCATTTTGTGAGGATTATAATCTATCACTAGCACATTTTTTAGCAAGCAGGCAGTTTGAAATATCTTTATTCCACCATTTGGGCATATTATTATGGCCTGGACGCCGTATTTTCGATGGTATGCAGTCTTGCACTGCTTTTAGGTAAGTGGTTTCGAATAACTTCCAAGATGTATTTATGTCGTTATTGTTAATTAAAAAGCTCCAGTCAGTTTCTTTAAACATAGCTCTAAGTTTATGGAAGTTTGCTTTCTTGAAATTAGGTACTTTTTCGATGCTACTATTTGGTTCGTTACTAGTAAACTTTAAAGTGAAAGTTATCGTACGATGGTCGCTGTTACTGAATTCATCACCAACATTAAAATTCTCTATTAATTCTTCTTTTGTTGCAAGTACAATGTCAAGAACGTTATTACCACGGGTCGGCGTCGGCGTTCGAACAAATTGATAAAGCGAACTCTCTTGCAAGTTCGTATACAAGTCACTTCCGGAGTGTGAAGTAAGAGTATCGCCCCACTTGGTCACAGGTAAATTAAAGTCGCCAAAAATTACGGTATCTTGTGAGTTACTTACATCTGCAATTTGTTCGTAAATTTCTCGTTCAGTTTGCACTGATTGAGCTGGAGGTCTGTATATAAACGCAAGAATGGGAACCATACAAGATATCCTTTAAGTGAAAATCTGGCCTTAAAGGCAGGCTACAATCTCAGACCCTATTTTTAATTTTATTTATTTATTTTTATTTATTTATTTATTTTTTTTTTTGGGGGGGATCGTAAAATGTTCCTTTGATCAAGAACACTTAGTACCAAATATGCATCTAACCCCCTTCCCCCCCGCCCCCCCCCCCAACCTCAGAAAATAATAAAAATAATATATATGTATAATGTAAAGATAAATATGAATGCCTATCATATAATACTATGATGGGGCGCACCGAGGCCACTGGATCCTACCCCCTTGTAATCTCTTGGGGGAAGGCATTGGCAATGGTCTCCGGGTAGATTGGAGCCAGAGTTCTTGGGGGGGGGGGGTGGGGGAAATGCCCATTTGCCTGCCTAATTACCAATTATGACTAAACCTAAAGAGAAACAACGTAAGTCCGATGATCAAAAACTGCACAGGATACGGACTAGTGCCCCCCACAGTCTCAGACTTGCTAGTGTGAAAGTTGGTAGTTTGAATCTGCGTGGAAATTAAGTGGCTGAGATGTGTGAGAGAAGGCAAGTGGACATCTGCTGTGCCCAGGAAACACTCTGGAAAGGGTATGGGGTACAGTGAATTGATGGAAGAAAGAAAAGATATAGGATCTACTGGAAGGGATCGAGTTGAGACTGATAAAGCGAAATGAGGAGTGGGTGTTCTGGTGGCTAAAGAGTGGACAGAAAGTGTGCTTCAGATTACAGAGTTAGTGAAAGGCTGATTGTTTTGAAGTTGAAAGTTGGTGAAAAAATTCTGAATATTATATCTGCATATGCCCCACAGGCTGGCCTACAGAAAGAGATAACAGAGGACTTCTGGAATGACACCGTCAGTGTCATTTCAGGCCTCTCGGAGAATGAAAAAACAATCCTGGGAGGGGACCTGAATAGTCACGTGGGAACATATGCAGATGGATACGAGGGAGTACATTGAGGAAATGGTTAGGGAAGGAGGAATCTGGAAGGCGAATATATACTGGAGTCCTGCGTTGCCCTCAATATGGTTGTGTGTAACACGAAGTTCAAGAAAAGACAGAGTCATCTGGTCACATATAACTCAGGGGTCTCCAGTAGCCAGATATATTACTTCTTGGTTAACAGGAAAGACTGGAAACTGGTTCGGGATGTAAAGGTCATCCCGAGGGAAGAATGTATCCCCCAGCATAAGCTACTTGCATGCGACATGAGCTTATATAGAGATCCTGAGCACAAAAAGGTATGCATGCCCAAAAGGAGAGTGTGGCTGCTGAAGAACAAGAAAGTTAGGGAAAGGTTTCATAGTGAGCTGGAGGAAATTAATAGAAATAAGGAAGCTAGGCCTAGCGATGTAGATAGTCAATGGAATTTCCTTAAGCGTAACCTTCTCGCTGCCGCTGACAAAATCTGTGGGAAAACAAAAGGTCACCCCAGGAATAAGACCTCCTGGTGGTGGAACGAAGAGGTAGAACATGCTGTGAAAGAGAGAAGGAGATGCTTCAAAGCATGGAAGAAGGGAGGCAGTAAGTAGGAATACCAGGCAGCTAAATGAACTGCCAGAAGAGTTACTTCAAATGCTAAAAAAGGCATTACGGTCCTGGTCCTCGAACAAGTGTGTAATACTGACAATCCCAATGGGATCTTCAACCTAGCTAGGCGAATTAAAAATGACAGTAGGGATATTATAGGTGAATAGTGTGTTAGGAACGATAATGGTAAGATTGCGTATGCAGAAGATGAAATCAGAGAAGCGTGGGAGGCACACTATGAACGATTGCTAAATTTAGAGTTTGAATGGGATAAGGAACAGCTTAGTATCGAAAAATCAATATCTTGACCCACTCCTTTGATAGCACCAGCTATAGTGAGCTACGCAATCAATAATGAAGCACGGTAAAGCTCCAGGGTGCTCTGGCATTGTCGCTGAGATGATAAAAGCCTCAGGGGAGACTGGTGTCAGCTTATTCACTGAGATGATAAACATCCCTGAGGATTGACACAAAAGTGTAATAGTAAATATATATGAAAGAAAAGGGGTTCGCTAAATAAAGGTAATTAAGGGGCCTGAAAATGCATAACCAAATCATGCAGGTCTGTGGGAGAGTCTTTGAGAGTTTGATCAGGCAAAGCATCTCCATTGATGATATGCAGTTTGGTTTTATGCCAGGACGTGGTACAACCGATGTTATCTTCATAGTCAGGCAGATACAGGAAAAATACTTACTAAAAGGCAGAGACCTTTACTTTGTGTTTGTAAACCTGGAGAAGGCCTTTGACAGGGTGCCTAGAGATGTTGTGCAGTGGACTATGAGGAAACTTGGTGTGGAAGAGTGGCAGGTGCATGTGATAATAAAGATGTATGAGGATTCGCAAACTACGGTAAGGGTGAAAGGTGTATTGAGTGTTGGAGTTCATCAGGGTTCAGTGCTAAGCCCCCTCCTCTTTATTATGGTCCTGGAGGCACTGTCTAGAGATATTAGATCCGGACTCCCGTGGGAACTGTTTTATGCAGACGATTTAGCCCTAAAAGCTGACAATGTGCAAGATGATGAGGCCAAATTCAGAAGATGGAGAGAGGGCATGGTGAGCAAGGGCTTAAGTGTCAGTATTAACAAAACCAAGGTTATGCATTGTAGATTGAGACGAGGCAATGTGGAAAAGAGCGGTGCATACCCATGTGCAGTGTGTGGAAAGGGTGTGGGCGCTAACTTGATTCAGTGTAGCATCTGACGATGTTGGGTGCACCATGGGAGTAAGCGCTGTAGTAGAATAAAAGGACCCCTGCCGAAGGATAAGTCAGAAATTGATAAATTTGAGTGCTTAGTGTGCAAAGGCTAGCTTGTGTTAAATGATGATCCTGTGGCTGTGAATTTTGGAAATGAGTCATTGGAGATGGTGTACAAGTTTTGTTACCTAGGAGATACCATATCTGCTGGTGGTGCAGCCGAAGCTGCCACTGTCGCTAGAATTAGATGTGGCTGGGGGAGGTTCAGAGAACTGCTGCCAATTCTGACCATGAAAAGAATGCCTCCCCCCCCCTGAAGGGAAAGGTGTATGTTTCATGTGTTAGAAGTGCAATGACGTATGCCTCAGAAACATGGGCCGTTAAAGTAGAGGATGTCAACAGAATGGAACATAATGAGATGAGAATGGTGAGATGGATGTGTGGGGCCAGGCTGCAGGATAGAATAATACATGATGAGCTGAGGAGACGTTTAGGTATAAAGAGTATTAACGAGGAGATGCGTACAAGTAGACCGGGATGGTATGGGCATGTGGAGAGAATGGATGAACAAAATTAGGTAAAAAGATGCAGGTCTGTGATTGTGGAGGGAGCTTCACCAAGGGGTGGACCGATAAAGACCTGGGATCGGACTATACGTGCCGATCTCAAATCCAAAAACTTGACAAGTGAAGCAGCCCCTAACCCGTACAGTACCGGTGACGTCCCTTTCATTATGTTCTGGCAGCTATTGGATGTTTTTAATCAGGTTAGGAAAAGGACCTCTAGCAATATTAAGGCTTCAAACTATCTGAACCAACCCTTTAAACTACCACAGATCTTTCTTAAGCTGCATAATATCGTCTAAATATAGGTAGAATAAAATATAACACACGTCGCTGGTACTCAAAAACGGTTAACAGTGTTGCCTGGAACGCCGCCATTAGGACAAGAGACTGAACCTGCACGTATGTATGGAGCAATCAGTCTTAAAATTGTATGTACAGTATGTATGTATGTATAAATTTCACCTAACCAAGGAAAAACGTGCAAAATTAGCTTGTATTTCCGAAAACAATGAGGCAGTTTAAAAAAAAAAAACAAAAAAAAAAATCTCTGAAGCTTGAGCTCCTCATGAAACGATAATAGGAGCACAAACTGAAAACAAATGAAACGACAATATTGTATTTTCAACTTTCAATTGCACATAGTTTCTATTTTTTGTTACCCTTCTAGCACCCAGGCAACGAGTATTTATAGTAGTTTCTAAAAACATTTTTTACCCTTCTAGACCCCAGGCAACGAGTATTTATGGTAGTTTCTAAAAACATGTTTTACCCTTCTAGACCCCAGGCAACGAGCATTTATGGTAGTTTCTAAAAACATGTTTTACCCTTCTAGACCCCAGGCAACGAGTATTTATGGTAGTTTCTAAAAACATGTTTTACCCTTCTAGACCCCAGGCAACGAGTATTTATGGTTGTTTCTAAAACATTTGTTACCCTTCTAGACCCCAGGCAACGAGTATTTATGGTTGTTTCTAAAACATTTGTTACCCTTCTAGACCCCAGGCAACGAGTATTTATGGTTGTTTCTAAAACATTTGTTACCCTTCTAGACCCCAGGCAACGAGTATTTATGGTAGTTTCTAAAAACATGTTTTACCCTTCTAGACCCCAGGCAACGAGTATTTATGGTAGTTTCTAAAAACATGTTTTACCCTTCTAGACCCCAGGCAACGAGCATTTATGGTAGTTTCTAAAAAACATTGTTTACCCTTCTAGACCCCAGGCAACGAGTATTTATGGTTGTTTCTAAAAACATTTGTTACCCTTCTAGACCCCAGGCAACGAGTATTTATGGACTGATATACGTGTAATGATGCAAGATTATGCAAAATACCTATATAAAGAATGTGTCATTCGCAAAATTGCGTTTCTGACATTAGGAATTTTACTCAAAATATTGTTGTGAACAATTTTGAGATTTGTATTAATTTAGTTATAAGATTTTTTTCAAAATGTATTTTAGGAACTTTATACTGATAAAATCCGCGAAAATAAAATTACATGTTGAGTATTTATGCTTTAAGAATGCACCATGCATATATCAAGAGGTTTAAACAAAATCTTGGATTGTATATAATATTTTTTTTCTGAAAATTACAAAAATATTACTACAACCTAAAATTATTATTGAAAACCAACCATTTTCGGAAAAAATTATAGAGGATACTACTACAAACTAATAGAATAAAATTATGTTTTCAATATTATACATTTATAAGGGGATTGGTGCTTTTTTGGAATTTGGGGGGCGAGGGTGTGGCCTACTCATAAGTTACAAGACATGATGGTTGAGCGCGTCCTCCATCTATAGAAAGCCTCTCAGTGTTGGTGTTTATCACTCTTTATGGTTAAGTTACAAGACATGATGGTTGAGCGCGCCCTCCATCTATAGGAAGCCTCTCAGTGTTGGTGTTTATCACTCTTTATGGTTAAGTTACAAGACATGATGGTTGAGCGCGTCCTCCATCTATAGGAAGCCTCTCAGTGTTGGTGGTTATCACTCTTTATGGTTAAGTTACAAGACATGATGGTTGAGCGCGTCCTCCATCTATAGGAAGCATCTCAGTGTTGGTGGTTATCACTTTTTATGGTTAAGTTACAAGACATGATGGTTGAGCGCGTCCTCCATCTATAGGAAGCATCTCAGTGTTGGTGGTTATCACTCTTTATGGTTAAGTTACAAGACATGATGGTTGAGCGCGTCCTCCATCTATAGGTGTTTATCACTCTTTATGGTTAAGGGGGGATGGTTGTTGTTTTTCTGGTTCCCCCTTCTCCTTCATGTTTAGCCCCATTAGTTTTCCGATTTTGAGACGTTCGGCCTATTAGTTTGGCAATTTTAAGACCTTTCACCCCATTTCTTTGTCAATATTTAGACCTTTCGTACAACTTAGGTGTCGACTTTTTTCTTGGCGAGTGATAGCGAGCCTGTAATTTATTATTGACCGGCTTTATCTATCGAAAATGTACACATTTATCTTGAAGGGGGGGCGGGGGGTCTTGGGGTGTTTTTGTATGTTTGATGGAGGTCTAGGGAGGATGATACAAAGGTTAATATACATGCAAATAATTACGTCCATCCCGACTCATTGTATTTGATGAAATTCAAACAAATTTCTTATATAATTTTACATAGGGAATCACACGATAATTAGGTAGCTTAACCTGACCTCACCTAACAATTTTTAACCTAGCTTACGTAACCTAATCTAGTTTACCTAATCTAATCCACTAGTTAAAGCCCATAGAGAAGGCCATTGTGTAAATATGCGTGGAAGTGTCTGTTCCTTATGTGAGTGTTGTGAACGATCGATTGTGATCATACACATAACATGACAAATCATGGGAAAGTTTAGCTTCATATATCCATGTTCTTTCCGATGGAGTAGTTAAATAGAAAACGTAGTCTTAGCAACAACTATTTGTATTTATAGAAAATGAACACTCCCACATATGATTTAAATTCAAGGATAAATTAACTAAAATTGATACCATCTGTTGGTAGTCATCTAAGCTGTGTTCACTATTCTGTCATTCATATTGTTCTCGTTTTCCATGATCCTAATGCTTGGTAAATTTTGTAAGTGTATGGAGGCTACTTGCAAGATTGATGAATACATTAAGTGTTTCAGACCCCCTTGGATATATATTATTTTATTAACACCTTTTAGTGATATCCACCTATTCCTAATCATATAACCATAGGAAATTGTTCTCAGATTAAATTGTTTTTATGCGACTTAAATGGGAAGGTAAGGACCGCCTAACAACTCGTTTAACAACACTTAACCCCTTCTGTACCGCCGACGTATTTTTAACTATATCATGGTTACTGTTAGATGATTTTATTCAGTTTAAAAAGGGCCTCCAGCAAATATAAGGCTTGGAACTTGGAATCTAGTTTACCAATTTTGACTACCACAGGTACAAAATCGTCTATATATAGCTAGAATAATGCTAAAAAATATGTTGCTGGTAAAAAAGGTTTTAATAGTCACAACACACACACCCGGTAATGCCCCTGACAGTATAACACTATCTTACCCTGTATAAATGACCCAAAAGTAAATTAGGTTAGTTTAGGTAAGGATAGTTAGTTAGTTAGTTAGTGAGTGTGTGTGTGTGTGTGTATGTGTTCGTGCGCTTGTGTTAGTAGCAAAAGGGAGAGTGGAAATGCGTGTGTGTGCATTTGCGTGTGTGTTGGCAGCAAAAGGGAGAGTTTAAATGCGTGTGTGCATTTGTGTGTGTGTTTGCAGCAAAAGGGAGAGCGTAAATGTGTGTATGGATATTAGCGTGTGTGTTTGCAGCAAAAGGGAGAGCGTAAATTCGTGTATGAATATTAGCGTGTGTGTTTGCAGCAAAAGGGAGAGCGTAAATGCGTGTGTGTGTGTGTGTGTGTGTGTGTGTGTGTGTGTGTGTGAGCGGCAATGAGAAGAGCATAAATGTACCGGTATGAGTATATAATATGCGATTGTGTGTGATATACTGTACTTCGTGCCAACCTTAAGAACAAACATGCACGAAGCCAAGCATATAAAAACACCAGATTAATATTTCAGTATACCATGCTGCCGTTCATCATTTTCTTCTGGTTATTATTAGACGATTTTGGTAAGTTTAGAAAGGGTACGTGGTAGTAAAATGGATAACTGAGATACAATATATCCAATTGTTTGCTAGAGGTCCTTCCTAAGCTGTATTAAATTGTTTAGTATCAGCAAGAAAAAGTATAGTGTTAATAATTCAGTGACCCTTTTAGCCAGGAATGCAAGCCCCAGGCAGAAACCTTGACTCGTTGATATTAGTTTTAATATTTAATCTTCACATTGCTCGAGGACGGTCTTTCACAATGTTTTGGCTAATATCAGACGATTTTTCCAGTTCTGGAAGGTCCTCTACGAATATATTCTGTTAATAGGACGTTGTCGCCTATAATGATTTCCCTTCCGTCTATAGTCAGTTCATTATAATCAGGCCAGAAATATTGACCACCGACCTCAACAAACACTAGAGTAATCGAGCTAAGAGTGCTTCCATTTGGGAAGAATCAGCCAAGGAATAGGGGTCGAATGTTACAACCCATTAGCTCTAGCCCTTTATGAGTTACAGAGGACAGAGGTCAACATTGTTATCCTACCTTTAATGCATAGACTATAGTTCCCTATACACCACAAGAGAAGATCCTCAGAATGTTGCTAGAATAATGTTGGCCTTTGATAATTGACGATAAAAGGTCCCGTGTGTTACCCCCTAATGTGTTCTACCTCTGTAAGGCGGTGTCACACCCACGATTTGGCCAGCAATTTTCGATGGACAACTTTGTTCTCATTCTTGTTTTTGGTATGTTTGCATTCTTTGTAATTATAAGAGGAACCGGATTTAGGCCGGGAATTTGTTTTACCGAGAAAGTGCACAAACTAATCTTGAGGGGGGGGGGGGGGGAGATGTTTTTCTATGTTTGAGGGATGTCTAGCGAGGAAACTTAACAATAATTGAATAAATGAATTAATCGGCTAATAAAGCAGCCACTGTCCCCATAAATAATATACACACAAAGTCAACAGTGTATAGCGGTGGGGTCTGAAGTAGGTTGTCGATAGAAACTTGGCGGAAAAGGCGCTCATGTGACTCCAACTTAACCCTTGCAGTTGCAGGACGATATTTATGGTTTCCATATTATTGTTGTTATCATTAAACGATTGTATTCAGCCTACAAAGTACCCATAGCAATCAAGAAAGTCTTAATAAACCCTTTAAGTTCAAAAGCTTCCTCCCAAGCATATATCTTAACCCTTTTAAGTTCAATAGCTTCCTTCAAAACATAATACTTATCCCTATATGTTCAATAGCTTCCTCCCAAACATATTACTTAACCCTTTAAGTTCAATAGCTTCCTCCCAAACGTATTACTTATCCCTATATGTTCAATATCTTCCTCCCAAACATATTACTTAACCCTTTAAGTTCAATAGCTTCCTCCCAAACGTATTACTTATCCCTATATGTTCAATAGCTTCCTCCCAAACATATTACTTAACCCTTTAAGTTCCATAGCTTCCTCCCAAACGTATTACTTAACCCTTTAAGTTCAAAAGCGTCCTCTCAAACGTATTACTGAACCCTTTATGTCCAATAGCTTCCTCCCAAATGTATTATTTAACCCTTTAAGTCAAATAGCTTCCTCCCAAACGTATTATTTAACCCTTTAAGTCAAATAGCTACCTCCCAAATGTAATAATTGGGCCTGTAGGTCCAATAGCGTCCTCCCAAACGTATTAAAATCACGTTGTGGTAGCCAAAATCCCAACAAGACACGTGTCACTGTAAAAGGAAGAGGGTTTACTATCCCATAAAACAATAGTATTAAAATATAGAGCACTTAAAGCGAGCCATTACCCTGAGTGCTTCAAGACAATGACAAGATCATAAAGACACAGTTCTTCCTGCCTTCATTGCTAAACAACACGACATGTATAGAATGGAATACATGGGCTCAAGGCCAGGAAGAAAATAGTTCACTACATTGTATTCATTTTAAGTTGGCCACAAATCGTTACCACTATTCTCTGTAAGTCAAAAAAGGTCTACTAGAGGATATCAGCTGTAAATCTGCACATCTAATCCCTGGCTGACTCTTCCTAAATGGTAGAAATATTGGTTTGATTGCTTTTTATCACTTTGTATCACTTAATATTTTATTCGGTTATATTGTATTCAGTTTTATTCAGTTAAGGAAGGATCTGTAGGAGTCGAAGGTATGATTGAGGTGGCTCGTCGCCCTATATTTCAATGAGGTACTCTTTAAAGGGGGGACACCGGATTATTTTTATCTTTCTCTCCTTTTCTCTCTTTCTTTGGCTAGTATCCATTCTGCCCCATTCAGCCTACTGTTTTAAGACGTTTACCCCCATCCAGGTGTCAATATTTTCATGGCGAGCGGTAGCGAGTTAGCATATATATATTTTTGTTTTGACAGTAAGCTAAATTTGTACATTTTTCGATAGAAAAATGTCTCCGGCGAAGCCGGATTCCTCCATACAATGCTGGCTCGCTATCGCTCGCCAGGAAGAAATCGACACCTGGATGGGGATAAACGTCTTAAAACAGTTGGCTGAATGGGGCCGAATGGATACAAGCCAGGGAAAGAGAGAAAAAGAGAGAAAGATAAAACAAATCCGGTGTCCCCCCTTAAGCGGAGGTTTGTTATATCTGGATCCCCTTCTCCCTCATGCTTAGCCCCATTTATTTTGAGATTTTATGATGTTCACCCCATTAGTATGGCGATTTTCAGATTTTTCGTCCCATTTTGTTATCAGTTTAAAGACCTTTCGTGCCATATGTGTGAATATTTTCCTGGCGAGCGTGAGCGAGCCTATAATTTAGGAGGAACTCAGCCTTCGGCCAGGACATTATTCTACCGAAAAAAATACAAATATATCTCGATGGGGGGTCTTGATGGGGGGTCTCGATGGGGGGCCTTGGGGGTAATTTATTTTAAGCTTGATGGAGGTCTAGGGAGTAAATTAAGAGCCTCCCTTTAACCCTATCTGGCTCGATATTGGCATTGTTCGACCCTCTCTGTTTCATTTATTTAGTTTCGACATTTGTTTAGATGTTCACCTATTTAGTTTGGCGATTATATGACGCTTCACCCCATTCAGGTGTTTGTTTATTCTGGGCGAACTATAGCGAGCCTGCAATGTAGTAGACATGGGTATTGGGTTGGGATATTATATGACGCTTCACCCCATTCAGGTGTTTGTTTATTCTGGGCGAACTATAGCGAGCCTGCAATGTAGTAGACATGGGTATTGGGTTGGGATATTATATGACGCTTCACCCCATTCAGGTGTTTGTTTATTCTGGGCGAACTATAGCGAGCCTGCAATGTAGTAGACATGGGTATTGGGTTGGGATATTATATGACGCTTCACCCCATTCAGGTGTTTGTGTATTCTGGGCGAACTATAGCGAGCCTGCAATGTAGTAGACATGGGTATTGGGTTTATTCTGGTGTTTGTTTATTCTGGGCGAACTATAGCGAGCCTGCAATGTAGTAGACATGGGTATTGGGTTGGGATATTATATGACGCTTCACCCCATTCAGGTGTTTGTTTATTCTGGGCGAACTATAGCGAGCCTGCAATGTAGTAGACATGGGTATTGGGTTGGGATATTATATGACGCTTCACCCCATTCAGGTGTTTGTTTATTCTGGGCGAACTATAGCGAGCCTGCAATGTAGTAGACATGGGTATTGGGTGGGGATATTTTTCTCATCAGTTCGTTCGTTAAGTTAAATATATAATGCACTAATAAACATCATCATCATAATAATATAATTTGAAGATAGCTGACGAAAATATTACCGCTTAACCCTTTTCTTAACCCCTTCATTACCTGTACCGTTCTTTTAAATTTATTTTGGCTACAGTTAGACGATGTTATTAAGTTTATAAAGGGCCTCGAGCAATTATCAGGCTTCGAACTATCTAACTTATCACTTTTTACAACCACAGATCCTCCTTAAACTGCATAAAATCGTCTAAATATAGCTGGACTAAACTTAAAAAAAGATATCGCCAGGATAGAAGGGGGTAAGGGGAGATGGACGTTTTTCTGGTTCTCCTTCTGCTTCATGTTTAGTCCCATTAGTTTTCAGATTACATGACGTTCGACCCACTAGTTTGACGATTTTAAGACTTTCTGTCCCATTTTTGTTTGTCAATATAAACACTTTTTGTGTCATTAGCTGTTAATATTTTCCTGGCGAGCGACAGCAAGCCTGTATTTTTGGAGGAAATTACCTTCGGCCGGGATATTTTTCTACTGAAAAATGTACAACATATCTAGAAGGGAAATTTGGGGGATGATGTTTCTTAAGTTTGATGGAGATCTAAGGAGGAAATAAATTATGAATAAATGATAACATCGACCAAAAAATAAGCCCATCACCCCTTAAGCAAGGACGCGTTTTGTATATGATTTTGGCTAACTTTCAGCGATTTTATGGATCATAGCAAGGATCTTTAGGTATCAAAATAGTGAAATGAATATCAATAAAACCTCAGACTTACATCTTTCTTTTAAGGGAGATTTTCAGTTTGTTCCGTAGACCGCCATCAAACTCAAAATTACACCCCTTTCAAGATAAATGTGTTACCTTTTCGGTAAAAAAATATGTCCTGTTCCTCTTAAATTACAGGCTCGTTATCACTCACCAGGAAAATATGTCCTGTTCCTCTTAAATTACAGGCTCGTTATCACTCACCAGGAAAAAATGTCCTCTTAAATTACAGGCTCGTTATCACTCACCAGGAAAATATGTCCTGTTCCTCTTAAATTACAGGCTCGTTATCACTCACCAGGAAAATATGTCCTGTTCCTCTTAAATTACAGGCTCGTTATCACTCACCAGGAAAAAATCGACACCTAAACGGCACAAAAGGTCCTAAAATTGCCAGAAATGGAGTGAAAGGAGCCATACTAATGAGGCGAACGTCTTATAATCCCAAAGGCAATGTGGCTTAACATGAGGGAGAAAGGGGTCCAGAAACAAATCCCTCAAGTGGAAATCTCCCCTTTAAAATCCTTTCATTGTACAGTATATAACCGTCTCAAATACTCTGCAAAGGGATGGTAAATGTACATACAAGTACAGTACTGTAGTTTATGTGGCTTATGGTACAGCTACGTTCAAAAGTTGTGCCCTACCTTCAGTACTATACTTTCCTTTGTTAACCACTTCTGTACTTGTGCTGTTATCTTAACTATATTCTGGCTACTATTTGACGATTGATTTGGTTTAAAAAAAAAGCTTCCAGCAACTAACAGGCTTCGAACTTTCTCACTTAACCCTTTTTACTACCTCAGATCCTTCCTAAACTGCACGAATACGTCTAAATATGGCAAGAATAACATTTAAAAGACGTCACCGGTACAGAAGGGGTTAATAATAAGAAAAAGGGTTCGTCAACAAATTTGAATATATTTTGGTTCGTAGGTGTTATGAACTTGTATTTTTTTATTCATATATATTATTAAATTATTTTGTTAGACAAATAACCTTGTCTTTCACTCTTTTAACTTGGGGGAGACACATGTTACAGTAAGCTTTGCCTTTCGTCTCCTTCATTCACATAAACAAAATATAAATATATATATATACAAAACCAAATAAGAAACCCAAGTTGACTCCATGAAGGTCGGGCAGTATTGTTTAGACCGACTGTATACTTGGTGGTGTATGTGTTTGTTGTCTCTTTACCAAGGTAACATACGCACATATACTAAGGTATGTTATTTCTTAGCTTGTTGATAAAATACCAATTCTACCCTGCTATTACTGATAATTTGTACCTTAAATTATTGCTTATAATATTATACACTTGTTTTCTATTTATATTTTATTATTATGTGTATGAAGGAGACAAAACGCAAGCTGCCTGTAACGAATGTTTGCCCCAAACCAAAAGAGTGACAGAGAGCCAAATTCAAGGTATGTTGGGTCAAAATGCCTAGACACTCAAAGCTTAAAGCAGTATAAGTCCTAGGATGAAGGAAAGAATGATTGGGAGAGAGAGAGTACCAAAGTTAACTTGTTGAGTAGAAGAAACACATACAATTTGTTAATTCTTTGGGTGGAGAGCTGAGAATAGGGGTGATATTGTGTTGAAAGATGGGTGCCTCCCACTCACTGTAAGGGAGGGGTTATTAACTGAGAGACCTCTGAAGAACACTGATTGTTGTAATAGCGATAGAAGAGTGAAAGAGGTACAACATTGCATCATGTGGAAAGGGATTGTAGGGAATTAGTAAGAGGTGGTGAGTTGATAGGACGGAATGCTTTTGACTCTACCCTTTAGAGAAGTGTGGTATGGCAGGAACCTCCCCACACATTGCGAACAATACTTAATACATCAATAATAAATGCACTGAACTATCCAACTCTAGCTCTTCCCAAGCTTTCTGGCATCTAGCCAAAAACATCTCCAACAACTTTTCTTCCTCGCCTTTCCCTCCCCTTTTCCACTCTGATGTCACAACCATCACTTCTTCCTCTGACAAAGCTGAACTCTTTGCTCAAACTTTTGTCAGAAACTCTACCTTGGATGATTCCGGTGCTATTCCTCCCTCTCTCCTACTTATGCCCAATATCCTAATCTCTTCTAAAGATGTACTTTCAACCCTCTCTGGGCTTAATACTAAGAAAGCGTACGGTCCAGACGGTGTTCCTCCTGTTGTACTTAAAAACTGTGGTTCCGTGCTGACCCCCTGCCTAGGCAAACTCTTTCGTATCTGTCTCTCCTTCTTGCTGGAAGTTTGCTCTCATTCAACCTGTCCCAAAGAAGGGTGACCGCTCTCAACCCTCCAACTATCATCCAATTGCTCTCATCTCTTGTATCTCTAAAGTTTTTGAAACTATTCTTGCTTCCAATTTTCTTAAGCATTTCTCTTCTAATAATCTGCTCTCAGATCGCCAGTATGGCTTCCTTAACCAACTGAGGCCCAGCTAGTTTATAATAAATGTACCACCCAGGACCGGCAGGTTTTGAAAAAGAAAGAAAAAATCCAGAAAACACCAGGAATGGGTAAGGAATGAAGGAAAACCCACAAAAAACCGATCCCCTAGGTCATTAAGGGGTCCTACGGTGCACCCAAAAGTCGGATTTACAAGAGGGGAAAATTGAAGGCAAAAACACACAAAAACAGGTTTTTGCGTGCTCACGCGCACACGGTTGGACTTTGAGAGTTTTCAACCATCGGCATGGTTGTGTGGTATACTTACACAGTTCCCATACAAATCTGAGCCCTCTAGGTGCGATAGGACCGGAGTAATTAACAGTGACGCATACGTATGCGTCACTGGGGTTTAGCGTTACAAACATTGCCGACGCTCTACTTGTGATCTTCTTTCAAATCTTACTAACTCTTGGTCATCCAACTTTCGGGACTTCGGTGAGACTTTTTCAGTTGCACTAGCCATATCGAAGGCCTTCGATAGAGTCTGGCACAAATCTTTAATTTCCAAACTGCCCTCCTTCGGTTTCTGTCTCTCCATCTGTGCGTTTATCTCTAATTTCCTTTCCGGCCGTTCCATAGCTGCGGTTGTGGACGGCCATCGCTGATTTCCTCATCCTATCAACTCCAGTGTTCCTCAGGGTTCTGTCCTATTTCCTATTCTCTTTCTAATTTTCATAAATGATCTTCTCAACTGTACATCCAGTCCCATCCATTGATATGCAGACGACTCTACTTTACACCACTCAATTAGTTTTCCAGAATGCCCCAGCCAGCAGTCCCTCAAAAGTAAACGTAATGAAGCCATAAAATGCTTATCTTCTGATCTAGCTACTATTTGCAATTGGGGCAGAGAAAACATTGTTGCATTTAATGCTTCCGAAACTCAATTTATCCATCTTACTACCCATCAGGAACCTCCAGAGGACTATCCCTTATTCTTCAACAATACAAAAATCAACCCTTCATCTTCCCTCAATGTTCTCGGTGTCTCTTTTTCTTCTGATCTCACTTGGAAAGACCATATTACCAGTCTCGCTAATGCAGCCTCCCAGAAGCTGCGGTGGGTGTGCTCAACCGCCTCAAGGGGTTCTTTACCCATGCGCAGCTTCTTGCTCTGTACAGGGGCACAGTGCGTCCTTGTATTGAGTATTGTTCACATGTGTGGGGAGGATCCTCTCACACCACACCTCTAGATAAAGTAGAAGGGAAAGCCTTTCGTATCATTAACTCCCGTCCACTTACCAACTCTCTCCAATCTCTCTCTCTTCGCCGCAATGTTGCATCTCTCTCACTATTCTATCGCTACTAGAATAATCAGTGTTCCTCGGAGCTTTCCCAGTGCATACCACCTCCTCTACGTAGGGCACGTAGTACACGCCTTGCAACACAATCCCACTCCTGCTCTGTGCAACTCTCCAACCCAAGAGTGTAACACTATTCTGAGACTTTCTTCTATTCAACTGCTGAGCTCTGGAACTCTCTCCCAGAATCAGTCCTTCCCTCTTCCTATGACTTAAATTGCTTCAAACTCCGTGTGTCCAGGCATTTTAGCTCGACCGTCCCTTGATATCGGCCCTGTCACTCTTTAAAATCTGGGGGAGGCACTCGTTGCAGGCAGTTTTGCCTTTTGCCTCCCTCATCCACATAGAAAAAAAACAAAAGCAAAACATGGGCACACTGTGCCCCTGTACAGAGCAAGAAATTGTGCAGGGATAAATGAACCCACAGGGACATGAGAGCACACCCAACCTGTGGGAAGTCATTTGAGCAAGAGTGGTTATATGGGCTTTCCAGGAAAGTTTAGAGGAAAAGAAGACACCAATGATATTGACTCAAGATGAGGGGTGGATTTGTGTATTGTTGAAGAATAAAGGATAGTCGTGTGGAAGATTGTAATGGGTTGACAGTTTGGGAATCATTGAAAGAAAGTAACAAGATTATCTATACCCATATCATAGTTAATTAGGTGGGGGACAGGTAAGGTGGGTGATAGCTAAGGTGGAGGACAGGTAAGGTGGAGGACACGAAAGGTGGGTTACAGGTAAGGTGGAGGACAGGTATGGTGGGGGACAGGTAAGGTGGGGGACAGGTAGAGTGAGGGACAGGTAAAATGAGGGACAGGTAAGGTGGGGGACAGGTAAGGTCGAGGAAAGGTAAGGTGGGTGACAGGTAAGGTGGGGGACAGGTAGAGTGGGGGTTCAGGTAAGGTGGGGGACAGGTAGAGTGGGGGACAGGTAAGGTGGGGGACAGGTAAAGTGAGGGACAGGTAAGGTGGGGGACAGGTAAGGTAAGGGACATGTGAGATGGGGGACAGGTAGGGTGGGGGACAGGTAAGGTGGAGGAAAGGTAAGGTGGGGGACAAGTTAGGTGGAGGAAAGGTAAGGTGGGGGACAAGTAAGGTGGGGGACAGGTAGGGTGGGGGAGAGGTTAGGTGGAGGAAAGGTAAGGTGGGGGACAAGTAAGGTGGAGGAAAGGTAAGGTGGGGGACAATTAAGGTGGGGGACAGGTAAGGTGAGGAACAGGTAGAGTGGGGGACAGGTAAGGTGGGGGACAGGTAAAATGAGGGACAGGTAAGGTGGGGGACAGGTAAGGTCGAGGAAAGGTAAGGTGGGTGACAGGTAAGGTGGGGGACAGAAAAGGTGGGGGACAGGTAAGGTGGGGGACAGGTAAGATGGGAGACAGGTAAGGTGGGGGACAGAAAAGGATGGGGGACAGATAATGTAGGGGAGAGGTAAGGTGGAGGACAGGTAAGGTAGAGGACAGGTAAGGTGGGGGACAGAAAATGTAGGGGACAGGTAAGGTGGGAGACAGGTAAGGTGGAGGACAGGTATGCTGGGGGACAGGTAAGGTGAGGGGAAGAAGTATGAATAAAATTCAGAAATCCATTCTAGAGAATACAGTGTGTGTGTGTGTGTGGGGAGGGGGTGGGGGGCGGTAACGGGGGAGCAGTGGGGGGGGGGGGATCGAGAAGGTAGTCAAATGGCTACACGACACCTTCTATTAGGAGACCTCTTGTAGTTTGTTGCTCATTGATTCCTGGGAATTCTTATCAGCCCTTGTTATAGATGAGGAGGATTTAGGGCTGCATAAACGATACTGTTTGTTTGTGGGTTTTTAATTACTTGGGAAAAGATATCATACTGAGTAGTCGAATCAGGTTTCACGCATATTTTTTTTTTGTCTATGTGATTGAGGGAGGCAAAAGGCAGAACTGCCTATAGCGAGTGCCTCCCCCATAGTTGAAAGAGTGACAGGGTCAAAATCAAGGGACGTTCGAGCCAAAATGCCTGGACACACAGAGTTTGAAGCAATTTAAATCATCGGAAGAGGGAAAGACTGATTTTGGGAGAGAGTACCAGAGCTCAGCTGTTGAGTAGAAGAAAGTTTGAGAGTAACGTTTCACTCTTGAGTTGGAGAGTTGCACAGAGTAGGGGTGGGATTGAGTTGCAAGACGGGTACCACGTGCCCTACGTAAAGGAGGTGGTATGCACTGGGAAAGCTCTGAGGAACACTGATTATTATAGTAGCAATAGAATAGCGAGAGAGATGCAACATTGCGGCGGAGAGAGAGAGATTGCAGAGAGTTTGCGAGTCGACGGGAGTTAATGATACGAAAGGCCTTCCTTTCAACTTTGTCTAGGAGAGCGGTGTGAGAGGAACCTCCCCACACATGTGCACAATACTCAATACAAGGATGCACTATGCCCCTGTACAGAGCAAGAAGGTGTGCAGGGGGAAAGAACCCCCTAAGGCGGTTGAGCACACCCAGCTTCTGGGAGGCTGCCTTAGCAAGACTGGTAATATGGACCTTCCAAATGAGAGCAGAAGAAAAAGAGACACCAAGAATATTGAGAGAAGATGAAGGGTTGATTTTTGTATTGTTGAAGAATAAGGGATAGTCCGCTGGGAGATCCTGACGGGTAGATAGATGGAGAAATTGGGTTTTGGAAGCATTAAAGGTAACAAGGTTTTCTCTGCCCCAATTGGAGATAGTATTTAGATCAGAATTTAAGAGTTCTATGGCTTCATTACGTTTGTCGTTAAGGGATTGCTGGCTGGGGTGTTCTGAAAAACTAATGGAGTAGTGTAAGGTTGAGTCGTCTGTGTATGAATGGATGGGAATTAAGGTACAGTTAAGGAGATCATTTATAAAAATTAGAAAGAGAATAGGAGATAGGACAGAGCCCTGAGGAACACCGGAGTTTATAGGGTGAGGAAGTGAACAATGGTTGTCCACAACCGCGGCTATGGAACGGCCGGAGAGGATATTAGAGACAAAGGCACAGATGGAGGGATAGAAACCGAAGGAGGGTAGTTTAGAAATTAAAGATTTGTACCAGACTTTATCGAAGGCTTTCGATATGTCTAGTGCAATAGAAAAAGTCTCACCGAAGTCCCGAAAGGAGGATGACCAATAGCTAGTAAGATATGAAAGAAGATCACCAGTAGAGCGACCCTTAACCCTTCTTTAGCGGGGGCGGACTTAAGTCTATATCGAAAAAATTGGACTATGTGGCGGGGTCGGACTTTAGTCCGTGTGCAATTTTTGAGCAATAATGGCTCTGAGAGAGAGACGAGCGGGTGGAGGAGCGTGGGTCGGCTCATGACCGCTCGGCACTGGTCCAGCGCGCCTACTGACATTTATTCAACACAGCTCCACCCTTCCTCGCTCGCTATATAGGGAATTATGTAACGAAATTACCGTATTTTAGGGTTTTTGCACTCGTCGTGCACGATCGTTGCAAGAGAATACGGGGTCGTAGGAGGATGTTTCTGGTGTCATTGGAAAGCTCAATTAACGCCCTTTCAGGGATACATAATTGTATTACGCTCTGGCTCTTGTTTATGCATGAAAAAGGGCACAGAAACAAGGCCATTTAGGGTAAAAAAAAAAATCCGCTGGGCGCGTACTGGAAAAAAACTGACCCCCCGCTCTTAGGGCGTTAAGGAAGCCATACTGGCGATCTGAGAGCAGATTATGAGAAGAGAAATGCTTAAGAAATTTGGAAGCAAGAATAGTTTCAAAAACTTTAGAAAGACAAGAGATGAGAGCAATTGGATGATAGTTGGAGGGTTGAGAGTGGTCACCCTTCTTTGGGACAGGTTGAATGTGAGCATACTTCCAGCATGAAGGGAAGACGTTAGAGGATAGACAGAGACAAAAGAGTTTGCCTAGGCAGGGAGTCAGCACGGAAGCACAGTTTTTGAGAACAACAGGAGGAACACCGTCCGGACCGTACGCCTTATTAGTGTTAAGACCAGAGAGGGTAGAAAGTACATCTTTAGAAGAGATTAGGATATTAGGCATAAGTAAGAGAGAGGAGGGTGGAGAGGGAGCAATAGCACCGGCATCATCCAAGGTGGAGTTTCTAGCAAAAGTTTGAGCGAAGAGTTTAGCTTTGTCAGAGGAAGAAGTGATGGTTGTGCCATCAGATTGGGAAAGGGGAGGGAAAGACGAGGAAGAGAAATTGTTGGATAGGTTTTTGGCTAGATGCCAGAAAGCTTGGGAAGAGCTAGAGTTGGATAGTTCAGTGCATTTATTATTGATGAAAGAGTGTTTGGCAAGTCGAAGAACAGATTTGGCTTGATTCCGGGCAGAAACATAGGAAGAATGAGAGTCTTGAGTTTTAAGGCGTCGGTACCATTTGAATGCTTCCTCCATATTGCGGACAGCAGTAGAACAGGCGTGAGTAAACCAAGATTTGTTAGCATTAGTCTGAGAGAAAGAGAATGGAATGTATGCTTCCATGCCCGATAGGATTACCTCGGTAATGCGTTCAGCACTCTCTGAGGGTCCTCGGCCACGGAAGCAGAAAGCATTCCATGGGAAATCAAAGAAGTACTGCCGGAGAGCCTCCCAGTCAGCAGCGCCAACGTGCCACAAGCGCCGCCGGCTAGGAGGATCGGGTGACCATACTGGAGAGATAGGACAGTTGACATAGATAAGTTTATGGTCGGAGGAGCCCAAAGGAGAGAAAAGATCGACAGTATAAAAAGAAGGGTTAGAAGTTATAAACAAGTCAAGAATGTTGGGCCGATCTCCGATGCGATCCGGGATACGGGTGGGTTGCTGAACTAACTGCTCTAGGTCATTTAGGATAGAAAAGACGTAGGCTTGTTCACCAGCTGGATGAGTAGTGTGAGAGGAGAGCTATTGGCGGTGGTGAACGTTGAAATCTCCTAAGATGGAGATTTCTGAGAAAGGAGAAATGGATAGAATGTGTTCCACTGTAGAGTTTAGATAGTCAAAAATTTGGGAAAGTTGGTAGAGTTAGGGGAAAGATAGACAGCACAGAAATATTTGGTAAGAGAATGACAGGAAAGTTTGAGCCATAAAGTTGAGAATTCAGAGGAGTCGAAATCGGGAACACGAGAGCAAGTTAGTTTGTTGTGCACATATGCACAACATCCGCCTTTGGCTTTGAAACTAGGATAGAGAAAGTAGGAGGATACATAGAAAGGGCTGCTGGATGTTGCTACAGACACCTGAGTTTCGGTGAGGAAGAGAAGATCAGGTTTGTAGGAGGAGAGGTGGTGCTCAACAGTGTGAAAGTTAGAGGAAAGTCCGCGAATGTTGCAGAAATTAATAGAAAGAGTAACAGGCCGAGGTCCAGGTAATTTTGTGGAGTCGTCAGGGGATGGTCGGTCGGGTGTGGGGGCATTTATGGTAAACAGTGGAATTCGACAAATTGTTTGGATTGAGTGTTTTTGTCTAACAGACCATAGACAATGACGACAATACTACCATTTAGTTTATGGGAAGAATGGAAGGAGGAGATCGAACTGTGAATTAAACAACTGGAATGCCAATTCACCGTACTTGATGTCGGTGAAGACGAAAAGAAAGTAGCTTATGAGAAGTTTCACTTGGGCAAGGCCCTGAATAACGTAAGGGTTCGCCTAGAAGGGCTGGAATTATGGGTGGAGGTTAGAAAGGCACTAGTAGAAGAGTTTGGCCGAGAAACCTCCACAAGGAAGGCCAGGGACAAACTCAAAAGCATAAAGTTGGACAGACAGAATGTGAAAGCCCTGAGGAGGAAAATCACGAAAACTGTCAAAGTTACTTACCCCCACATGAACCTGGAGAGTCAGGAGACAGAGATAAGGGAAATAATGGCTCAGGCCTGTCCCATGGAAGTAAGAAAACACTGCATTATACATGAAGTGACCACCAGAAAGGAACTTATGAAAGTAATAAAGAAAGTAATGGAAACCAAAGCCAGGGAGTTAAAGGAGGAGAAGAGGAAAGGGAAAGAGGAGAACATAAATAAAGGGCACCAGAAAACAATGATCCGATGTTTTGCATGCAGACAAACCGGACATTTAGCTAGGAACTGCCGGAACCACACCCAAACTCAGACACACATATTTAACCCGAGACCACTACCTACCAATGACCGACCTCTCCCAATGGTGACAGCCCCAAATTGGGGGAGGGGGGGGGGGGGGAAATGATCCCAGTGGAGTACAGGGGGGCTGAGACTCAACCAAAAATCATGATGCCAGAAGATAATGTTTTCTCTAAATCTTTCATAAAAGGGCGTTATGGTGAGGTTAATATACTAGAGAGACAAACGCCCTGTGAAGCAATTGTAATAAATGGGAGAGCAGCGAACATGTTAGTAAACACAGGGGCAAATAGAAGTTGCCCTCTGGAGAATTTTGTGAGGAGCAACCAGAGGGAACTAGGAGCCCTACAACAAACTAAGGTTCAGTTAGTAGAAGCAAGAGGACAACCACCGACTATTTTAGGGAGAACTGACACCCTGTTGGTACAGTGGAAGGGAATTAAGTTTTCCACTGATTTCTAGATTATATCAGGGAAATCTAGCAGTGGGGTAGATGGGTATTTAGGAATAGACCTCATGAGTCAGTTGGGGGTGAATATACAGTGTGGCCCAAAGACGACTACGACAGCACTACGATCCCAGTTAGTAACTATTGCAGGAAACATTTCCATACCCACTAAAACTAGGAGATTGATGAAATTCCCAG
This sequence comes from Paralithodes platypus, assembly GCA_032716605.1. NCBI lineage: Eukaryota > Metazoa > Arthropoda > Malacostraca > Decapoda > Lithodidae > Paralithodes > Paralithodes platypus. The sequence goes on from CM064547.1 coordinate 27,955,805, forward strand.
GTACCACGGGATGACAGCAGGGATTTTTGAGCCAAATGCACAGATGGGAGCTCGAATATCTCCCCCTTTTATCACCCCAGATCAGAGAAAGATAATCATTGCAAATTTTGGAGAGACAACAATCAAATACCAGAAAGGAAGACTGCTAGGGCAGGTCACACCCGCACAACCGACCATTGTTGTTACTAATGGACCCACTAATTTACCAGAAATCCCAAAACAACTGATCTCAGACCAAGCAGGCTCTTTACATGAATTATTGTGGGCATATCGTGATGTGTTCGCCCAAGACGAAGGGGACTACGGATCAGCCCGGACACGACACCAACATGAGATAAACACACAAGGACCCCCTATTAGACAATTATATAGATGACAAAACCCAATCATGAAACAAAAGGAGAAGGAACAGGTAGATGATATGTTTAAACAAGGGATAGTAGTGGAGTCATACAGTCTGTGGTCATCACCAGTAGTCCTAGTAAAAACAAAATATGGGTTTACTCGGTTTTGTGTGGATTACAGGAAACTGAATGATGTCACAATAAAAGACGCCCAGCCCCTGATGACTCGCTGGAGTCGCTCAACGGGTCTACGTGGTTTGTTACTCTAGATTTGCAAAGCGGTTACTGGCAGGTACTGATTAAATCAGAGGGTCAGGAGAAAACCGTGTTCGCTACGAGCGAAGGTAAACTCTACCAGTTCACAGTTCTACCGTTTGGAGTTTGCAATGGGCCAGCGAGTTTCACTAGGGTTATGAATAAAGTACTGAGGGGACTAACTTGGCGGACTTGTCTGAAATACTTGGATGACATCATAATCTTCTCGAGCAGTTTGAAGAAGCATATTGACAGGCTGCGAGAAGTATGAGACAGAATTCGGAATGCAGGATTAAAATTAAAACCTAATTGCCAACTAGGGGCACACGAGGTGGCATACTTAGGACATGTGGTTTCAAAGAAAGTTATCCAACCTGACCCCCTTAAAGTAAGATCTATAGCAGAGATATCTCCACCTACCACTGTCAAATGGATCAGAGCATTTCTGGGGATGGCCTCCTACTATCGAAGATTCATACCAAATTTGTCCAAACTCGCTCGACCTATGACTAAGAGACTAGAGAAAGGAAGAAAGTTCAACTGGTACCAGAGTTGCCAAGTAGCTTTCGAAACCTTAAAAGAAAAGTTAATCTCTAACCCCATTATTTGTCATCCCGCTTTCACTAAACCTTTCCAGCTGTACACTGACGCCTCTGATGAAGGGCTAGGCGGAGTATTATCCCAGAAGGTTAATGATGAAGAAGGCATGATGGCCTGTGCCAGTAGGACCCTAATTAAAGGTGAAAAGAATTACAGCATTACAAACAATGTATAGCTTTAGTGTGGGCAGTGCAATGCTTTCGTCCCTATATAGCCGGAGTATATTTAGAAATAATCACTGACGATCATAGCTTACAATGGCTCAGAAAGATGAAGACAGAAGACGGATTATTTGTTAGATGGAACAGGATTCTGGAGGAATATTCATTAGATGTAAAGCATCAACCGGGCAAATTATATGCCAATGCAGATGGATTATCCAGATTACCTATTTGCCCCTGTGCAATCCATTCAGCGTAAAAAGACAAAAAATGGAGCCAATACAAAACCAGGGGGATAAATGATCATCTCGCTTCCCCCTGTAAAAGCTCATCTCATAACTCGCTCTCAGTTCACACCCGTATATTTTAACCTGGCCACAAAAGTTCTATTACAATGGTGTCACCCTCTTTCTCTCGTCAACCTCTAAAGAACATCTCTAATAAGCTTCCAGGAAAATATTACGAGGATTAAGTAAAGCGGGAGAAGAATACTGAAAGTCAAAGCAAGTGGGCTGGTGTAGCTCCGCTCGAGCGCGCGGCTTGGTCAATCACAGCGCCCCGTTCCGTGAGGGAGGGGTATAAAGGGAGGTGGGCGGGGCCACCAGTCACTCAGCCGAGGGCACCTACCCGGATAATATTGGCAAGCTCTTAGCAGACACACGCCCCTTGCTCACCTTGGCACCCATGGGGAGATGAATAAGCCTGTTCCTGTCCTCCAGCAATCGAGCTCTACTGAACTCAAGACGAGCCGGGATCCAGTACATCGCCCACTCTTGACAAAAATACATCTACAATATCCTGATGCCTGCTGACACATCGCTAGCCTTCATACAATAAGCCAAGCGATTCAAGATGGTCAACTGGTGGTAGATGGGACGGAGAAGATGGACCTGATGTATTGGCCGCTTTGAAGATGTGAAGTAGAACCAAGAGAGCATCCGGAATATTTTTAACACTCAACGAGCGGCTAGGTTTATAACTTCTACTACCTGCCAAGCGGGTAATTTTTCCCTAAACAAGCTTTATTCCATGATCTTTCTCATGCATAAAGAAGAGCCAGAGCGTAATACAATTATGAATCCGTGAAAGGGCGATAATTGCGCTTTCCAATGACACCTGAACCATCCTTGTACGACCAAGGGTTCTCTTGCAACGATCGTGCAACACGAAGGAAAAATCCCTAAAATACAGTAATTTCTTCAGTTTTTACCCTGTATTGCAGGACCAGGAATGTCGTGGGATGTGAAGACAGTGTCAGTGGTGGGACAACGTCCATGCCGAACGGTCAGAGCCTATCCGCGCTCCTCCCACTGGTCGGACTCTCTCTCAGAGCCGATTACGTGCTCAACATGGCATGCGACTAAAGCCGGGCCCCCGCCACATAGGCCTTGGTTCTCTAGTCCGACTATAGCCGGGCGCCGATGGACAAGGGTTAAAGGACCCTTATGGGCCCGAACAGACTTATAAATAAAGTTTAAATGCTAGACTGAGCTAATGTATTCAAACCATAAAATCTATGTGTTCTTATAGAACAGCAAAAGAGAAATTGACTAGAAAACTGATGAAATTAAGAGATGAAGTGTCGAGACATATAGCGTTCACTGTTAGAGAGGCATCCAGCCAATTAGTTATCAATAGCACAGGATCTAATAGGGTATTATGTAAAGATATGCTAAATACTAACTGGGAGTTCTTCGGGATAAAGCTATAAGGGGAATAATAGATAAAGGGACATGTAATAGAGATTACTAGGTTGACCTGAGCAGTTTTCCGGGGTTTAGTATTTGCAACATAGGTTAGACCAAGCTAGAGAAATAGTTAGAGAAGGGCTTCAGCCCAGACTCATGAACTACTCTGTTTGTTATAAGGAAACAACATGTATTAATTCACCTCATCGACAGTATGCTTTCGATTGTGCATAAATATATAGCCAACTAGTTTTAAGAATATCACTGATTGAATAATAGTTTATAACATTGTTAGGTGACCTAAAGGACATCGCATTCTGATATTGTAAAGGTGACATTGGGAGGTTTGACGTACCTCCCAACCTACCAAATAGGAAAACCTACTATTTGGTAGTAGTCTTGGAAAATCCAACGTCAAGGCTATTAACCTAATTGCAATGACGACTTGTCTATTTTGACTGCTATGTCGTCATTCCAACCGCGGTTAAAAAAGAAAACGTCTAGAGTCTACTCCTTATCTTGCTCTAGGAGCCACCGAAGGTGAAAATAGCATAGAAGAGAAGAAAAAGGGGTTTACCTTAGTTACCGCTTAAGGCCCATCCCGTGTTCCGTCATGTGCAGATCCCTGTCGAACGTGCGCATGAGCGACCCTCTCTTGTTTTCACATCTCACGTCAGCAGAAGAACGCGGATGGGCAGGGGTCCGGCGTAAGGGAGGGTATTATGTAGGTTGGATTTTCCAAGACTACTACCAAATAGTAGGTTTTCCTATTTAGTAGGTTGGGAGGTACGTCAAACCTCCCAATTTGTTAGTAGTCTTGGCAAATCCAACGTCAAGGCTGCCTAACAAATAGGAGGAGGACATCCAAGCCCAACATACCAAAAAAAACAATGCATAAAACAAAATTATGAATGACAAAGAAACACAATTTAAACAAGGGAGTTTAATAAAAGATTGAAAAACTGAGGAGTAGCTAAAAAGAACAGTTTTAACACGTGCCCGTCATTCATAGTAATGCAAAAAACATAGACTTGTCTTAAACCAAAAAAGTACTGTACCCAAAATCCCTTTTCTTCCAAAACCAACAAAAACATTGAACACAATAACAAAACACAATTTTCAATTTGGTTAAAACACTTATGTACTGTATACATAACACATAATCCCAAACTTGCAATCAAGTGTTGCAAACCCGTACACCCCCCCCCCCCCTTTTCAAATAAAACAAAGTAAAAGAAAGAGGGACAAGGGGGGAAGACCAGGTATCTTCGCCAGAACTCTAGGAAACACGACTCCCGAGAGCTATCACCGGCCGAGGGGGTCGAACACTGGACATGGAGAGGTAGGAGGAGATGAAGGAAGTGATAGAAGACCACAAAACCGCTGAGGCGATGTCAGGTAAGGATCGACTTTGCAGGAACCGGAAGGAGGCAGCAAAGGAACGCACATCGTGCGCAGAACCCCTACAAACACGGTTACTGGCACGAATGGTCCGACAAATGTGGCGTCCTATCTGCACCTTCGAGAGCCTCCCACCTGTCCGAGGAGACACCCACACAGCAGTACCCGAAGGCGGCGCCACAGACGCAACAGAGGAGTGCAAGGCTGACACCGGGCACAACACATGGCGAGTATGCCCACGCTGTAAAGCCTGGACGGTGAAAGTCTGGAAAACGTGGGTCTCCCTCTCATTCGTGGCAACAAAATGAGGGGAGGGGGCTAACGTGACGACATTCAAGGACAGGGAGAATCGCACACATTCCTGGGACCGTGACAAGGCTGCTAGTGCAGACAACCTATCCCCAGTGGCCAGAGCGACAAGGAAGAGTGTACGCCCGAGCAACGGAACCGGTGTAGCGGCCCGTGTATACGTGTGAGAAGCCAGAAGGTCCAGAGCCCGCCCCAGATCCCACTGTGGAGGGATCTGGCGCGGAGGCGGTCGTTCCCGGAAGGCAGCCGTCATGAAGGAATCCAGCTCCATCGGCGGAACGACCAGCCCAGTGACGGACTCAAAGACCTCCCGGACGGCAGACAAGTGGTTACGTACAGCGTCGACTTGAAAGTGACGTGTACGGAAGAGGTGAAACAAGGAGTGTAGGACGAGGGAAGGAGAGCTAACTGTCTGGCGAGTGTCATGTATTCACCTAGTAAAAGACCTCCAGTGGGACCCGTAAGTCCCCCAAGTCGAAGTCGTCCAGGAACGATTCAGCAAGTCAGTCAGGACCCGTCTGTGGACTGGGAGCCACCGTGCCTCATGAACATCCACGATGCGAAGGCCAACGAGGTCCGCAGGTCTCCAACCTGGCTCAAGTGGAAGTCGGAGACAGGTAGAGGGACCGGACTCGGGCACCACCGCGTCAACTGGGCGTACCAAGCCTGTGCCGGCCACAGAGGCGCGATTAGCCAGACGCTGCCGCGGTACAGCCGCAGCCTCGCGAGGACTTTGCACATCAACAGTGCGTCTGGTGGCGGAAATATGTATATCGACTGCCACCTGTTCCAGTCTACCATGAAAGCGTCCGGACCCCCCTCCGGAGTGCGAGGCCGGAGGGATAGGTACTGAGGCAACTTGTGCGTCTCCTTCGATGCGAACAAGTCGACCTCCGGAACACCCCAGAAAGCCGCGAGGTCGTCAAACACAGTCTGTTGCATTGCCCAGTCTACAAGAATGCCCTGTCCTCTCGACAGGGCGTCCGCCCACAGGTTGGCAGTCCCGGGCAGGTAGGAGGCATGCAGGGAGAAGGTGTGTCGGTTCGCGAGGAAGAACAACTTCACCGAGATCCCCAACAGAGTCAATGACCCGGAGGACCCCTGCTTTTGGATACAGTGGACAGCTGTCTGATTGTCCATCCCGAAGGCCACCGACTTTCCCCGAAGGGTCAGCGCGTGGTCCCTCAGGAAGAACAAAGGAACCAACAGTTCTAGGGCATGTACTGTATGTGTAGGTGTGTGTGTCCCACCCATCTGCCGTGATGTTGATGTCCCAGGTTTGATTGGTAACCCCACCCTACCTCGCTCGACGCATCCGTGTCTACCCAGATCGTCGGCGGGGGGGCGGTCCAGGGCACAGCCGCAGAGAGCGTGCCCGGAGCAACCCAGTGTCCGAAGTGTTTGCGAATGGTACGCGGGATCGGCAGGAACCGATCCACAGGGGTCAACGGAAACACCTCGGTGCCCATGAGGATTAGGCGGCGTAGCCTGAGTCTCCCTAAGGGAATGGTCAGAGCGGCCCAATTCAGCGAACCCACTAACGAGTCCCAGAGCCTCCCCGGGCGGGAGACCGAGTGCAACAGGGCGAAGACCTTCCGTCAAAGGGTCACCGTGTTTGGCAGACTCTGGGTCACCGTAGCGCTGGTCAAATCCCATTCGAGACCGACCCCCGGCACGACACACGAAGGGGTCAAGCGTGACTGGGGAACATCGATGGTGAACCCTAACTGTGTGACGTGGTGAACGACTGGGAGGGTGTCGTGTACGCACAGTTCTAGTGTGCCGGAAACTATCAACCAATCGGCCAAGTAAAACAGGAGCTGGAGCCCGCTCCTGAGGAGAGGATCCAGGACCTGCCCCACCAGTTTGGAGAAGATCCGCGGCGCGATGTGGAGACCGAAGGGAAGTCTGTCGAACAGGAACACACGATCGGAAGTCTGAACGGCCAAGAATCGCTGGAATCGAGGACTGAGAGGAACGAGCCAAGACGCATCCTCGAGGTCCAGCGACACCACCCACGACAGAGGGCGCAGGGCCAGGCGTACCTGGGGTACCGGTAGCATCCGAAACTGTGTGTGCACGATGTGCCCGTTGAGGGCCGACAGATCCACCACCGGTCGCATCGGGTCGCAGTTCTTCTTCGGTACCAGAAATACACGGGAAAGGAAAACCGGGTGACCGGCGGTCACCCCCTTGACGATTCCCTGCTCGTGCTTGGATGTGAACACGTTGGCCACCTCTGAAGAGATGGGCCGGCGTCGGTGACAAGAGCGGAGTGGGGGCTGGACTTCCATCACCAGGTTAGACCCCTCCGCACAATCTGCCACCCCCACGTCCCTCGCGGCCATCGAGGGGCGCAAGGGCGAAAACAACCAGTGGGAGCTCCCGAGAGGAGGGGAGCGACCCGGGCGGCTAGGCGAGAAGGAGAACAAGGAGACCGACCCGGAGAACCTACACATTGTTTTGACGTGGAGGTACCCCCGGTACGGTCCTTGCGGTCATGAGCGCCACGTTGACCTCCTCTACCCCCCCCCCCCCCCCCAACTTCGTCGAAAAGGGCGGGCCACCCCAACCCCTGTCCGTCGCGGGTCCGACTCCGTCGAAGGGCGGCCGGAAGTGGAAGGCTGGCCAGCCCCGACACGGCGGGGATGAAAGGAAGCAAGAACAGAAGTGCGAGGCGGAACCGACGCACTGGCCTGCAACGTCCGTGCATGGCGGCAGCACTTGCAGCAGCACCCCGAAGAGGACCGTCAGAAGGACGGGACTGAGAAGACCCTGCTCGCGACACAGCGCGTCGTTGCGTGTCGTAAGCAGGGTCCGCCGACAGAGAAGCGTAGCGTTCCCAAGCATCCTGCGCAAAAAGCCCCGACGTATATAGCGCAGAGTACAACAAACCCTGACGAATATCCAAGGGGGCTGTCCGGCAGAGCGAGGACCGTACCGTCTGGCGGTGCCAAGTTGCCACGCACAAAACCGCCTTCAGCTCTGGAACCAAAGACACCGCGAGCCGAAGGTGGATCCGCCGAACGCGGTCCAAACCCTCGCGAAGATCGCCTGGTGCAGACGCCTCGATAAGCCGCAGGTGGTGAACAGATGTCTGGAGGGAACCTAAAAGACAAGATAATAAGTTCGTCACCCACCGTCGCAAGGGAAAATCCTTGTCGACAGAGGACTTATCTGGGTGAGAGAAGAACGGGGTAGCAATAGGACAAAGTTCAAGAACGGGCGCGCGTATCCAGGACCAGAACGTGCCGTCCAACCCGCCGACAGACACAAGAGGAGGCAAAAGCAGTGATGGCTCCGGGGGAGGGACTGAAGGAGAGCCGTCGACGGATCGGTTGGCGAAGTCGAAGGCCTCAGCAAACCAGGCCCCCAATGGGAGAGGGTGATCGAGCATGATGGCTAAGCCAGGCGTACCGTCGTCGCACAAACCTGTCCCATAGGAGGACAGTCCCGTCAACACAGCCAGGGACTGAACATCCTGAAGGATGTCCCGGCGGCTGAAGTCTGACCAGAGCGTAGGCCTGCAGAAGGGAGGGGGACCGTAGCAGGGGTAGGTAGGGTGAGGCATTGAGGGTGTGTCACCGCCAAGAAGCGCGATAAGAGGGAGTCTTGCATCGACTCCAAGCGCCCGTCGATGCGTGACATAACCCACCCCTGCATAGCCGACAATCGATCCGAGAGAGGCGACCCCCCCCCCAAGATTGGTCGGCCCGCAGGGGCGAGCATGAGCGGGAGCGAGACCCACGACACGAACCAGCAGCGTCGCGGCCCCAGGAAGGCGAGCGACGACGGTTGTGTCGCCGCTGAGGGACTCGTCCCCGATCACGAACGCCCGAGGGGGAAACAGCACCATCCCCCTCTTCCAGCGACACGTCAGCCCCTGAGAAAGGGGACCCCGAAACCTCGCTAAACCCCACCGAGCCAAGAGGAGGGGTACCCCCCTGGCGAGACGGTAAGTGAGGGTCAGGGAGAGACAAGAAGGAGGAGGAGCAGGACGACGGGAGTGGGTAGGCTGGCCGGGTGAAAGGAGGTCAGAAGGAGCCGCGGGGGGAAACAGAGCAAGGATCCCCGGGGCTGAGATAACAAGGCGGCCCGACACCGAGGCGGAGGAGGGAGGGACCTCCACCGTGGGACGAGACCGTGAAGGAAGAATAGGCACTGAAGCAGGTGAAGTAGGAGGAGGAGAAGCAACTACATCCTGGCGGACCCTCCTGGACAGTGTAGGAGGAGGGAGCAGAGGGCCAGCTACAGCATGAACACCCGCGCGCGGAGAGGACAACGTAAGAGGAAGTCATCTGGGCTGGGGAAACAGGCGGAAGGGAGTAGAGCCCCTATCCGTAGAGGCCAGGGGAGGGCGCACAGGGGTAGAGCCGCTAACCCCGGCCTCAGGGCGAGAACCATGACGAGGGCGACAGGCGGCGGCAAGGCGATCATGAGGACGACGAGGGGCAGTAGAGGACGGGCGATGAGGCGAGCGAGAGCGTGGATGGAGCTGGGGATCCCCCCGACGATGTGACGACCGGCTGCGGGACCCAGGGGAGAGGGCCCGAGCAGGGAGAGGGCCAGGTGAACGGCCTTCAGTCGGGTCAGGGATACCCAGGGCGACGCGGATCCGGTCGTCAACAAAGGCCGGGGAACGGTGGCCCACAGTCCTAATGTGGTGGGAGACTATCGCCCACACCGAATGAAGGGAAGCAGAGGCCACTGCCGCCGCTGAGGAACCAGGGCTATGGTTCACCACATCCACCAGGGCCATACACGGGCCACACAGAGCAGGGAGGTAGGCCGTAGAGGACACACATTGCGAGTGGCGCAAGCAGGACTTGTGGCTCTCCAAGTACGGGGAGCTACAACCATGGCGAAAGCAAGGCATCCTACCTGCACAGGAAGAACACACACCATAATCAGCACGTCGACGGAGTAAGTGTAGAGAATGTCCAATAAGAACCAGGGAATGAGCATGGGGAAACAGGAACACACATGCAAACCGGTATCCGTACTCACCCTAAACCGGGAGCACAGAGGTAGGTGAGTAGGGCGGGCTAGGTGAAAGAGCACTAGCAGAACCTGCAAAGATGGAGAAAGTGTTAACCACCACTCAACATCTTACATGCAGGGCCTATAACACCAGTAAAGTGCACACACCAATATAGTTTCAGGCAACAAGATGACCTAAAAAAGGTCAACAGTGTAAACCAACTATTTCCGCAAATTTGCGGGCCTATTGAGGCATAACCGTACCGACACAACCCTCCCACAAATTTGCGGGACCCCCCAGCGATCTCCGCAAATTTGCGGGGAGCCGAAACGTCCCAGAGAACCGAATCGAGCTCCCACAAATTTGCGGGACCGGCCAAGAGGGTCCGGCGCCGAAAAAGCGAGAGGAGCGTCTAGGGAATACCAAAAGAGGCCACAAAAATGCGTCATCTCCTTAAGAATTCCAAGCTTGGATGGCCATCAAGCTGAGCAGTGTCTTCCTTGATACATAATCCTAACTCAACCGGTAAAGGGAGAGGCAAGGAAGACACACCAGGGGAGAGGAGGCACATCCCCCAGGAACCACCCAACCCACAGAGAGAGAGCAAAGCTCATGAGGAGAAGTGGCAGGAAGGGTGGCTTAGCACAAACAGGGGCCCCCCCTGGGGTACCCCTGGATTGGGCAAAAGATGATGAAAGGATGGAGGTGAAACATGAAGGGAAAACAAAAACCAGTAAACGAAACTGGTGAGAAAAAGGGAGGCCTAGCAGTGAGCAGAGAATGTGTCAGGGGCGAAAAAACCCTGTGGTGTGAAGTAGGGGCCCCCCTGGGGTACCCCTGGAATATCACGAACCACCTGTCGCCCAGGCCCTTGAAACACAGTGAAGGCTCGAAAGGGGGGACTCGGGAATAACGCTATAATGCGGCCGACACAAACTCTACAAACAGCACCGCCACCATCGAAAACTCAGATTGTTTACCAAACGTTACACCTTAGGCTATGAAAAAATGAAAACTCATAGGGGCATAGCAATTCCTGAATGAGAAAACGAGCTAGGCTAAAATAAGCTAAAAGCTAAACTATGCTCAGACTAACAGGAAAAAGAATATGAAAAGAGAAAGAACAAAAAACATACACGAGGAACGCCAGGCGCCCCCGTACCTTCGGTAGGCTATTTCCACACGCGTCTCCATTCGACACACTTAGGAGCCCATTTACGTGTGCCCTAGATCACGTAACATCTGTCTAACAAAAAAGAAGGCCAGATAAGCCGAAACGAACCTAAACAGGGTGAATTGAAAGGAGCACAACAAAAGCGGACTCAAGCAATGGAGGCGCGTGAAAAAATGATAACAAGAGAGGGTCGCTCATGCGCACGTTCGACAGGGATCTGCACATGACGGAACACGGGATGGGCCTTAAGCGGTAACTAAGGTAAACCCCTTTTTCTTCTCTTCTATGCTTTTTTCACCTTCGGTGGTAGTTTTGGTTAATGTACAACGTCTCCTAGAGCAAGATAAGGAGTAGACTCTAGACGTTTTCTTTTTTAACCGCGGTTGGAATGACGACATAGCAGTCAAAATATACAAGTCGTCATTGCAATTAGGTTAATAGCCTTGACGTTGGATTTGCCAAGACTACTAACAAATAAATACCTGGTGATCTAGTAATTGAGTTAGATATTGTAGAATGGATTTAGGAGTGCGGATTGAATAATTATTTACTAGTATGGTCATGGTGATGTAAATACCAGCGGGTTTATTAATCGTGTCTAATATGATTAAGAAGATGTAAAGGATTAAGTGTTTCTGATATTGTTCGGGTGATGTGAGAACATATTGATAAAATCCTCGGTCCTACTAGTGTAAAGTGATTAAAGGACTTATAGATGGATAGTTATAGTATAGTTTTGTTAGCCATTGTTATTATAGTGATGTGCCTTTAGCTCAAAGTCGAAGTGAGACTAGATTCTGAATAGCGATTGTCCAGATAAGTAGTAATGGGAAGGTAACAATTCCGAAGTACAATCTACAATGGGCCATCAAAGGTATTTAACTAATAGTTTGAACGTATCTTGACCCGAACAGAGAATCAATTGCAATGCGGATTACGATAACCATAAGAGTTTGTTAACCTAGGGACTATGGCCAGACTCTAAAGAGGTTCTACTGGGCGAATGCGGCCAGACTCTTAAGATCCTAGGCCTAAAAAAAAAAAAAAAAAACACCCCAGTGGCACTCAAAACAAAGCTATTTGTGATTAGGTAAGTTAATTTCCCTCCAATACCTTCTACCACTCCTACACATTTTTCCCGCCTCTTTCCCCCTTCCTCAATTATCCAGTATTTTCCCTATTATTCCCGATATTTATCGAGTATTTTCATGCGAGGACGGATGGGAGAGAGGGAGGAGGATGATGGGGTGTATCTCCTACCCTCTAAGCCAGTCTGAGAGCTCTCCTTGTCTCTCAGTACCATACCAGACACAAGAGAGGGAGGGTGCTTCTCTCTCACCGGTCAAGGTCAGATTACGACCGTGGGGCTAAGATATACGATTTTCATCAGCCAATTGCTGTTACCGCTTCTTTTATTGCTTTCCAATGTTCATATGTTCATATTAAAAGTAAAATAGGCGCATATGGACAAATATTAATTATATAATTATATGGTAAATTGACGATTTTTGTAAGGAATGTACCAAATACCTTCGGATGGCGGGCACTTTCAAATACCATGGCTGCGCAGCTTATGAGTTAAACAACGACGCAAACTTCCAAACAACTGTCAAATTATTCCTACCCTAGTAGAGCAGCAAATTTAAGGTTAAGTACAGTAAGGACAAGTAATATATATACACAACGTACACCGAATTTGACAAGGATGATATATTCAATTATCAAGAATGATGCTCTTGTATGTGTTTGGAATATAAGGGGGGTAATCTAGCTGGGTTCTAATATGATGGAAGGTAAGGCAGAGTTAGTTATCTATGAGTAGGCAGCCGTTTAGGCGACTGAGTGGTCGGACCAATGTATAACAATCTACTCATAAGATAACGATATTGATCATTTATAGGGTGTGTAGATTTTGACTTTAACGACAAGTGATCGAGTGAAAGTTACATTAAGAGGGGGCCTGATAGGCAGACCACGGATAATTTATGCAGTGAGGCTGACAGAGAATATTGAGATATTAAATACTCTGTGCGTCCAACAACAAATGGCTTCTGCAGTGAGGCTAACAGACGGACCAGGAGATATTAAATACTCCTTCATTTTCCTACCACACTGAGAGTTTGGGGCCTTGGAGCACCTCGGGAGGTATTGGAACACTCAGCTCAGGAGGGAAGGTGAAATACTTTCCCTAATCTGGTCTGAGTACCTATTCACTCCTTAGGTCTTCCTAGGCCCTGATTGACTGCACAGAAAAAATGCGATTTTGGCGTTTCCGAAAGTTAACATAGGCCCCTGACGCTCCGGCGATGGGGGAAGGACGATAGCAAAGGTAGGACTCGCAATATTTGTGTCCGTATGCTCTCTCAGGTCCATTCTACAGGTGTGTGTGTGTGGGGGGGTGGCTCTTCTTCGTCCTGGTTGGCTGGGTTGACCTGGCCACTGGCCAACCCAGGATCAGCTTGTGGGGGTGACGTCACATCTGGCGGTGTGGAACCGTAGTACAGCTCTCTCATATGCAATGTAGTTCTCTGCGGCTTGTTTGATTTGTTTTGGTGGGGGGTTGGTACACCTGTCCTCGGGGTGGATTTTTACTATTCCGAGCCTGTTCCGTTTGGGAGAGAACGGATGAAGGGCAGGCTTCAGTATTGTAAGGCCCAAATGGTCGGAGATGTCCCTGGTTGTTGTGGTGCCATACGGGGGTAGGTCTTTGGTGCACCTGCTGCAGGTGACCCCGGCTGTAGGGTTGTGCCTGGTTATGTTGGTGTTGGTGTGGTGGTCGGTTTGGGGCACCCTGGTTCCGGGGGGTGCAGGTGGCTGGTTGTGGTGGGTGGCTTGCCTTTCCTTCAGTATGACATCACCCCCTCTGGTACAAAAGTCACGACCTTGTGACCGGAGTAGGAACTTTTTATCTGAGGCCGTGACGGTGAAGGGCTGCAGGTGCTGAAGAAAGTAGTACCATTTGCAGGTGAATTCATTGCAGGGCCCGTCTCTCCTGACGATGGTCATTACTGTGGACTGGTTGACAGACTTGAGCCTCTCCAGTAGTTGGTCTGGACGACTCTGGCGGCCCTTCCTTCCCTCTACTGAGGTCCACAAAACAAAACGTATTAGCATGTTTGGGACTTTTGAGGTTCTCCTAGGTGTGCTCTGTGTGGTAAGGTGAAGGTGACTGTTGACTTCAGGCCTGTGTGGGTCCCTTTTGTCCGTTGCTGCAGATACAATGTGACACATTATGTAACAAAGTTTGAGGGTTATGGGTGGAAGGGTTAGGAAGAGGTGACGAATTTTGCGTTTTTTGTGGAGATATCGCTTGACTCTGTAGAAAGGTTTCGGTGGGATGTGTGGTTGTTAAGGTTTGTAATGGATCAGGTAGTAGTGTGGGGGGTCTGTGGTGAGGTGGAGGTGTGGGGGTGGTAGGGTTTGTGTGGTCAGGGAACTGAGTTGTGGATGAAGATTGGGGTTGTGGCGAGTGAAGGGGTGGAAGGCAGAAAGTGAGGGGGTTTGGGGTTGGGATGCGTGGGGTTGACTGTGGGTAGGAGGGAGAGGGTGTGGAAGAGAAGGAGGTGGTAATTTAGTGTAGGAGAGTGGGGGTGTTTGAGGTATGGCGGGTGATGGTGGGTTGTGCGGTGGCGTGTGGGCTTGTGCACATGGAGGTAAATGGAGGTGGTGGAGGGGTCGGAAGTTGTGGTGGTGGTGAATATCTGGGGTGAGGTGGGGAATTCGGGGGTTGGGGTGGGAATTGGAATTGGTGTGGGTAAGGTGGAAGTGGGTCGGGAGGGGTGGGGGTAGGTGTGTGAGGGAGGGGGTGGTGCGGGCAGGCCAGCCGGGTTAAATGTGGGTTGTAGGGGTGGTTAGGGGGTTAGCTGTTGTGTCTGTTTGCTAATGTGTACCTTTCTAACATGGCGATTCCGAAATCTTCTTGTTTCTCCGTGGTAGTTGATGACTACTTGATATGCATTTGGGATTTCGCTTCTTGTCAACATACCAATGAATTTGGGTTGAAGCTTATTTTGACGAGGTAGATTTGCAACCATGACGTTGTCACCAATCTTGATGTTTCTCGCATTTTTGTTTGTCCCATGATAGGTCTTGGCAAGCTTGTAACTGATTCAATCTAGCTTTCCTGTGTGTGACAGTGGGGTGAGCATCCGCGGTGGGGGTTTGGGGGTTGGATCAAGTGGCAAAGGTGGAGTAAAACAGCCGCAACCCCGAATATTTTTTCATGCGGGGATATGCCATCTTCCTTTGGGGTGGAATTTAATCCCCCACTGGATCATTCTCAGTTGACTAGGCCAGTCTTTTGACTGGTTGGTGAGGAGTCTTGTGCGTATCTGGTTGTTGATGCTCTTGCGGCTTCTTTCGCAGACGGCGTTGCCCTTAGGCCAGTATGTGTACGAATGTGAAATGGAGTACCCCATCATTTTTTACAAGGCTGCCCAGATCTGGCCAGAAAGTTCTGGCGCGTTGTGTGTGTGTGTTGCCAGGGGTTGGCCGAAATTGGGAAAACATGGTTCAGCATGGCGTCGGAAACTGTTTTCGCACTATGATCTTTGACGGTGATCGCGATGAGGAATCTCCAATATGTATCTACAAACGTTAGGATAAAACAAAATGAGTTAAATACGGGGAAGGAGCCTACTGTGTCAAGGGATAGGAGATGCCAGGGCAAGGTGGCGGTGATGGTGCAGGAAGGGCCTGAGGTTTGTGATGTGTCTACTGTATACTGCCGGCGCAGGCAAGGCAGGATTCTACGGTTGTTTTGGCAAGGTGGTTAGGGTGGGGGGTCCAGTAAGTCGTTTTGAATGCTTGCAAGAGTTTGGCCTAACCCAAGTGGATACCGTTACTGTAGTGAAAGAGTGCGAGTGTTTGTTTGGCCTCGTCAGGGCTTAATACGATGTGGCTGGAATCAGTAAAGAAAGAATCTCCTATTAGTATAAGAGCCTTGTCTGGCGGTAGCCAGTCAGGCTTGTTGTCTATGTCCCACGTGGAAACGTTGGTTATAGATATGACAGGCACGGCGGGTGGGGGTGAGATATGGTGTGGCCTGGGGCAAGGAGAGGTAGTAGGTAGGCGAGATAACGCGTCGTCATTCGTGTGTAGTTTCCTTGGCCAATTAGTGATTTTGAAATTAAACTCTTCTACTGTTTCCCGCCACCTTATTATTAATACATTCGTGGTTTGAGACATCTGGAGCCATTGTAAAGCATGATGGTTCATAATGATGATGGTGATCTTGGCACCCATGAGGTATGACCGGAAATATTGCAGGGCCCATACTAGCCCTAAGTGATCTCTTTTTGTTGCGGCATAGTTGGTTTCTGCTTGTGTCAGTGTGTGGTTGGCGCATGCTACAATGTTTTCTTTATTATCCGTGGTTTGAGCTAGTACGGCACCGATCCCTGTTAAAGACACGTCGGTGTATAAGCGGAATGGTTGACTGTAATCTGGAAAAGCTACTATCGGTGCTGAAGTAAAGGCATCTTTGAGAGTGCTGAACGCTTCCAGGGGGTCCCTGTCCATACTAATTTCTTGTCTTTATGTGTCAGCTCATGTAAGGGTTTAGCAATGGACGGAAGCCTTTAACCCGTTGAGCCCCGGCTAGTTATAATATTTTGTTCACCCCAGTCCCAAGCCATTTTCACTTATTTTTTTTGTTTGCTAAAATGGAAGACAAGGATGAGAAATGAAAAAAAAAAAAAAAAAATCACCTCTGACATTTTTTTGGGGGAGAGGGGCCGGTGGGGGGTTGGGGGGGGGGAGCCTCAAAAAAATGTGTTGAGCCAAAATGGAAGAGAATGGTGAGAAATGAACACAAAAATAAAAAAAAACTCATTTCGGTCATTTGGGGGGCGGGGGGGGGGGGGGTTTCAATAGTTCGTCTCCCCCGCATGACCACCCGCCCGGGAGCACTAGGGTAAAAACTGAGTATGGCATTGTACGGCATACATCCTAAGGAGTATTTCACATAAATCTCAAGCCTCTAGCTCCCATACGACCGGAGTAATGAAGGTTCAAAGTGGCGGTGAACTAGGGGTGTAAACTATCCCCACTAAGCCCACCACCACCAGCCGCGCGGCTGTCTCGGCCTGCTCACACCTACTGGCCCGGCTCCCACACACACTACGGTACCTCCCCCTCCTATTCTCCCGCCATTTCCTACCTTACGAGCCACGTAAGTGTTTTTTATATGTCGGACGCACATGATGCGTCGCTGGGAGTTGGTGATCAAAGACTGCCGACGCAACACGTGCGACGCTGGGTCTCAACGGGTTAACGAAATGCTGGTAGTAGGAAGCTAAACCAAGGAATGATTGTACGCCCTTAACTGATTGCGGTGGTTCAATTTGCCGGATCGCTGTGAGTCTGTCCGGGTCGGGTGAAATGCCTTGTTTTGAGATTATGTGTCCTAAGTAAGGCGGCATGCTAGGGTACATTTGAAGGTTTTAAGTTTTAGCCCGGCTTGTCATATCTGCATAAAAAACATCCTTGAGGCGGGTGAGGTGTTCTTCATATGAGCTGGCGAAAACGATAGCGTCGTCTAGATACGCTAGGCAGGTTACCCAGGTGAGGACTTGAAGGACGGAATCAATTAATTTGGAAAAAATAGTGGGGCCATTACATAGGCCAAAGGATAGTACGTTGAGTTCATAGTGCCTGCCGATGCTCATAAAGAAAGCAATACTTTGTCTATGGTCAGGGTGTACAGGTACCTCCCAGTACCCGGCTTGCAAGTCGAAGGTAGAAAAATTGCGTCTTCCGTGTAAAGAATCAAGGGAGTCTTCTATGCGAGGCAGGGGCGTAGCGTCTTCAACTGTTATGTCATTCAACTGGAACTAATCGATGCAGAACCACAGGGAGCCGTCCTTTTTCTTTACTAGCACGACAGGTGAAGACCATGGGCTGGTGGAGGGGTTTACTAGTCCCGCATCTAACATTTCTCTGACTTTTCTTTCTTCTTCGCGGCGCTGAATTGGGTTCTTCCGCCGTAGGGACTGCCTGATGGCGGGACCTGTAGTGTGTACGGGGTGGTTGAAGACCTTAGTTTGGCCAATGTCATCTGGGGTTTGTAAAAATATATCCTGAAAGGATAGCCATACCTATTGTGAGGCTTGTTGGTGATGGCGGGAAAGAGAGTGTGGTATTGATGGTAAGGCGGGGGTTTCTGGGAGGATGTAGTAGGGAAGATCACATCGTAAAACGTTTCCAGCTCTCCCATCAACAGGCCCTTCAGGAGGCTGATGGGGTGGTTGGAAATGTTTGCAAATTTTAGAAAGTTCATGGACGGGGACAGAAAAGCGGGGGAGGTTAAGCAGTTTGGTGAAATGTGAGAGGCAGGGGAGAACACTAGGGGCACATTGACGGGGCGGTTAATAGGTATCCAAGCTTGATGATGTGGGTAAATTGGTATGGCGTCGTCCTTGGTGGCATGGGCAATGAGGTGTGGTATCTGAGGTTGGGCTTCGAATTGTAAGCGTCTATGTTTGCAATCAATTTGCGCATTCAATATTTGTAGCAGATCTAACCCAAGGTACCCGTTGTATGTGTCGGCGTGCGCGTCTAACACAACGAAGCCGTGGAGAAGTGTAATGGTGACGGGGTAAGTTTCTCCCGCCCCCCCCCCCCCCCGTATTTGTAACGGTGTATTTCCGGCACCGATGAGCGTCAGTGATGACGGTTGTATTGGGCCAAATTTGTGGCATAATCGCTTGTAAAAATGAGTGCGAAGGGAAGAACATGCGGCGCCTGTATATACGAGCAGGCGAACTGGTAACCCATCGAGCTTCAACTTGTGGTATATGGGTGGTTCATGGATCAACGACTGGAACCCCGCAACCTGGAAAGGTGTTGGGGGTGTGACTAAAAATCCATCTCGTAATCGGCGAGAGGACTGGGGGAGGAGGTCCGAGGGTCGGCGGGGGGTGCTGGGGATGGGTATTGAGGGAGGTAGTGGGAGTCTTGGTGGCCCGCCTCAGTCAAGGCCAGTCGTCGGGGATTTCGTGAATGGTGGCGGTGTGGGCGACGCCCGCGGTAATGGTTTGACTGGTATTGGTTGGATCGGGGTTGATACGGATACATAGATTGTTGATTTGCGAAGTGGTTGGGGGAGGGTTTGATTGTGTTTGGTTATGAGCTCGCCAAGTCTGGATGGGACATTTATTTGAACATGGAGAAAATTCCTACAATTTTACGGGAGATAGGCGGGGTGCATATGGGTCGTTCCTCGGGGCATATTGGGGAAGCAGTGGGGGTGAGGGGCTATATGGGAGGGGGTTAGTCGGGGAAACATTGTATGGGTGGAGGGGGGATGTAGCAGAAGTAGGTGCGGAACGCTGAGCTTGATAGGCAACATTGTATGGGTGCAGGGAGGGTGTAGCAGAAGTAGGTGCAGAAGGCTTAGTCTGGTGGGTCTGGGGTTAGAAGGTGGGTCTGGGGCCCTGGATTGATTTTGGCCTGTTGGGGATGCTTGGGGGTGTGGCTGAGGGCACAAATGTGACTGGGAGTCCCCTGGGAATTGGTCAAGAGTTTCCGATTGGTGACAACATTTGCAGTTGGGGTGGTGGTTTCGTGAACAGCGAAGTAGTGTATTTAATCACTTGGCACGATTCTGATTAGGTTGTCGAACACGACTTCATTTATGTGTGACGCCTGCCAGCGTTGGCAGAATCGCCTCCCAGTAGCCACTAGCGCTCGCCAGGGTAGTTAAATGGGCTACAGTCTATCTACAATGTTGTACTTTCTTTCTTGTGAATCGTCATGTCACAGGCAGTATAGAAGTGGTCTTTATTTTCGACTGTGAAAATGCATTCTATTTTATATCTCAGTTATAAGTTTAATGTATAAGACTGAATGATACAGCTAGAGGGTGTGAGTGAGTAAGTGCAGGAGGAAGAGGGTAGTCGCGTAGTGATATGTGTTGTCTCGGTGACGTCATGCAACGGCCGGGCCCTCTGAGTGGCTGGCCGCCTTGCAGCCCTCCCGCCGCGTCAGGAAGTGGTTGCCCCGCACTCCCTGCTGTCTTTGTGTCTTCCTTGCTCAGAGCTTGCCTGACCAGCATACCCTTCACACCTCCCTTGCCACCTGTCCCCGACTTCTACCTATAGAAAACTTTCTCTCTCTCTCAACTTCTTACCTCTCATTCTTCCAATGTATTTAACATCATACCTCCCCTGTGGTTCTTCACGATTTCATATATCGGCCATCGTATTATATGCTGAAGCTCTCAGATATTACATGATTAGTTAGGCATTTTGGAGGGGTTACCATTTTGTCTGTAGAGGTTCGACACACTCGCGGTGTCTCCCTACCTATCTCTTGGTTGTCTGCTGGGCTATTTAATGCTAGACTGGGGTGAGGCTACTGGTGTTGTGATTTCCGATGTGTACCAGGTTTTGTTGAACTTGTACAATCGCAACGGATACGTGGGAAGCCTAGGTTGTCTTTCTGACTGTGTACCTTGTGAGTTTAGCCTTGTGTTGCGAGTGAGGGCTTTTGCCTCTGCCACCCAACACTTTGCTAACTCGTTTTGTTTTGACTTGAAGAGGGTCGCAAGGAGAGAACCAGATACTAGTGATCTGGATCTCTCAAGAGAGCTCCCGTCATTTAACGTAATTTTGCCGCACAGCCTTAAGGACTTCGCTAGGCTACGAGCCGCTTGCTCAGCCATTGTTTCCTAGCCTACGACATCCCAGCTAGACTTTATTCGCCTAGCAGACACCCAATTAGGATTATAAACTCTTATGTTATGTATGCAGCATTTTTATTCACGTTGATTGTAAGCCTTGGTTGTTGTTGAGTTGCACAACCCGAGTAGGCTTTTGCGTTGCCTGAGGAAGTACTTCTTTTGTTGTTGGAGATAATACTATTGCGCATTTATCATTATTCCTGTGCCAGTTAACACTGTATGTCCATACACTTGTCCTGCTTTATATAACAGTTCAAAATCCGATTCGATCATCTTAAGCAGCATCAGAGTTTCTTCAGAAGATTCCTGTTCGATGCTTTAGGACTTTCATTCACTTTCTTTAATATAGGAGTGACAGTTTATTATTGTTTAGAGTAACTTTAATTATACCTTCTTCTTGTTTGCATTAAATCATTCCAGTGATTTAATTAAGCTCTCTATATTTTTCCTTGTATACATTATTAACGTAATTGTATGTTGTTGTGATCAGGTTTTATCAGAGATCATCAGCCTGTAGTAGTAGTGCATTTATACCGAGTTATAGGATACCCCTCTATCGCAGATTTAACTCTGGAGGGTATAGGTGTTTTTGTGCGCCGGCATTATAAGTTCGAGGGTTGGATCTAGTGTTACCGTTGTGGCTGTGTGCCTTTCTAGTCCAGTGATTAAGAGCCCTTGTTTTATACGAGTCCCGGTCGTAACAAATGGCGACCTTGCTTAGGATTTTGTGAACTTAGAGAAATATTGCAGGAGGGTTGTGGTCATTTGTTTTTGTTTAAAGGAATATAATGGACACGTGGATTTTTTTTTGGCAAGTAGTATAACACTTAGGAGTCTTCAAGCATTTTTGAGTGAATAGTGCTACATGAGAGTTTAGGTACTTTTTGTTTATAAACGTTGATAATTTTTGGTGGACACTATGTCGGACGACGGATCAGTACATAGTGAGAGCACATGCAGGGAGATGGAGAAGGTGGAGAGGCCTAGCAGCGCTCGGGTGGTAAACAGTGAGGAGGATGCTCGGATATTTTTGGAAGAGCAGGTGTCAGTGGATTGTGTGTCGGGGCTAGACCGGTACGGACTACAGTGTGTAGCCGCGGTCTTAGGGTTTCCCGGTACTAGCAGTTTGTCGAGAGGTGAGCTGGTTACCTGTGTGCTCGGTGGGGTGCGTTGGGTTTCGGTTGGAGCGGGAGCTGGGGCACGTTCTGCCCAGCCCCCATTCCACTCGACTCCTACCATGGCGCCCCCTCGGGCTTTGGAGCCGGGTACGTTCCCGCAGACCGATGCCCGCTGGCGGTTGGGCATGCCTCTAGGTGATTCACGGGGTGGGTCCCCAATAGTAGCACTTCCTCCTCAAGGTTTAACTCCAGATATGATCTTCCACCTTGAGATGGCTAAGATGAAGATTCAGGCTGAGGAGAGAAAGTCTATGTGAGAGGTTGAGTCTGGGGAGAGAAAAGCCATGTACTGTGCAGACAAAGATCTTGAGAAGTCTAGGGTGGAGTCGACAGGGCAGCCTCTCGGTTCTGGGAATCGAGGTCTTGATCAGTCTTTATCGCACCTGCTCAAGTTGGTCCCTGTATTTGATGAGTCGGGTGTCACCGAATTTTGTATGCGTTTTGAGAAGAAGTACCGGGAGCACCAATAGCCCGAGGTTAAGTGGGCAGCCCTTGTTTCCTCTAGGCTGGTTGGCAAAGGACTCAAGGCATATGATGCGTTGCCTTTGGAGTCATGCATCGATTATGAGGTATTGAAGGAGGCTGTTCTGTGGGCGTACGAGTTACAACCAGAGACGTACAGATTGAAGTTCCAGGGGTGTCACGAAGGGTCGTGAGTGCACCTATCTGGGGCATGCCCGGGATCTGTCCGATGCATTTAGAAACTGGCTGCGTTCTGAGAAGGCATCGACGTTTGAGGAGTTGAAACAGCTGATGCTTCTAGAACAATTTTTCAAGTGTACGGGCGCCGATCTGACGTTGAATCTTAAAGAAAAAAAAACGAAAACTCTTCAGGAGGCAGCTGAGATGGCTGACCATAGGATGTCACTGATTTGTGGGTGCGGGTCTGCACAACGGAACGATGCAGGTAACAAGGGGCGCAACACTCCACCCCCCCGAGTCAGTGATACACCATATAACCATAACAACAAGAGGAATGATATTAAAACTGACCATAAACCTAGTACCGTCCCGTTTAGAAAAGGTCAGGGCCCTTCCCAACCTCAAGGGAAGCCCAAGGGGGAGTTAGAGTGTTTTCATTGTCATGAGAAGGGGCATTTTGCAAGAGCCTGTCCAAGCAAGCTACCTAATGCAGTTGTGTCTTTGGCTCGCAACATTGGGGTGTCCGGGAGGTGCTGAAGGTGTTAAAGAAAAACAAAAATCCCTAGACCCCCTATCAAGATAAATTGGTAAATTTTTCGGTAGACAAATATCCCGCCCAAAGGCTGGTTCCTTCTAAATATACAGGCTCGTTTTCGCTCGCCAGTAAAAAATCGACACCTAAATGTTTTTTTCTATGTGAATGAGGGAGGCAAAAGGCATATCTGCCTGCAACGAGTGCCTCCCCAGATTTCAAAGAGTGACAGGGCCGAAATCAAGGGACGTTCGAGCTAAAATGCCTGGACACACGGAGTTTGAAGCAATTTAAGTCATAGGAAGAGGGAAAGACTGATTCTGGGAGAGTTCCAGAGCTCAGCAGTTGAATAGAAGAAAGTCTGAGAATAGCATTTCACTCTTGGGTTGGAGAGTTGCACAGAGTAGGGATGGGATTGTGTTGCAAGGCGGGTACTACGTACCCTACGTAGAGGAGGTGGTATACACTGGGAACGCTCCGAGGAAAACTGATTATTGTAGTAGCGATAGAATAGTGAGAGAGATGCAACATTGCGGCGAAGAGAGAGAGTTGGTGAGTGGACGGGAGTTAGTGATACGAAAGGCTTTCCTTTCTACTTTATCTAGGAGTGCGGTGTGAGAGGATCGTCCCCACACATGTCAACAATACTCAATAAAAGGCGTACTGTGCCCCTGTACAGAGCAAGAAGCTGCGCAGGGGTAAAGAATCCCTTGAGGCGGTTGAGCACACCTAGCTTCTGGGAGGCTGCCTTAGCGAGACTGGTAATATGGTCTTTCCAAGTGAGAGCAGAAGAAAAAGAGACACCGAGAACATTGAGGGAAGATGAAAGGTTGATTTTTGTATTGTTGAAGAATAAGGGATAGTCCTCTGGAGGTTCCTGAGTCCTGACGGGTAGTAAGATAGATAAATTGAGTTTTGAAAACATTAAATGCAACAAGGTTTTCTCTAACCCAATTGGAAATAGTAGCTAGATCAGAAGATAAGCATTTTATGGCTTCATTACATTTACTTTTGAGGGACTGCTGGCTGGGCATTCTGGAAAACTAATTGAGTGGTGTAAAGTAGAGTTGTCTGCATATGAATGGATGGGACTGGATGTACAGTTGAGATGATCATTTATGAAAATTAGAAAGAGAATAGGAGATAGGACAGAACCCTGAGGAACACCGGAGTTGATAGGATGAGGAAATGAGCGATGGCCGTCCACAACCACAGCTATGGAAGGGCCAGAAAGGAAATTAGAGACAAAGGCACAGATGGAGGGACAGAAATCGAAGGAGGGCAGTTTGGAAATTAAAGATTTGTGCCAGACTCTATCGAAGGCATTCGATATGTATAGTGCAACAGAAAAAGTCTCATCGAAGTCCCGAAAGTTGGATGACCAAGAGTTAGTAAGATATGAAAGAAGATCACCAGTAGAGCGACCCTTAAGGAAGCCATACTGGCGATCTGAGAGCAGATTATGAGAAGAGAAATGCTTAAGAAATTTGGAAGCAAGAATAGTTTCAAAAACTTTAGATATACCAGAGATGAGAGCAATTGGACGATAGTTGGAGGGTTGAGAGCGGTCACCCTTCTTTGGGACAGGTTGAATGAGAGCAAACTTCCAGCAAGAAGGAAAGACGTTAGAGGATAGGCAGAGACGAAAGAGTTTGCCTAGGCAAGGGGTCAGCACGGAAGCACAGTTTTTAAGTACAACAGGAGGAACACCGTCCGGACCGTACGCCTTCTTAGTATTAAGCCCAGAGAGGGTAGAAAGTACATCTTTAGAAGAGATTAGAATATTAGGCATAAGTAGGAGAGAGGGGGGTGGAAAGGGAGGAATAGCACCGGAATCATCCAAGGTAGAGTTTCTGGCAAAAGTTTGAGCAAAGAGTTCAGCTTTGTCAGAGGAAGAAGTGATGGTTGTCCCATCAGAGTGGAAAAGGGGAGGGAAAGAAGAAAAGTTGTTGGAGAGGTTTTTTTTTCCCAGAAAGCTTGGGAAGAGCTAGAGTTGGATAGTTCAGTGCATTTATTATTGATGAAAGAGTGCTTGGCAAGTCGAAGAACAGATTTGGCTTGATTCCGGGCAGAAACATAGGAAGAATGAGATTCTTGAGTTTTAAGGCGTCGGTACCGTTTGAATGCTTCCTCTTTGTTGTAGACAGCAGTAGAACAAGCGTGAGTAAACCAAGATTTTTTTGCATTAGACTGAGAGAAAGAAAACGGAATGTAAGCTTCCATGCCCGAGAGGATAACCTCGGTAATGCGTTCAGCACTCTCCGTGGGTCCTCGGCCATGAAAGCAGAAGTCATTCCATGGGAAATCAAAGAAGTACTGCCGGAGAGCCTCCCAGTCAGCAGCGCCAAAGTGCCACAAGCACCGCTGGCTGGGAGGATCGGATGGCCGTACTGAAGAGATAGTACAGGTGACGGAGATAAGTTTATGGTCGGAGGAGCCCAAAGGAGAGAAAAGATTGACAGTATAAGAAGAAGGGTTAGAAGTCAGAAATAAGTCAAGAATGTTAGGCCGATCTCCGAAGTGATCCGGGATATGGGGGGGTTGCTGGACCAGCTGCTCTAGGTCATTTATGATAGAAAAGACGTAGGCTTGTTCACCAGGTTTGTCAGTAGATTGAGAGGAGAACCATTGGCGGTGGTGAACGTTGAAATCTCCTAAGATGGAGATTTCAGAGAAGGGAGAGATAGATAGAATGTGTTCCACTTTAGAATTTAGATAGTCGAAGAATTTGGGAAAGTCGGTAGAGTTAGGGGAAAGATAGACAACACAGAAATATTTAGTATGAGAATGACAGGATAGTTTGATCCATAAAGTTGAGAATTCAGAGGAGTCGAAATCGGGAACACGAGAGCAAGTGAGTTTGTTGTGCACGTATGCACAGCAGCACAACATCCGCCTCTGGCTTTGAAGCTAGGATAGAGAAAGTAGGAGGATACAGAGATGGGGCTGCTGGCAGTTGCTTCCAACACTTGAGTTTCGGTGAGGAAAAGAAGATCAGGTTTGGAGGAGGAGAGATGGTGTTCGATAGAGTGAAAATTAGAGGAAAAGCCGCGAATATTGCAAAAGTTGATAGTAAGAGTGACAGGCCGTGGTCCAGAGTATTTAGAAGGGTTGTCAGGGGAAGGTCGGGGGTATTTATGGTCTGCCCCACCCCCCCCCCCCTGGGGACTCCGAGGCTGGGCGTGTTCTCAAAACTAATATGCTAAACATGAAGAAGGGGATCCAGAAAAAGCGACTACCTCCCCCTTAAGCCTTTCAAGATCCTATTGCGTATTTGTTCCAGTTCTCCTCTGGCTATTAAGGGGAGATGGGTCGTTTTTCTAGGTCCCCTTTCTCCCTCATGTTTAGCCCCATTAGTTTTCAGGTCGTATCCGAAATATTACCTGGTTGGAATATGTTTTGTCACGATCGTACCCGAAATATTACTTGGTTGGAATACGTTTAGTCACGATCGTACCCAAAATATTACCTGGTTGGAATATGTTTTGTCACGGTCGTACCTGAATTATTACTTGGTTGGAATATCTTTTGTCACGGTCGTACCAAGGCTGGGAGGCGAGTGGAATGGCCTTAGGGTATATAGTCTTAACCCCTTGAGGATTATGACTTATTTTGGCAGTTTATTCTGGCTATCATTAGACGATTTTATGCAGCTTAGAAAGAATCCGTAGGAGTTTAATGGCTAAAGACTGGCCCAATTAACTCTCTGACTTCCACATAACCTTCCTAATCTAAACAGAATAGTCAAATGATAGCCAGAAAAAACTCCCGAAAGGCATCATAATCCTCCAGGGCTTAAGGTTGTCACACGAGCGTTTTTTCGGCAATTTTCGATGAGCAAGTGTTTTCTCGTACTACATATTCATTTTAGGTTCATTAATCCATTGAAGATTATGAGGCATTTTCACAGTCTATTTTGGCTATTATTAGACAATTGTATACAATTTAGAATGGACCTGTAGGAATGATAAGGGTAAAGACATAAGTATTGACATTCTCGGTGTAACATTAACTACTAACTTGAGCTGGACACATTATGTTAGAAGCATTGCTAAGAATGCCTCTAAAAAACTGGGACTCCTGTACAGAGTTCAAGAATTCTTCACTGACGAGCAGTTGGCCGTAATATATAAAAGTCATGTGCGTTCTCAGATGGAGCACTGTTCACCTCTGTGGAGTGGAAGTGGAGTGGTTGCATTGAGGCAGTTGGACAAAATTCAAAATAAAGCTATTAGATTAATCAATAACCCTGCAATCACACAGGACCTTCCTACATTATCCATACGAAGAAACGTTGCATCCCTTGCATTATTCTACAGATATTTTCACAGCAATTGTTCCGAGGAACTTGCTTCAATTGTGCCGCCTCTCCACATCTTTCCCCGTAGAACTAGGGCAGCTGAGAGCGCCCATGAATTTACACTTTCTCCTCCACAATGCAGAACTTCTGCTTATCAAAATTCATTTATCCCTAGAACTACTACTCTTTGGAATTCACTTCCCTCGAGTTGCTTTTCACAAACTTACAATCTACAAAAGTTTAAATCCAGTTGTTACAAACATTTTATGAATGGAGGATGTCTTTAGGCACATGGACCTTTTTGTTTTATCTGTGTGTTTCCTTCCTCCGTTCATTGTCTCAAAAAAAAAAAAAAAAAAAAAAAAAAAAAAAAAAGTATCTCGATTAACCCTCTCACTTCCATATACCCTCCTAATATGAATACAATCATCGTATGTTCTAAGGGTTTACCAAGGAAAAAATATTAACCCTATTAGTGTTGAGGAGGCATTTATTCATGGTATTTTCATGTCATTAGACATCTTCGTAAAAATTAAAAAGGATCTGTGGAAGTTGAAGGCCCAAGGGGGTGGTTTTTACTGAACCCCCTTCTCCCTCATGTTTATCCCCATTAGTTTAGATATTTCATGACGTTTACCCCTTTGGTTTTGCTATTTTAAAACCTTTCGCCCCATTTCTTTGTTAATTTTACGCCCTTTCGTCATTTAGGCGTCAATTTTGTCCTGGCTAACGATAGAGAGCCTGCAATTTAGGAGGAACCGGTTTTCTGCCGCGACAATTTTCTACCGTAAAATGCACACATTTGATATATTATAGCTTTATATAATTTAAAATGCACACATTTGATATATTATAGCTTTATATAATGCACACATTTGATATATTATAGCTTTATATAATTTAAAATGCACACATTTGATATATTATAGCTTTATATAATTTTAAATGCACACATTTGTTATATTATAGCTTTATATAATTTAAAATGCACACATTTGATATATTATAGCTTTATATAATTTAAAATGCACACATTTGATATATTATAGCTTTATATAATTTAAAATGCACACATTTGATATATTATAGCTTTATATAATTTAAAATGCACACATTTGATATATTATAGCTTTATATAATTTAAAATGCACATATTTGATATATTATAGCTTTATATAATTTAAAATGCACACATTTGATATATTATAGCTTTATATAATTTATAAAACTAAAATATTCTCCCCTTAATTGAGATCAGCTTTACCTTTTTGATTGCTAGAGATCATTACTTTATGCAGTAAAATTGTCATATGTTAGCCATAATCCTCAAGGGGTTAAGGGGGTGTTTTTTCTGGACCCCTTTCTCTCTAACGTTTAGCCTCATTAGTTTTGAGATTTTAAGACGTTCGCCCATTAGTTTGGCTATTTTAAGACCATTCGACTCATTTCTTAGTCTATTATAAGAACTTTCGTGCCATTTAGGTGTCAATGTTTTCCTGGCGAGCAAAAATCGAGCCTGTAATTCAAGAGAAAATGTACAAATGCATCTCGAAAGGTGGTCTTTTTTGCTTGTGTGTGTGTGTGTGTGTGTGTGTGTGTATTTTAAGCTGTAGGGAACAAACTTAAAACCAACAACCCTATCTATCTATTGAGTATGTATTCAAATTAGGTGTTAATGGATACCGCGAACTCCAACTAATTTACCACTTACGAGTTTCAGACTATAAGGAAATTAAGAGCTATAAACATCGATATTTTTAAGAGCTGTTGACATCGATATTTAACCCTTTGAGTTCCAGCGACGTGTTATATTTTATCCTAGCTATATTTAAACGATATTATTCAGCTTGAGAAGGATCTGTGGTAGTTAAAACGGTTGGTTGAGATAGTGTGAAGCCTTATCATTGCTAGAAGTCCCTCCCAACCTGAATAAAGTCGTCTAATATTTGCCAGCATATGATGAAAAAGACGTCCCTGGTACTGGATCATCTGGATGGGTTAACGGAATTACCAGCTAAAATTTAAAGTCAGATAGACTGTGGGCGAGGAGAGAGCCTTCTGCTTTGCTAGCCTTACCTTCCACTTTGTAGCAAATTCTAAGTTAGAATTAAATTCAGAATGCCTAGTAGGGATTACAAGGTCTGTGCAGTCTGTGTATCTATGTAATTCTCTAAAAGACAAGCTACTGTATCTATAACAAAAAATATTAGTTACCTATTTATTTCCATTCTCTGTTGAAGCGTCATCATAGAAAGCCGTGCAAGCTCCCTAACTAATGTATTTCGACGGCCCTTATTTGTTTTCAGAAATCTAAATTTAATATTAAGTTTATTTGTATGTATTTATACATATTTATATTATGAGTAAATTTATCTTTTTAAAACTATCAATTTGAATGACAAAGACTCTACAAAGGCGAATGTCGACAAAATGAAATAACTCGATACGCAGTTCGGGTAGGCCTACTCATTAGCCAATCTCAGTGTTCAAGTTGGTGCGATTAGACGTGATATTAGTGAGATCTTGTTCAGTTCGTTATATAAGATTTTGCCATAAAAATTTATCACATAGAAGTTATATAAGTTTATATAACCGTATTGAGCGGTATTATTAACGTTTATATAAAATTATCAAAATGACTGTTAGCTTTGCTAACAAGCTTGCCCCTCTCGGGTGCATCCAGCATAACTGTGGGTTTGTTCGGAGGCTGTGGGAGGGCAGCAATGGGGTTGTAGATCTCGTACAATACAAAGGTCACCTGTCATGTTTGAAAATTGGCTAGGGTGGCCATATTGTCCATACCCCTCGCTACTCCAGCTACAAGAGGAAGGTAACTTGGTCACCGTCCACCAGGCCTTGGGCGTGTTCAAAGCTGTGACCATGGCGCTAATTGAACTACATGGGGAAGGTATTAGTCATAATGATTTGAAGTGTGACAATATACTAGTTGATGTATATGGTCCAGGGCGTCTATAATTGACTTGGGAATGGCTAGCCCTGTGGGCCAAAGTCTCCCGGATTATTTAACATATTTCCAGGATACTGATGTTGACAGTCATAAGGACTACTTGCACTATGACCTTGGACTGTACCTGGGGGGCCCGGCCATGTCCCACTGTGACATGTACTCTCTAGGGGTCATCATGAACAATGTCATGGAGACATTGCCTCATCTTGATAATAGCTTGTATAGTCTATGCAACAAGATGCGTTGCCGGGAAGGCTCTGCCCGACTAACATTGGCACAGGTTATGAATTGTCTAACTTTCTGGAGGCAAGACTGATAACATAAGCCAGGCATGGAATCGGTACACCAGGAGATAAAACCACGGCAGACAAGAACAAGATGGATGGAAATGATAAGCATATGGTACTGGTTAAGAGGACAATTGTCTGTTGGTAGAAAATAAGGAGCGTTACACAATAGCAACGCATGGAGACACCCTGGTACATCACCCCTTCCACCGCTCTACTATGAGGCGACATAGATGGCACAAGAAGCAGATACCGGTACCTCTTTTATACACTTAATTCACCCTTTACTTCAGGATATAAGGACGTTTTAATTTGTTTGACTATATTTTGGTTATTAATTAGACGATCTTATGCAGTTTAGAAAGGATTTTGAGGAATTAAAGGGGTCAAAACTAACTCTATAATTCCTCCGACTTCAACAGATCTTCACTAAGCTGAATAAGATCGACAAGTGGTAGCCAGAATATAGTGTCTAACCGCGACATGATCTTTTAGGGGTAAATATTGTATTGTACTAACAGGACAAGGAGTTATATTATTGTCAGTGTGAGGCAGAAATTATCACTCAGTTTTATAACGCGTTATTTATTTATTTTTCTATCGATTAGACGATTTTACTAATTTTCTGAAGGCCCTCAAGGAATCAAAGGGGTTAAGTGTATCTCAGTTAACCTTCTGACTTTTAAGGGGAGATGGGTCGTTTTCTGATCTCCTTTCTTCCTCATGTTTAGTCCCATTAGTTTTCAGATTTTATGATGTTCAGCCCATTAGTTTGGCCATTTTCAGACCTTTCGTTCCATTTATTTGTCAATAGTAAGACTTTTCTTGTAATTTAGGTGTCAGTTTTTTCCTGGCGAGCGATAAGAGTCTTAATTTAAGAGGGGCCGGGACATGTTTCTATTGAAAAAATTTGCACCTTTATCTTGAAGGAGGGTTTTGGGGGCTGTTACTTTAAGCTTGATGGAGGTCTAGGGAGGAAACTAAAGAAATTATAACAAAATATATAGCCTAAAGGAGGAAATGAATACGGCCATCCCCCCTTAACATTCCTTCATAAACTGAATAATATCGTCTAATGATAGCCATAACAACAGGAATACAGGAATAACGAAAGGCTCATTCATTCCACAACATTTCCTATACCATGTTCCAAATAAGTGGGCCAAATCTCTTGAACATTAACCTCTATAACTCACAAACGACTAGAGTAATCCAGCTAATATGTCTACCATTTGGGAAGAGTCAGCCAGGGAATAGGTGTAGGT
Organism: Paralithodes platypus; assembly: GCA_032716605.1. Classification (NCBI taxonomy): domain Eukaryota; kingdom Metazoa; phylum Arthropoda; class Malacostraca; order Decapoda; family Lithodidae; genus Paralithodes; species Paralithodes platypus. The sequence continues at coordinate 27,987,572 of CM064547.1, forward strand.
GCATCATGTAGTGAATGGCTAGTGGACAATAGACTATCTCTTCACCTGGGCAAGACGGAAGCCATCTTATGTGGAACAAAACGCAAACTGAAAGACATTGTGGGCTTCTCGGTCAACTGTAATGATATTCCTATAACAACAGTGTCACAAGTTAAATATCTCGGACTGAAACTGGACGCGAGTTTGTCAGGTGAAACAATTTTGGAATCTATCCTGAGTAAGTGTAGAGCACGTATAAAATACCTGTATAGACAGGTGGGATGCTTGCCCGCGGCGACCAAAATGACCCTCTGCCAAGCGCTTGTTCAATGTCATTTTGACTATTCTGTGTCATCCTGGTACTCTGCATCATCTAAATCAGCACAGCACAAACTTCAGGTCACTCAAAATAAAATGGTTAGGTTCATGCTGAACCTAGGACCCAGATCACATGTTGGCCAGGAACAACTTCAATCACTAGGTATGCTCAATGTTTCCGACAGGGCCAAACAAATCAGGATAACTAATGCCTTCAAAATTTTCTATGACAGAGCTCCAGAGTATCTAAAGAATGATTTTGTTAAAGCAAATGAGAGGAGTGGACATAATACAAGAAACATGATGTTTAATTTTAAGGTCCCGAGAATCCAAGGACAGGGTAAGCAAACATTCTTCTTCACTGCCATCAAAGACTGGAACGACCTACCCCAGTCAGTCCGTGAAAAGAGAACACTGTATTCCTTCAGACGTAGCCTGAAGGAACACCTGAACCGGACAGCTGCGAGAAGGGAGCACCAAGCTTATGTCTACTACTAAATACGACATAAGAGATAGACAAACCAAACTGAAATTATTACTGATTACGGATTACTGATATTTACTATAGGATGTAAGGTATCTTAAAATAACCCCCTAGAAATACTTTTTCTAAAGTATCTATTTCTTTATCCTCCCCTTTTCCCCAGCTAACCTAATCCCACAAGGACCCCAATGAAAATACGCCTAACGGCCTTATTGGGCTATCCTTAGTTGGAATTATGCAAGGCTGGTACATGTCATATTTGGAACAAACTATGTGGTACCAACTCTGTAAATTGCTGACTGAAAAAATATTATTATTATTATTATTATTATATTTACCGCCCTCTTGCTCTGGCCGTTAATGGCTTATTCCTCTGTGGTTAAGGGAGCCCACCTTGTTTTGTTTTCTCTTTTTCTCCCTCTCTCTTTGGCTTGTATCCATTCAGCCCCATTCAGCCTACTGTTTTAAGACATTTACCCACATCCAGTGTCAATATTTTCCTGGCGAGCTGTAGCGAGCCAGCATACTGTATATATATTTTTGTTTTGACAGCAAGTTACATTTTTAAATTTTTCGATAGATAAATGTCTCCGGCGAAGCCGGATTTCACCATACAATGCTGGCTCGCTATCGCTCGCCAGGAAGAAATCGACACCTGGATGGGGATAAACGTCTTAAAACAGTAGACTGAATGAGGCTGAATAGATACAAGCCAGGGCAAGAGAGAAAAGGAGAGAAAGATAAAACAAAACGGTGACCCCCCTTAATCCCTTCACTACTATTATTGAACCCTAACCTCTGGAACTAAAAAGGGCTAGAGCAAATGGGCTGTTAATATTCACACATTTACTACAACCGAAATCTATTCTCTATAAATAGGCAGGGCGTCTTTAAACCCTAACCGCTATAACTAAATAAGGGGCTAGAGCAAATGGGTTGTAAATCTTCACACATTCTTACAAATATATAATGTACATTCTCACATTAACTACAACTATAATCTATTCTCTATTATTAGGCACGACATTGTAAACCTTATCCTCTGAAACTATAAAGGGGCTAGAGAAAATGGGCTTTAAATGTTCACACAATCACTACAACCATAATCTATTCTATATAATTAGGCAGGACATCTTCAACCCTAATCTACATAACTAAAAAAAGGGCTCAAGCAGATGGGCTGTTAATGTTCACACCTATTCCCTGGTTGACTCTTCCCAAATGGTAGGGATATCAGCTCGATTACTCTAGTCCAGACTGTCAACCCGGGGCAAGGTAGTTTTTAACCCTTTCAGTACCAGGGACGTAATTTTCAACATATTCTGGCCATTACTAGACGATTTTTCTTCAGCTTGGGAAGGACCTCTAGCAATAATATGACTTCAAACTGTCTCGACCAACCCTTTTAACTACCACAGATCCTTCCCAAGCTGTAGAATATCGTCTAAATATAGCTAGAATAAAATATAACACACGTCGCTGGTACTGGAAGGGTTAAGAGTATGAGAAATAACATAACAAAATGTACAGTCACCCAAATAAGTTCTGCTCCTCGTCGTGATCTTAAGGGGAGGCAGACCGTTTTTATGGACCCCCTTCTCCCTAATGTTTAGCCCCACTAGTTTTGAGATTTTAAGATGCTTGTTCCATTAGTTTGGGGATTTTATGACCTTGCATCCCATTTCTTTGTCAATATTAGGACCCTTCGTGCCATTTAGGGTCGATTTCTTCCTGGCGAGCGAAAGCGAGCCTGTAATTTTAGGAGGAATCTGCCTTTGGCCGGGACATTTTTCTACCGAAAAATGTACAAATCTATTTTGAAGGGGGGTCTACGGGGTATTTTTCTAAGCTTGATGGAGGTCTAGGGAGGAAACTAAAAAAATATATGAATAATGAATTAATAGACCAAACAAACAGTCAGTGTCGACTTAAGCATGACAGTAAAATGAGTATGAATGAATTGCTACTGTGGTATTCTTAGTATTATCAGTTGACTAGTCTGATGAGTTAACCACGGCATAGGAAACTACACTCGTAATTCAATCATGCGCATTATATTTCCATGTATAAGATCGCGAAGGCTAACATAACTTATGTGGCCAACTGTACATCAATTGGAAAGTATTACCCAAACTACCACTAATTTTCCCATGGTTTTTCTGTTTGGTTTTAGGTAGTTTTCATCATTATACAGGTGTTGAAATTAGTTACAATCCCCGGAAAAAAATCGTTCTAACAATATCCAACGATCTTAAAACACTCAGTTGTAAGTCATTTGTAGAGTAAATACATGTTTTTTGGGGTTTTTTTGCGTTTGGATACAGGATGCCCCCCCCCCCCCATGATTTATTGAAATCAGCATCTATTTTAACAGTAATAAGAGTTTCACTGCCATCAATAGGGAGAGGTATAGGAAGATTTTTGTTTTTGTTTTTAGTGCTTTATATAGTGCAAATAAAATATATTTTCGGAGGTTGACACAAATTTTAATATGATCTTTGCAACATCCTTATTCTATAATAGCCTTCAAATATTGAGAAATAATTAGTGGAAGTTTCAGTAATAAGTACCCATTAATTGACATTGTTTTGGCCATTTGAGCACTTCTAATCACACACTAAAAATTGTGAAGTATTAAACCTTTGAAGATTATGACGCATTTTGGCAGTTAATTTTGGCTATCATTAGACGATTTTACACATCTTAGGAAGGATCTGTGGGAATATATAAATTATGGTAAAGACGATCTCAATTAACCCTTTGCATTCCATAGACCCTTCCTACTCTGAATAAAATCGTCTAATAATAGCCAGAAAACATAAATGAAATGCGTCATCGGATTTCCAAAGCATTTAAGGGGAGGGTGGTTGTTGCTTTTTCTGGACTTCCTTCTCCCTCATGCTCAGTTCCATTAGTTTTGAGATTTAAGCGGTTTGTTCCATTAGTTTAACGATATTAAGACATTTCAGCCCATTTCTTTGTCAATAATAGGATCTTTCGTGCCATTTACGTATCTATTTTTCCTGGCGAGAGATAGTGAGTGAAATTTTAGGAGGAATCGGCCTTCTGCCGGAACATTAATCTGCCGAAAAATGTACAAACTTATCTCGAAAGGGTTCTATGGGATGTTTTTTTGGTTAATCATTCAGAAAAGGTTCGTCGCCTTATTATAACTATTTTATTAGGGACAATTTAGGTGTATGGAATCCTTATACTGTACTCATGTACAGAATGTGGGAGAATAATTTTGATCATATTTATAAAGCCTGATATTAATGGAAAAAGATGCAATGTCGCATCACTCTCAGAACTCCCTCGGACGTCCTCGCTGTTTACAAACGTGTTAATTATGGAGTATAATAGATATTTACCCCCTGCTGGAAACATAGATGATTAATTCAATAAGCCATGGAGGAGTGAGGGAGGACAAAGTCCACCTCAACTCATCTTGTATTCCACAATGGAATTATAAGTACAACCATGAAAACACCCATTTCTTAACCCCCATTACGTAATTGTCATCGCATTGGGTTTATTAGTAGACGATTGTCTTTAGTTTGTAATCTACCTCCACGACTCAAAAGGGTAAATCATATGTCAATAAACCCTCTTAGTAACATATGTCCTTCTTAAACTGTATAAAATCTTCTAATTTTAGCCAGAATCAAAGGTAAAAATCAAAGGGGTTAAAATCTGGAGGAAAACACATGGAACATAAGGGTGCGAGCCTTGTCCCTATAATTACCCTAAAGGGGTTAATATTAAGGGAGCCCACCTCGGTTTTTCTCTCTTTCTCCCTCTCTCTCTGGGTTGTATCCATTCGGCCCCATTCATCCTACTGTTTTAAGACGTTTACCCCCATCCAGGTGTCAATATTTTCCTGGCGAGCGTAAGCGAGCCAGCATATTTATGCAGTATATATTTGTTTGACAGCAAGCTGAATTTGTACATTTTTCGATAGAAAAATTTCTCCGGCGAAGCCGGATTTCTCCATACAATGCTGGCTCGCTATCGCTCGCCAGGAAGAAATCGACACCTGGATGGGAATAAGCGTTTTAAAACAGTTGGCTGAATGGGGCCGAATGGATAAAAGATAAAAACCAAAAAATCAGTGACCCCCCCTTAAGTAAATTGCATGCATGTAAATATCCCGACGGTTATTTCTGTATAAAAAAACAAAATTAAGGGCCACAAACTTTTGTAAGTGACCGTACTTCGACCCCCGCATTTCCCGCAGACCGAGAGCTGAATAAACTTGTGTGTGTGTGTGTGTGTGGGTGTGGTGGGGTCGGTTGTTCTCTCTTTCCGCCTCCCTCCTCCCTCATTCAGTACCCCCTCCCCCTCTATTCAACCCCTCCTCCCTCCCTTCCTCCCTCATTCACCCCGCTTCCCTCCTCATTCACCCCCTCCCTCCCTCATTCACCCCTCCCTCCCTCATTCACCCCCTCTTTCCCTCCCCCTCATTCACTCCCCATTCCCTCCCTCCCTCCCTTCCTCATTCACCCCCACTCCCTCCACCCTCATTCACACACCCTCTCCCTCCTCATTCCCACCCCCCACAACATTTGAAGCCCTATACATATTTAACATAACCAGCCAATATATTATTAACATACCCTACAACACTATATGTAATCACAACCCGTAAAACGATCACATACGGCATAAGAATACCACCAAATTGAAACACCACTATTTATTTAAAACAAGAAACAATAATTGTATATACAGTATGATCAACTAACCCCTTGAGGATCATAACGCGTTTTCATAGTTTATTCTGGCTATCATTACACGATTTCATTCAGTTTAGGAAGGAATTGTGGGTGTCAAGAGGCATGATTGAGATAGTTTTTACCCCTTTGATTGCTAGAGGGCCTTCCAAAACTGAATAAATTCGCCTAGAGATAAGCAGAATAAACTGTCAAAATGCGTCATCATGATCATCAAAGGGCTCATACCTGGCCACTGAAATCCCTCAAATCCAGAATACCCAAAGCTATAATCCTGTGTAGCGGGTAGACCTGTATGTATATCTCAATAATTTGGTAATGTTACAATATATTTTTACATTTTACAATCATAAATAGTCCACTAATATACTAGGTTAGGTTGGGTTAGGTTTTGGTTTGGTTAGATTACAATATTGTTCAATGTTTCTTAGTAAATAGGCATCTGAAAATCGGATTATTTCTAAGCTGCATAAAATCGTCTAATGATAGCCAGAATAAACAACCAAAATGAGTCATAATCCTCAAGAGGTTAAGGCTTATTATACCCTAAGGCCATTCGACTCGCCTCCCAGCGTTGGTACGACCGTGACAAAACATATTCCAGCCAGGTAATATTTCGGGTACGATCTTAAAACTAATGGGGCAAAACATGAGGGAGAAGGGGGACTTAGAAAAACGACCCCTCTCCCCTTAATAGCCAAAGAACAGGACAGAAAGGCGTAATAGGTATCTTGAAAGGCTTCTTAAGGGGCAGGTAGTCGCTTTTTCTGGACCCCCTTCTCCCTCATGTTTAGCATATTAATTTTGAGATTTTTAGACGTTCGTGCCATTAGCTTGGTGATTTTGAGAGCTTTCGCCCCATTTTGTTGTCAATATTAAGGCCTTTCGTGCCATTTAAGTGTCAATTTTTTCCTGGCGAGCGATAGCGAGCCTGTATATTTAGAAGGAAGCGGCATTCGGCCGGGATATTTTGCTACCGATTTTTTTAAAAAGGGGTCTAGGGATTTCTTTTTTTTTTTTTTTTTGCAGCTATGGAACGGCCGGAAGGAAATTAGAGACAAAGGCACAGATGGAGGGATAGAAACCGAAGGAGAGTAGTTTAGAAATTTAAGATTTGTGCCAGACTCTATCGAAGGCTTTCGATACGTCTAGTCACTAGTGCAATAGAAAAAGTCTCCACCGAAGTCCCGAAAGGAGGATGACCAAGAGTTAGTAAGATATGAAAGAAGATGACCAGTAGAGCGACCCTTAAGCTAGTTGTTGCACTCCTAACAACCCCATCTCCCTTGCAATATAGAAATGTTAACCACCATTCTTTAAGGGGGCCCACCTCCCTTTCTCCTCTTTCTCTCCCTCTCTGGCTTGTATCCAATCGGCCCCATTCAGCCTACTGTTTTAAGATGTTTACCCCCATCCAGGTGTCAATATTTTCCTGGCGAGCGGTAGCGAGCCCGCATATATATATTTTTATTTTGACAGCAAACTAAATTTGTAAATTTTTCGATAGAAAAATGTCTCTGACGAAGCCGGATTTCTCTATGCAATGCTGGCTCGCTATCGCTCACCAGGATGAAATCGACACCTGGATGGGGATAAACGTCTTAAAACAGTTAGCTGAATGGGGCCGAATGGATACAAGCCAGGGAAAGAGAGAAAATGAGAGAAAGGTAAAAAAAAGCCAGTGATCCCCCTTAATAAGCCAATATGCTACAAGTCTATAGTCCGTTCATTCTAGGTTGGGCAGAAATCGTAACCTCTAACCTCTGTAACTCAAAAAAGGGCTAGAGCAAATGAGTGTTCAATGTATACACTTATTCCCTAGCCAAGTCTTCCTATTTGGTAGATATAATAACTCGATTACTCTAGTCCTTTTTGAGTTATGAGAGGTTATATAGGGGGTTAGGATTTCTGCCCAACCTAGAATGAACGGACTATAGTCTTCCTTACAGTGTTCAGGACATACGCTTTACTTTGTACAAATGTGTTGGTGGTGTAATGGTTTAGATGATTATGTTCTGGGTGTGGTGTCCCAAGTTCGAATCCTGGGAGGACCATATGCTTTCATTAGTTTATTCAAATGCATCGGGGTTTGTAATTGATGATTAATGTTAGGAACGGGGGTTACTTAATTATACTTGCAACTACTAGACAATTAATGTTAGGAACGGGGGGTTACTTAATTATATTGCAACTACTAAACAATTAATGTTAGGAACGGGGAGTTATTTAATTATACTTGCAACTACTAGACAATTAATGTTAGGAACGGGGAGTTACTTAATTATACTTGCAACTACTAAACAATTAATGTTAGGAACGGGGAGTTACTTAATTATACTTGCAACTACTAGACAATTAATGTTAGGAACGGGGAGTTACTTAATTATACTTGCAACTACTAGACAATTAATGTTAGGAACGGGGAGTTACTTAATTATACTTGCAACTACTAGACAATTAATGTTAGGAACGGGGAGTTACTTAATTATACTTGCAACTACTAGACAATTAATGTTAGGAACGGGGAGTTACTTAATTATACTTGCAACTACTAGACAATTAATGTTAGGAACGGGGAGTTACTTAATTATACTTGCAACTACTAGACAATTAATGTTAGGAACGGGGAGTTACTTAATTATACTTGCAACTACTAGACGACTAATGTTAGGAACGGGGAGTTACTTAATTATACTTGCAACTACTAGACAATTAATGTTAGGAACGGGGAGTTACTTAATTATACTTGCAACTACTAGACAATTAATGTTAGGAGCGGGGAGTTACTTAATTATACTTGCAACTAATAGACAATTAATGTTAGGAACGGGGATTTACTTAATTATACGTGCAACTAATAGACAATTAATGTTAGGAACGGGGAGTTACTTAATTATACTTGCAACTAATAGACAATTAATGTTAGGAACGGGGAGTTACTTAATTATACTTGCAACTACTAGACAATTAATGTTTGGAACGGGGAGTTACTTAATTATACTTGCAACTACTAGACAATTAAAAATCCATCTAATTTTCATTTCTTGAGAAGTACCCAAAGTAAATAGCCCTCTTCTGCCCAAGATATTTGTGTTCTGTGTGTATGAAGAATCATACACACTATCCTTTCTTAACCCTTTCACGCACATATGACGCAGAGGTTGCCAGGTTAGCAATAAGAAATAGAGTTCTCTCACTCTTATAATTACCTCTCCAAAATTAGTTTTCTGCCCACAGCTAACTCAAAGACAACTGCAGAGGTTGAAGTAACTAAACTAAAGGTTTCTAAATACCCCTGATGGTAACAAAGGCTTTAAAGTATCCCTAATCGGCTCAAAATCGCGTCATATGTCGGAGAAGGTTAAGGGGGATGGGCGTATTTCGCTCCTGATATATATATATATATATATATATATATATATATGTTAGTATAGCCAGGTAATAGATTCTCTTTTAAACAGACGAGGTTAAAGGCAATAGCAGTTTCAGCATTTAGTATTTTATTGTTACAGCTTTCAATATTTCTAACAATTTTCCTCTGGGGTTCAGAGATGAGGTACAACAGGTTAGCAAAATTCATGGTGGATCCAACGTTTCACAAGTAAACATCTTGCATCTTCAGGGAATGGGCAGGTAATGATTAGAATAAGGACAAAGCAACATATTTATACAAAATTCGAGGATCAAGACTAGGTAGGTGGGCGGAGCTACTGGGTGTGGGGTGGCTGTTCATTGGTGGAAGGCAGTCTATTCGCGAGACGGGCACTAAATCTTATCGGTGGTTGGTTGTTGGCTGTGGGTGGCTGTGATTGGTTGGTGTTGTCAGTAGTGTGCTGATCGCGGAAAGGTACGGGAGGGGGGCACAGGGCGAGAGGAACGAGGGCAGTATGCCTGTAGCGCTTGCCTGAAGGAAGAATTTGAAGGTCTTGTGTTTGGTTGTTGATGCTGGGGTTGAGCGTTTGGATATATAGAGCTTCTAAAATAGCTAGTCTTCTGGGGTCTGATTCTTTGTCGAGTATGGTAGTTTGTTTGTCTAGGTCGGCGCGAGTTAGGGCAAGATGGTGGGGGGCTTGATAGTGATATTTTATAGCGCCAGATTGAAGGTGGAGGGTTAGTCGACGGGAAAGGCGAGTCTGTGTCATTCCAACATAGGATAGGGGTCCACAGTCCCCAGAGGTGCAAATATGCTGGTATATCACATGATCGTCTTTCGGTTGGTTGGTGGAAATGGGGCGGTTACGGAGGACAAGGTTGGAGGTCTTAGGAGATTTGTAGTAAATAATGAGTTTTATTTTATTGTCAGGGTTGGTGGGGAGGACGTTTTTGTGAATTATTTCTTTCATAATGGATTCGTCTGTTGTGTGGTCGGAAGATATGTAGTTTCTGTAGAAAAATGTAATGTCATTGGCCGGGTTGGTGCTAGGGGGGTCTTGTTTGTACCATTTTTCTAGGTGGTGGTTGATGGCATTGGTGACGTCAGTGTTGGAATACCCATTGTTGACTAGGACCTGGGTGAGCCTTTCCAATTCATTGTGTGTGTCACCCTGGCCCTCTCCCTGCTCGGGCCCTCCTCCCTGAGTCCCGTGGTCGGTCGTCACATCGTCGGGTGGATCCCCAGCTCCGTCCACGCTCTCGCTCTCCTCGTCGCTCGTCCTCTACTGCCCCTCCTCGTCCTCCTGCTCACCTTGACTCCGCCGTTCGCCCTCGTCATGGTTCTCGCCCTGAGGCCGGGGTTAGCGTCTCTGCCCCTGTACGCCCTCCCCTGGCCTCTCCGGATAGGGGCTCTACTACCTTCCGCCCGCTTCCCCTGCACAAAAGACGTCCTCTTCATTTGTCCTCTACGCGCGCGGATGTTCATGCTGTAGCTGGTCCTCTGCTCCCTCCTTCTACTCTGTCCAGGAGGGTCCGCCAGGATGTAGTTGCTTCTCCTCCTACTTCTCCTGCTTCGGTGCCTCTTCTTCCTTCTAGGTCTCGTCCCATGGTGGAGGTTCCTCCCTCCTCCGCCTCGGTGTCGGGCCGCCCTGTTCTCTCAGCCCCGGGGATCCTTGCTCTGTTTCCCCCCGCGGCTCCTTCTGACCTCCTTTCACCCGGCCAGCCTTCCCCCTCCTGTCATCCTGCTCCTCTTCCTTCTTCTATTCCTGATCTTCGCTTGCCGGCTCCCCGTGAGGGTACCCCGCCGCTTGACTCGGTAGAGTATAGCGAGGTTTCGGGGTCCCCTTTCTCGGGGGCTGACGTGTCGCTGGAAGAGGGGGATGGTGATGTTTCCCCCTCGGGCGTTAGTGATCGGGAACGAGACCCTCAGGACCGCCACGGCCGTCGTCGCTCGCCTTCTTTGGGCCGCGACACTGCTGTTTCGTGTCATGGGTCTCGCTCTCGCTAACGCTCGCCCCTGCGGGCCGAACTATCTTCGGGGGGGTCGCCTCTCTCGGATCGATTTTCGGCTATGCAGGGGTGGGTTGTGTCACACTTCGACGCGCGCTTGGAGGCGATGCAAGAATCCCTCTTATCGCGCATCTTGGCGGTGACACAACCTCAGCGCCTCACCCAACCTACCCCTGCTTTGGTCCCCCTCCCCTCTGCGGTGGACCACATTCCTTCTCGCCCTGCTTCTCCGCCTGCCCGGTCGTCGGCTAGTACTGCTCCTGCCCTGGCTCAGGTGGTTGCCCCTACTGTCTCACATGCGGGGGTCCTCCGTCTGCTAGGGCAGGGTCCGCGCTTGCCCCCCATCCAAAAGGCCAAGGTCCCGTCGCGGACTATGCCGCTCCTCTATGGCTCCTTGGCTGTTTGGAAGGGGGTGCAGGCCTCCCACCCGGAGCGTGCTACCGACTTCCCGTCAGGTGAGAGGGCCCTACCTTTGGACTGGTCGGTCCAAATAAATGATAAGATGCAGTTCAGGGCGATCAGGGTGGATGGTCAGGTGGCCGACGTGGAGGTGCGGGCGTACCCGACAAGGACTGACCTTCAGTACTTTTCGGTGAAGCCCAAGCCCCCGTCTGCTCCTCGAACTAAGCTCTGGTCAGACTTCAGCCGCCAGGACATCCTTCAGGATGTTCAGTCCCTGGCTGTGTTCACGGGACTGTCCTCCTATGGGACGGGTTTGTGCGACGACGGTAAGCCTGGCTTAGCCGTCGTGCTCGATAACCCTCTCCCATTGGAGGCCTGGTTTGCTGAGGCCTTAGACTTTGCGAACCGTTCCGTCGACAGATCTATTTCAGTCCCTCCCCCAGAGTCGTCACTGCTTTTGCCTCCTCTGGTATCTGTCGGCGGATTGGATGGCAAGTTCTGGTCCTGGATTAGCGCTCCCAAACTTGAAATTTGTGCTATTGCTAACCCGTTCTTCTCCCACCCAGATAAGTCCTCTGTCGACAGGGATTTTACCTTGCGGCAGAGGGTGGCGAACTTATTGTCTTGTCTTCTAGGTTCCCTCCAGACGTCTGTTCACCACCTGCGACTTATCGAGGCGACTGCACCTGGCGATCTTCGCGAGGGCTTGGACCACGTTCGGCGGATCCACCTTCAGCTCGCGGTGTCTTTGGTTCCCGAGCTGAAGGCGGTTTTGTGCGAGGCAACTCGCCAACGCCAGACGGTAAGGTCCTCGTTCTGCCGGAAGGCCCCTTTGGATATTCGTCAGGGTCTGTTATACTCTGAGCTATATACATCGGGGCTTTTTGCGCAGGATGCTTGGGAACGCTACGCTTCTCTGTCAGCGGACCCTGCTTACGACACGCAAAGACGCGCTGTGTCGCGACCAGGGTCTTCGCAGTCCCGTCCTTCTGCCGGTCCCCTTCGGGATGCTGCTGCCACTGCTGCCGCCAAGAAAGGGCGCAGGAAAGGGAAGTTGCCGGCCAGAGCGTCGGTTCCGCCTCGCACTTCTGCTCCTGCTCCCTTTCATCCCCGCCGAGAAGGGGCTGGCCAGCCTTCCACTTCCGGCCGCACTTCGACGGGGTCCGACGCACGACGGACAGGGGATGGGGTGACCCGCCCTTTTCGGCGAGGTGGGGGGGGTAGGGGTGGTCAATGTGGCTCTTATGACCGTAGGGACCGTCCCGGGGGACCCTCCACGTCAAAAAATGTGTAGGTTCTCCAGGTCGGTCTCCTCCTTGTTCTCCTTCTCGCCTCGCAGAAAGGGTCGCTCACCTCATCTCGGGGGCTCCCACAGGTTATTTTCGCCCTTGCGCCCTTCGGTGGCCACGAGGGACGTGGGGGCGGAAGATTGCACGGAGGGGTCTAACCTGGAGATGGAAGTCCAGACCCCCACTCAGCTCTTGTCAACGAAGCCGGCCTGTCTCTTCGGAGGTGGCCGACGTGATTACGTCCATGCACGGGCAGGGAATCGTCAAGGAGGTGAAAGCCGGTCACCCGGTTTTCCTCTCCCGTGTTTTTCTGGTACCGAAGAAGGACTGCGACGCGATGCGACCGGTGGTGGATCTGTCGGCCCTCAACGGGCACATCGTGAACACACGGTTTCGGATGCTGACGGTGCACCAGGTACGACTGGCCCTGCGACCTCTGTCGTGGGTAGTGTCGCTGGACCTCAAGGATGCGTATTGGCACGTTCCTATCCATCCTCGTTTCCAGCGATTCTTGGCCGTTCAGAGTTCCGATCGTGTGTTCATGTTCGACAGACTTCCCTTCGGTCTCAACATCGCGCCGCGGATCTTCTCGAAACTGGTAAAGCAGGCTCTGGATCCTCTCCTCAGGGGCGGCCTCCAGATCCTGTTTTACTTGGACGACTGGTTGATAGTTTCAGACACCCTAGAACAGTGCGTCCACGACACCCTCACAGTAGTTCACCACATCACACAGTTAGGGTTCCAAATCAATATTCCCAAGTCCCGCCTGACCCCGTCGCGTGTCGTGACGTGGGTAGGTCTCGAATGGGATCTGACCAACGCTACAGTGACCCAGAGTCAGCCAAACGCGGTGAAACTTCGCAGGAAGGTCTTCGCCGTGTTGCACTCGGTCTCCCTCACGAGGAGGATCTGGGACTCGTTAGTGGGTTCGCTGAATTGGGCCGCTCTGACCATTCCCTTAGGGAGGCTCAGGCTGCGCCGCCTAATACTCATGGGCAACAAGGTGTTTCCGTTGGCCCCTATGGATCGGCTCATGCCGATCCCGCGTACCATTCACAGACACTTAGGACACTGGGTTGCTCGGGGCACGCTCTCTGCGGCTGTGCCCTGGACCGCCCCCCCGCCGACGATCAGGGTAGATACAGATGCGTCGAGCGAGGTAGGGTGGGGTTACCAATCCAACCTGGGACATCAACATCACGGCAGATGGGTGGGACACACACACCTACACATCAATGCCCTCGAACTGTTGGTTCCCTTGTTCTTCCTGAGGGACCACGCGCTGGCCCTTCGGGGAAAGTCGGTGGCCTTCAGGATGGACAATCAGACAGCTGTCCACTGTATCCCAAAGCAGGGGTCCTCCAGGTCTTTGACTCTGTTGGGGATCTCAGAGAATTTGTTCTTCCTCGCGAACCGACACAACATCTCCCTGCACGCCTCCTACCTGCCCGGGACTGCCAACCTGTGGGCGGACGCCCTGTCGCGAGGACAGGGCGTTCTTGTAGAATGGGCGATGAAACAGACTGTATTCGACGACCTCGCAGCTTCCTGGGGTGTTCCGGAGGTCGACTTGTTCGCATCGAAGGAGACGTGCAAGTTGCCTCAGTACCTATCCCTCCGGACTCGCACTCCGGAGGGGGGTCCGGACGCTTTCATGGAAGACTGGAACAGGTGGCAGTCGATATACATATTTCCGCCACCAGATGCACTGTTGATGTGCAAAGTCCTCGCGCGGCTGCGGCTGTACCGCGGCAGAGTCTGGCTAATAGCGCCTCTGTGGCCAGCCCAGGCTTGGTACTCCCAGTTGAAGCGGTGGTGCCCGAGTCCGGTCCCTCTCCCTCTCTCAAACTTCCACTTGAGCCAGGTTGGCGACCTGCGGACCTCGTTGGCCTTCGCATCGTGGATGTTCGTGAGGCACGGTGGCTCCCAGTCCACGGACGGGACCTGACTGACTTCCTGAAGCGTTCATGGACGTCTTCGACTTGGGGGACTTACGAGTCCCTCTGGAGGTTTTTTACTAGGTGGATACAGGACACTCGCCAGACTGTTAGCTCTCCTTCCCTCGTCCTACACTACTTGTTTCACCTCTTCCGTACACGTCGCTTTCACGTCAACACTATACGTAACCACTTGTCTGCCATCCGGGAGGTCTTTGAGTCCGTCACTGGGCTGGTCGTTCCTCCGAAGGAGCTGGATTCCTTCATGAAGGCTGCCTTCAGGGAGCGACCGCCTCCGCGCCAGATCCCTCCTCAGTGGGATCTGGGGCGTGCTCTGGACCTTCTGGCTTCACACACATATACACGGGATACTACACCGGTTCAGTTACTGGAGCGTACACTCTTCCTTGTCGCTCTGGCCACTGGGGATAGGGTGTCTGAACTCGCTGCCATGTCGCGGTCCCAGGAATGCATGCGCTTCTCCCCGTCCTTGAATGTCGTCACGTTAGCCCCCTCCCCTCATTTTGTTGCCAAGAATGAGAGAGAGACCCACGTTTTCAAGCCTTTCACCATCCAGGCTTTAAAGCGTGGGCATACTCACCATGTGTTGTGCCCGGTGCAGGCCTTGCACTCCTATGTTGAGTCTGTGGCTCCGACTTCGGGTACTGCTGTGTGGGTGTCTCCTCGGACTGGTAGGAGGCTCTCGAAGGTACAGATAGGACGCCACATTTGTCGGGTCATTCATGCCAGTAACCCTGCTTGTCAGGGTTCTGCGCACGATGTGCGATCCTTTGCTGCCTCCTTACGGTTCCTGCAGACTCGTTCGTTGCCTGACGTCGCCTCGGCGGGTTTGTGGTCTTCTGTCCATACCTTCGTCTCCTCCTACCTCTCCATGTCCATTGTTAGACCCCCTCGGCCTGTGATAGCTCTCGGGAGTCGTGTTTCCTAGGGCTCTCGCGAAGTTGCCTGGTCTTCCCCCCTAGTCACTCTTTCTTTTACTTTGTTTTCTTTAGAAAAGGGGGGGAGGGAAGTACGGGTTTGCAACACTGGATTGCAAGTTTGGGATTATGTTATATGTATACAGTACATAAGTGTTTTGCCTCATTGGAAATTGTGTTTTGTTTATGTGATCCATGTTTTTGTTCGTTTTGGAAGAAAAGGGTTTTTGTGTACAGTACTTTTTGGTTTAAGACAAGTCTATGATTTTGCATTACTATGAATGACGGGCACGTGTTAAAACTGCTCTTTTTAGCTACTCCTCAGTTTTTCACTCTTTTATTAAACTCTCTTGTTTAAATTGTGTTTCTTTGTCATTCATAATTTTGTCTTATGCATTGTTTTTTTTTGGTATGTTGGGCTTGGATGTCCTCCTCCTATTTGTTATGCAGCCTTGACGTTGGATTTGCCAAGACTACTAACAAATTGGGAGGTTTGACGTACCTCCCAACCTACCAAATAGGAAAACCTACTATTTGGTAGTAGTCTTGGAAAATCCAACGTACATAATACCCTCCCTCACGCCGGACCCCTGCCCATCCGCGTTCTTCTGCTGACGTGAGATGTGATAACAAGAGAGGGTCGCTCATGCGCACGTTCGACAGGGATCGGCGCATGACGGAACACGGGATGGGCCTTGAGCGGTAACTAAGGTAAACCCCTTTTTCTTCTCTTCTATACTTTTTTCACCTTCGGTGGTAGTTTTGGTTAATGTACAACGTCTCCTAGAGCAAGATAAGGAGTAGACTCTAGACGTTTTCTTTTTAACCGCGGTTGGAATGACGACATAGCAGTCAAAATAGACAAGTCGTCATTGCAATTAGGTTAATAGCCTTGACGTTGGATTTTCCAAGACTACTACCAAATAGTAGGTTTTCCTATTTGGTAGGTTGGGAGGTACGTCAAACCTCCCATTTGAATCTGTATTGAATCCAAACCCCCCCCCCCGCCACACACACACACACACACACACACACACACGCACGCACGCACGCACGCACGCACGCACGCACGCACGCACGCACGCACGCACGCACGCACACACACACACACACACACACACACACACACACACACACATCACACTGCCTCCATTATCTACTGTGTGATCTACCACCCACCACGATCACCCACCGGCCCCGCACTAATCAACCACATCATCGATACATGTGATGATCTCAAACTCCAATTTCCATCATCCAAGTTGGTGGTTTGTGGGGATTTCAATGAACTAGACACCTGTGAGATTCAAGAACAGCTGCATCTTTCACAAATTGTTGACTTCCCCACCCACAACCACAACATTCTTGACCTTATTTTGACAGACATGGATGAGCAGAATCTTGAACCTTTACCTCCTGTGGGACGCAGCACTCATCTCTCTGTGTTCTGGTCACCTGCCCCTACCACCTCCCATCAACAGACCCCCGTCATCCGGACCTACCGACCAACGCCAGACTCTGCAATGCGGGGGTTCGGGCAGTGGTTGGTTCATTACCCGTGGACGGAGGTTCTCACTGAAGAAGATGTTAATGCCAAATGGGACAACTTTGTATCTACCACCACCGAAGCCTACCACCACTTCTTCCCCACCAAGAGGACCAAAATGCACCCCTCTGACGTCCCATGGATTACTCCTCGGATCAAGAGACTGATGCAGAATCGGAACAAGGCCTTCTACACGGACAACAATCGCTACAAGGACCTACGCAACATTGTGATAAGGGAAATCCGTTGGGCGAAGAAGTCCTACTACCCTACAAAGATTCATCATTTAAAACAAACCAATATCAGTCAGTGGTACTCTAAAATTAAGAATCTTTGTGGCTTAAGTAGTGGGACTCCTTCGATCCCCTGTGTTTCCCATGTCCCTCGTGTAGATGCACCTGAACTGATAAATAATCACTTCTCTACCATCTGCCAAACCCTCCCCAAACTAGACCGCACCAACCTCCCTGCCTTCCTCCCATCCCCTTCCCCCCCAGTAACTGTTCAAGAATTTGAAGTGGCCAAAAAGCTTTCCAGTTTCAAATAAAAAAGATGAACAACCCCAGTAGACCTACCCCTGAAAATATACAAAGAATTTTCGGTGGAATTTGCCACCCCCCTTTGCTCGATAATTAATGCCTCCTTAAGGCAAAGTAAATGCCCTGCAGACTGGAAAACTTCATACGTCACTCCAATCCCCAAAACCCCCTCCCCACATTCTCTTAATGAACTCAGACCAATTGCCATTACGCCCATCCCTAGTCTAATCTGTGAGGACTTTGTATTCACCTGGGCTTACTCACAAATCCGTCACTTGATAGATCCCCAACAGTTTGGCAACGTAAAAACCTCCTCCACCACTCACTGTCTTATTAGCTTCCTAGATTATATTTACACATATCTTGAGAAGAGAAAGACTTCCCTCGCCCTTGCCTTTATTGACTTCAGGAAAGCATTTGACCTTGTTGACCACACCATCATCATCAACAAAGCCATAAAGTTGGGGCTACATCCTACCCTGGTTGCGTGGTTGACCGACTTCCTTAGTGACAGACGACAAGCAGTGCGATACCAAGGCTTCATCTCCACCTTCCTAGACATCACATGTGGAGTCCCACAGGGCACAAAGATGGGGCCTCTATTGTTCCTCATCTTGATTAATGATGCCCTAAAGGACACCCCATTCCACTGGAAGTACGTGGACGACTCGACAGTCGGCATTACTGTCGATAACACCTCCCCTAACTATGACCCCCTACAAGACATCCTCGACCGTCTTCAAGCCTGGACCACAGACAATCATGTGACTATCAATCATGACAAGACAGTGGTCATGCACATCAACACTTCCGTTACCGACCTTCCTCCACCCACTGTCACAATTGGTCCTCATCCCCTTCAGCTTGTTGAGTCCACCAAACTCCTCGGAATCACTGTGGACAACAAACTGAACTGGAAGAAACATGTAACTACCACAGTCAGGACCGCCACTTACAAGTTGTTTATGCTAAGGCGGTTGAGATCCCTGGGGGCGCCGGAGAATGAGCTGAAGAGTATATATAACACCTTCATACTCCCTAAGCTCACCTACGCCTCTCCCGCCTGGTCCTCCTCTCTAACCCTAACACAACAACGTCAACTGGAGAGAGTTCAGAGGAGGGCATGCAGGATCATCCTGGGTGGCACATATCCAGGGTACGAGGAAGCGCTCACCACCCTTAGCATACCTGCACTCTCAACCCACCACTACAACACACTCAAACAGTTTGCATCTAAGCTGCTTTTTCACCCACGACACAGAAACTTACTTCCACCAGACGCCCCTAGACCTACACGTGCAGCTCGTCATTTCAACACACTCCAACCAATAAGAGCAAGAACTGACAGATATAAAAATAGTCCTATCCCAACCATTGTTAATATTATTAATAATGTGTAATAACGGCCTGTCACACCATATATACGCGCCCACCTTTAATAATATATGCATAAGTGTGTGAGCGTGTGTGCATTAGAATATAATTTATGTATGTATTTGCTTGAGTTTGTTTATGTATATGTGTATATATGTATCTATGTATGTGCAGTATATGTGTATGTATGTGTGCGTATATGTGTATGTATGTATGCGTTATTTATGTATATATATATGTGTCTATAGTGTATACTGTTTGTGGTTCGAGCCCGGCTGAGAGTATCAGGTAGGATAAGAGAAGAGCATATAAGCATGTAATGTGCATATATTTATATATATGTATGTCTGTGTGTATGTGCTGTCAATGGTTCGAGCCCGGTTGAGAATATAAGGTATATAATATATATATGTACTGTACGTGTATTTATATGGTCATATGCACATATGTATGTAAGTATACGTACATATGAGCGAGAACATATTGCTCACTAGCGCAACTTCTGATTATAAATCTATGCATAAGCATTATCTATTATTAAGTGTTCGCGTATCTTCATCCATGTATTTCCACCCTTAACAATAGAACGCCCAGCTCTTCCATATTTCGCCTTCTGTCACACACACACACACACACACACACACACACACACACACACACACACACACACACACACACACCTACACTACCCAGGATTAACCTCCCATTGTAGTACCTGCACCCTCTTCACCCTGACCATACCAAAACAGTTTCTGTATGTATGTATGTTTGTGTGCATACGTGAGCGTTTGTGTTGTTCTGTATATGAGTAAGTAAATAAATGTGTATATGTACTGTATATCACTTACTCTCATGGTTATTTTATGATAATTTGTATTCTGCACATGCATCATTATTGTATTTATTTATTTTGTTTGTAAACTAAGCTTACCATCCTCATATCTGTACATCTCATGTTCATCCACTAAATTGTAAAATGTGTATTTTCAGCTCATGAGGCTGCCATTCTTTAATAAACCGTTTATTATTATTATTATTATTACACACACACACACACACACACACACACACACACACACACACAAACACACACACACACACACACACACACACACACACACACACACACACACACACACACACACACACACACACACACACACACACACACACACACACACACACACACACACACACACACACCACACACACACACACACACACACACACACACACACACACACACACACACACACACTACCGAGGATTAACCTCCCATTGTAGTAGGCTGTACCTGACCATACGGACCATATACGGACTTGAATTGCTTCACCCTCTTTACCCTTCAACTCTTTACCCTGACCATACCAAAACAGTTTCTGTATGTATGTATGTTTGTGTGCATACGTGAGCGTTTGTGTATACGGACATGTGCACACTTACTGCATGTTCTTATGTTCCTATATATGTATGTATATGTATGTGCGCACGTACGTGTATATACGTATGTTCTGTATATGAGTAAATAAATAAATGTGTATATGTACTGTATATCACTTACTCTCATGGTTATTTTATGACAATTTGTATTCTGCACATGCATCATTATTGTATTTATTTATTTTGTTTGTAAACTGAGCTTACCATCCTCATATCTGTACATCTCATGTTCATCCACTAAATTGTAAAATGTGTATTTTCAGCTCATGAGGCTGCCATTCTTTAATAAACCGTTTATTATTATTATTATTATTATTATACACACACACACACACACACACACACACACACATATGTACCCCCATAAATATACTCACACACAGATAAACAGCCACATACTTCTATGCACTCCCACATACATAATCACTCATACAGACAGACTGACAGACACACACTCACATGCACTCCCACAGACACACTCACACACATAGACAGACAGACAAACATAAAGACACACACAAACACAAACAACTGTGTATTATCCTAAATTAACATAAGAACGTAAGAAAATGGGAGTCTGCAGAAAGCCTATTGGCCCAAGCAAGGCAGATCCCTGTCCCACACAACCCCAAATCAATTACAAAGCCCAATTATAGGCTCAACACTCTAATACCCTGAGGATCATCTTACCAAAACGGTTAGAGATTAACGCAGGATTATGGGGGTCTGCAGAGCGCTGATTGGCCCAACCCGGCTGATCCCCCTTCACACCCAACCCTTCTCGTCCATATGCTTATCCAATTTTATTTTAAAGCTCCCTACAGTTTTAGATCCCACTATAGCACTTGGTAGTCCATTACACCCATCTACAACTCTGTTACCAAACCAATATTTGCCTTTATCTTTTCTGAAACGAAATTTATCTAATTTGAAACCATTGGTACGAGTTCTTTCGCTATCACTGAGCTTTAGTACATTTGTCATGTCCCCTTTGTTAATCCCACTAACCCACTTGAACACCTCTATCATATCCCCTCTAACTCTGCGTCTCTCTAACGAATGTAAACCTAATTTCTTCAACCTCTCTTCATACGGAAGATTTCTAATATTATGGATCATTTTTGTCATTCTACGCTGTACTCTCTCCAATGAATCTATGTCCATTCTGTAATAAGGATACCAAAATTGGACAGCATAATCCATATGGGGTCTCACAAATGACAAGTAAAGTTTTAAGATAACATCAGCAGTTCTGTTACTCACACTCCTAGAGATGAACCCGAGAATCCTGTTTGCCTTATTACGAACGCTTATACACTGTTTTCTAGGCTTCAAATCATTGCTAACAAACACACCTAGATCTTTCTCGCAGTCTGAATTTTCTAATTCGAAATTAGCTAGTTTATATTTAACATTTGTCTGCATCTTCCCTATCTTTAATACCTTGCATTTGTCAATGTTAAACTTCATCTGCCAATTTACTGACCATTCATGTAAGGTATCTAGATCCCTTTGGAGGCACTCTATATCGTTATCTGAATCAATTGATCTCCCCATTTTAGTATCGTCTGCTAATTTACTTATCCTACTAGTTATACCTAAATCTAGGTCATTTATGTATATAAGAAACAACAGGAGACCTAATACCGATCCCTGGGGGACACCACTTTTGACTGCTCCCCACTCTGACTTGGTACCATTTATGCTGACTCTCTGTTTCCTACCAATTAGCCATGACCTAATCCATCCCAACAACGATCCTCCTATTCCATGTGCCTCAACCTTTCTCATCAATCTCTCATGAGGGACTCTGTCGAAAGCTTTACTGAAATCTAAATAAATAATATCATAAGACTTGTCACTATCTAACGCTTCATATACCTCTGAGAAAAAGCTAAGCAAATTAGTAAGGCAAGAACGCCCCTGAGTGAATCCATGCTGAGAAGAATTTATTAAGTTAAATTTGTCTAAGTCGCTTCTAATTTTCGTAGCAATAATAGACTCTAGCAACTTTCCTATGATTGATGTGAGACTAATGGGACGGTAATTGGATGCTATCGATTTATCAACAATTTTGAAGATTGGAACTACATTTGCAAGCTTCCAAGCTTCTGGAACTAAACCTGTTTCTAATGACTTGTTAAATAAAAATGCTAATGGGATACTTAACTCATCTCTGCATTCTTTTAATACTCTAGCATATATCTCGTCATGACCTGGCGATTTTTGAGGTTTCAGTCTGTCAATTTCCTTAAGCACATCATTTCTACTTATACTAACTGTACTTAACATATTTTCTATACTATCACTATATACCATATTGACTTCTGGAATCTGTGCCAAATTTTCATTAGTGAAAACGGAAAGAAACTGACTATTTAATGTACTGCACCTTTCTAAATCATGTTTTGTTATTTCTCCCATTGAAGTTTTTAGGGGGCCTATTACATCTCTAACTTTAGATTTATATAGTTGGTAAAAAGCTTTAGGTTTTTTTTTTGAGTCACTGGCTATCCTTATTTCATAATTTCTTTTTGCTTTCCTGATTTCCTTTTTGGCCTGTCTTGATCTGACAGTATATATGTAGATGATTTTCGCCTTTCTTTATGTTTCTATATATTCCTTTTTTTTTCCTATAAGATCTATTAGCTTATTAGTCATCCATTTTGGTTGGTTCTGTGTCGATCTAAATCTTCTTTTAGGGATATATTTATTTTGAGCATTGTGGAGTGAAGCAATAAACTGGTTATATGTAGGTGGCAAGTTTAACTCCTCTTTAGAGTTTAATTCTTCAGAGTTTGGCTTTACTGATTCAAATATTCAAAGTTGTGTACACTAATTATTGTTTGTGACTGTACATATAATTTACTCCACTTACTGGTGGAACAAAGTCGATTGAAAGCTGTGAACAATGGATGGTAATTATGGTTTACGGAAAAAGGTGATATGAAAGCATAGCTAGTTATTTTCAATGCATGGCAATCACATGAATCAAGTACCGGTAGTATTCTTGTGAGCAAAATCAATGATGCCGTGCCTAACGTTTGTGTTGACCGTAAAGACCTTCATTTACGTAAGTATGGATATAGTAAAGGTTATTGTTTATGGATCAACACTTTCTTAGCCATTATCACTGATCTATCAACAGTATGCGTTAAATGTTTGTGGTAATCAATCATCATACTATCACACCACACCTACCCAGCATCAACAACACTGTCATTAATCATCCTGGTCATTATCAGTACTAAAGGTTATTATGGTGATGACTATAATGTCTATAAGGTAGAGTGGTGTTCACATCAATATAGTCCGCCCCACACCACAAGCAATGCACGATTGGGTTTGTCTTCTCTCAGTTTATTGAATTTTGAAAACTAAAAATATAACGTAAAAGCAAATAATATAATACAATATTATGATTGGACATTGAACAAAACACCTCCCCAATCATATATAATTGAAGTAATATTATTAAGGATAAACACTGTTCTACTGCTTAAATCTGTAACTAATTTAACTACATCAATTAACAAATCTAACTACTATTAATATTCTTTGGAAATAGATATTTGCCATCCTAAACATCTGCCACAACAGAACATAAACTATTTAACTCGCAGAAACTGTAATCTCGGTGTGGGATGTGTTTGTGTGTGGATGGGGGGTCCGGGTGAGAAGGGGTCCGGGTATGTCCAGCACTCATAGATTTTCTCCTTCTACTGATGGGCTCACATTTATTTCACCGAGGGAAGAAAATGGTAGTTTATGGTGTTGGTTGTTAAAGACTTAGTGTAGAGAGGAAGACTGGCATGTGGTGTGCTCGATTTAGGTTGATCTAAAGTTTGTATTGAATTAACTGACAATATAAACATTGAAGGGATGCGGCAAGGCATAGTAATATATATGATACACACATTGTAAGTGTGTGTATATCTAAGAGAAAAAACGTATAACCGACTTTATACCTCACACTGGTGTTAATACCCAGACCCCAAGGATTAAGCATTCCTGCCATTTGACATATAACTGCCTCGTTTGTACATCTTGTAGTTTTCTGTATTCCTAACAAATAAAACTCAACCAAATAGCATGATCACAATCATACTGTACCTTCATTCAGCTTGAGAATGGTGAAAACCCCACCGTTCTACATTATTTTGCTCCGGCTCGGTAGTATAGTGGAGAACATCTTCGCTTCCCACCCGTTATACCCAAGTTCAATCCCAAGCTCAGGCATGACGTTTTTGCATACACTGGTAGCAAGTACCATTTCCCTTGAGCAAGGAAATGGGTATTAGTGTCTGATAATACACTTCCTTTCTCCCTTTCCGTGCTTGTTAAAGAGAGACGTCACCAATTAGAAGTGACAACAACCCTTTTATGTTTGTCTAATGGCCAGATGCTGTTAACAAGCCATTTGTTATACACTAGACATTCATTATTTTTATTATATAAGTTGCTGAATTAAGTTTGGGCTCTGAGCCATATAAGAACCTTTAAAGGTGGTGATGCATGAATTAACACATTTACTTTTTATCGTGGTTGAGAGGTTCTACAGGAGCTGATAAATAACTGGTTATATATAATTTACCAAAAATATCACTCCGTAATGGCAAAAAAAACATTATTAACAATACGCACTGGCAACGAAGTGTGACGTCACACCAGGAATAGAGTGCGAAAATATTTGGGAATGAATTAATTTCACGTCAGTCACGGGCAGTGCCTCCTCACCCCTCGTTAGGAGCGGTTATGTTTGCCGAACTGCTGTGTGGTATTTGGGTGTTTTAACACACCTGGACCATGTATATGTCTTTATAAATTTCCTGAGGAAGAACAGTATGTTAGAAAATGGTATGTTTTGTCAACCAGACAAGAATTTGGAATGAAAAGCCAAAGTCTAGCTGTAGACCTAGGCTGTGTAGCCTACTTTACATTTCGAGGAGAGTGCATTCATTATTAAGCAACAGGTTACAATGGGCAAAGAGACTACATTTAAAGAGTAATGCTGTTCCTACAATCTCCACCCACAAGATACCTGCAGCTCTATTCGCTCTTCAGCTACCATAGCCTATTGCTAAACCATTCACCATTGCAGAGGCCAGCAGCAATGAAACGTCAAATTCAATATGGGTTGCATTCAAGGAGACTACTGCAGGACTTACCTCTGACCGGGTATAGGCCTAGACTATCCTAGTGTTTACTATACCCCTTTGAAATGACATTAGCCTAACCTAACAACCTTACCTAACCTATCCTAATATTATGGGTGGGGCCTGCCACCCCCGCTGTTTTACATCTCTGACTTAGCCTAGATATTTGGTGTAGGCTATTTGTATGTGAAGTGGGTATTTTTTCAATTTATCGATAACGAAAATCCTCCATGAGGACTAGCCTAGCCTATATGGCGAATCTATTGGTGCCTATTGTCCCTAATAAATTGTTTCTCATAACGCTGCAGTAGGCCTAGGCTAGTGTCGTTTAAAATAAGCCCTAGGCTAAGGCTAGTGCAGTTTATGACATTTAGGCTACTAGCCTAATCTTTCGCAGTAGCCTATAGGCTATGCTACTGGCTAGGTCGAACGATTGAATTATTAGCCTATTATTATTATTACACTTAGCCTAGGTGAGCCTATGGACAACTTATGATATTGGTAAATTTCTATAAGTGCACCATCATGAGTTTTTATTAGTAGGATAAACATACTTTTCTGGGGAAGGATATAGGGGATGGATGTAGATTCCGGGCGTACGGTCGTCATGTTTTCATAGGGCGATCGCCGCGGTTATCTTCGCGTCTATTTTGACCGCGATTTTTTTAGGTTATTTGCCCACTGCTGGCAGTATAAATGATGATGACAATATGTCATGGGTGGGGGGGGGGGGGTGAGCCCTCAACATATTATTGTATCCAAAGGCAGTCAAAATAGATGGGAACATGATGGCAAAGGTTCGACGCCACTACGGCCTACACGTAGTGTAAACAAGGCTGGCGGTACGCCCGACTCTACGTTCTACCCGGATATAGTATCCGGGTGTACAGGCCGACGGTCGGCATGATTACATAGCCTAGGTTGATAAATTGCGGTTAAGTTCCCGTCTATTTTGTCATGTTGTTACAGTTGTTTGCCCCCTGCTGGCAATATATATGAGGATGACAATAGGCTAAGTCATTGGGGGGGGGGGGGGAGGGGTGAGAGGGGGCAAAGTCCCCCCTCAACTTATTATTGTAAACCATGTAAGTCAAAATAGATGGAACCTGATCGCAAGCGTCTGTGTAGTGTAATCAAGGCGGGCGGTTTTACGGTAAACCGGTAAACCCGCATACTACATCCTTGCCCTTTCTGCTATATTTTCATGCTAGACCTATGTGTGTATTTTTATTATTTCGTACTAGGCTAGTCTAGAAGTGTTGGTGGCTTGGTGTCAATTTTTCACTAGCCTATATTTTTGCCGTGAACACAATTTCTGGTACTGTACTCCTACCTGTAAAGCAGAATGTACATCCCTGGGCCCTGGCACTAGTCCATTACCTAGGTACGGTACTAATATGTGCACAGGCGCCTGTAAGAGTAAAGTCTGTGATAGATCCGCCACTTCTTGTGTTTGAATCCCAGTTTTGTTGACTATCTAGCCGATCCTGGCGATCCGTTCATATCAACTCGTGCGCGGGATTATCATATCTGTATTTTGTTGATGCCCCGTAATGGCAACATAGATGATGATTACACTAAGTTCTGAGGGGGTGAGTGCCCCCCCTCAACCAATCTTATAATGATTCGGATCCCTGATTAGGCCCGCTTGAAAGAAAAACTAAACGGAGCAAAATGTTACCTCGACTTTGTGCGATTTGCTTACTTTAGGGTAAATAAAGGCAAGAATGTTAAGTGCGGGCGTACCGCCAGCCTTGTTTACACTACGCATTAGTGGCGTCGGACCTTTGCCATCATGTTCCCGTCTATTTTGATTGCCTTTGGATACAATAATACCCCCATGACATATTGTCATCATCATATATATTGCCAGCAGGGGACAAATTACCGAAACGAAAAAAATCGCCGTCA
Source organism: Paralithodes platypus (assembly GCA_032716605.1). NCBI lineage: Eukaryota > Metazoa > Arthropoda > Malacostraca > Decapoda > Lithodidae > Paralithodes > Paralithodes platypus. The sequence continues at coordinate 28,015,000 of CM064547.1, forward strand.
AAATAGACGCGAACTTAACCACAACGATCGACAGATGTAAACATGACGGCGGCGGGGGAGGCGTCGGACCTTTGCAATCATGTTCCCGTCTATTTTAAATGCCATTGGAAACAATAATATGACATATTATCATCATCATGTATATTGCCAGCAGGGGGCAAATAACCGAAAAAATTGCCGTCAAAATAGACGCGAAGTTAACCGCGGGCGATCGCCTTATGTAAACATGACGACCGTACGCCCGAACTCTACATCTATTCCTAAATCAGTTGGCCTACGTTATGTTTGGTTAGTTTTAGGTATATCTAGCGATCCGCCTGCAGTCGTGTGTTTACACTGAGGAACGGATGATGTTCGAGAGTGGATCGACCCGCATATATCGTATTTTATGTCTATATTACATCTCGTAACTACAAAACTTGACGACTTTCCGTAGTTATGTACTATTCAAATAATTAAAGGTTTGGACAAGGTGTTTTTATCCATATTCACTCGTTAAACGTCTTAACCCCTCATTTTCCCTGAGCTTCAAAGCCATCGGGAAGGATGTAGTATCCGGGCATACAGTCGTCATGTTTACTGTACATAAGTCGACAGTTGATCACCAGCGGTTAAGTTCCCGGCTATTTTTTGTTATTTACCCCCTGCTGGCAATAGATATGATGATGCCAATAAGTCATGGGGGCAATCAACCTATTATTGTAGCCCACGGCAGTCAAAATAGACGGGATCGTGATCGCGAGCGTCTGTGTTGTGTAAACAAGGCAGGCGGTACGCCCGAATACTGCATCATTGCCAAGCCCTCCCCACTTGTTCTGTTGTTGTTTTAATATTCTCGGTGTAATGGGCCCGTATATTACTGATTTATAGGGTTTTACCATAATATTCTACTTGAATATACAGATACACCAGGTTTTTAGGTAAAAAAAAAAATAATAAATAAAAAATAAAACTGGCCAAAGTAACTACATTTTTACCGATCATTTATCTCTCGATGAAATGCTTCATTATACATATGTGCTGTCTGGAGCTGCAGTGGGCCAGGCTATGAATATTAGGGAAAATATGGGGAAGGATGTAGTATCCAGGCTTACGGTCATCATGTTTACATAGGTCGTGCGGTCGCGGTTAAATTCCGTCTATTTTGACTGCTTTTATTCTGCAATTTTCCCCCTGCTGGCAAAATATATGATGATGACAATAAGTAATATGGGGGGGGGTACCCTATTATTGTATCCCAAGGCAGTTAAAATAGACAGGAACGTGATTGCGAGCTTGTGAGTAGTGTAAACAAGACGGGCGATACGCCCGAATACTACATCTTTACCAAAATGTTGGGTTAATTGAAAGACATAAAACAATGATAATACTTTAAAAATATAAAGTTTGCTTGGGTTTTTTTTTTTTTTTTTTTTTATTTAAGGAAACTCCAAAATTGGAGAAACTTACCGGTAAGTTTTCTCAAAACTTCACTCAGATTTGTTGTACAGTACTGTACCAGTATTTTTGTTTTTCTTGTAAATCATTCAAATTTCACTTTCATACATAAAATTGAGTATAAATTCATGTATGAGGATATACTGTACTGTATTTTTTAGACATTTTGATTAAATGTAAGACTTCCCAAACTGTTGAATTTTAATAATTTCCTAGGCTTGTTGGTAACTAAATTAAAACATTAAAACATGTAAATACAAGTATACATTGACACTTACGAAATAAAAATAATAATTAGTAAGAATTTGTTTTATCTTTAACCCTTTCATAGAAATACTAACTTATTAGATTAATGCAATAAAGAGTATGTTCCCAGTTTAATTCCCTTATGCGATTATCCTATAACACTGCATTTTGTTGCATTCCATACACTGGTAATAAGCACTTTTTGCAGGTTCTCAGAGCATTACGGGTGAACTCCAGATATCTAGAATCTGCCCTATGCAGATTCTAGAAAATGTTAGTGGGCTGTTAATTTAAACCCCACGCTTCAATAATCTACCGGGTATGTAGTCGTGGTCAGAATACACCTAATACAGTACAAGACAATTAACATTAACTAGTGAATCCCAGTAATTTGTCTGTGCGGTTCCAACAGTTTCCCAATATAGTTATCCTGTGTATTTTAATTATCTCTACAAAAAAAATCCAGAAATTCATGACCACGACTATACATTAAGTATACGGTATAGCATAGCTTCTAATGGTAGTAAAATGTGAGACGTAAATATATACCGTATATATATATACAGTATATACCGGTATATATATATATATATATATATATATATATATATATATATATATATGTATATATATATATGCATGTTTCTATCTTATCTCTATGCCTAACTATAAACTTGTATAGGAATAAACTCCATTCCATAGGAATGGAGGGAGGTAGAATAAACAGGGTAGTTGAAAGCCAGATAAGCAGAGAAGAAGTAAAAGAAGCAATCAATAGACTTAAAATGGGCAAAGCTGCTGGAGTAGATAACATCCCAGGTGAAATGCTGAGATATGGAGGAGATAATGCATAGGTTATGTAAATTAGCATGGGAAAAGGAAAGTGTACCAGAGGACTGGAGGAAAGCAGTGATAGTACCCTTGTACAAAGGGAAGGGTAGTAAAGAAGAGTGTAAGAATTATAGGGGAATTAGCTTGCTTAGCATACCTGGAAAGGTACACGCAAGAGTAGTAACAGAGAGGCTACAGAAGATAACGGATGACAAAATAGGCGAGGAACAGGGAGGTTTCAGAAAGGGCAGGGGCTGCGTTGACCAGATAGCCTCAATGTGATTGTTGGTAGAGAAGTAATCTGGCCAAAAACAGAAAACTCTATGCAGCATTCATGGATTTGGAAAAAGCCTACGACAAAGTAGACGGGAGGGCCTGTGGGATGTGTTAACAGTATATGGTGTGGGAGGAAAGTTGCTAATGTCAGATGGAGTGATTAGGGAATGTAGGGCTGTATCAATGGGTGTGGGAGCTAGACTGGAATCAGAGGGAAGAACATGGAAGATTTTAACATGCCTATATGCGGACGATGCAGTCCTGTTGGCAGAAAATGCTGAAGAACTTCAGAGAGTGGTCACTGACTTTGATAGGGTATGTGAAAAGAGAAAGTTAAAGGTCAATGTAGGGAAATGTAAGATAATGGTGTTTGAGAGAAGAATGCATGAAACCATAGATTTTAAGGAAAAATATAGAATCAAGAAAGAACACAAGAAAAGTTGTAAAATAAAATTGAAAAATGAAGTACTAGAAGAGGTTGAAAGTTTCAAGTATTTGGGAGCTGTACTCTATGCAAATATGGTAAAATGGAGAGTGAGATAAAAGAGAGAAAAATGCAAGGGAGAAAGGTGATTGGAGAACTTGATAGTATTCTCAAAGGAAGAATGGTTAGCCAGGAAGTCAAAAAGTCACTGAGAAACAGTGTGCTGCTCCCAACACTCTCGTATGGAAGCGAGACATGGACGGCAAGTGACGAGGACCTCTTCAAACTGAGAGCTGTGGATATGAGCTTTTTCAGAATGGCAGCTGGCATGAATAGGCTAGATGGGCCAAGTAATAGGGAAGTGTACGAGTCCTTGTGAATGGAAGAGCAGGCTTTGGGCATTGATTGTGGTGTGGTTGAGTGGATAAAGAGAAGTACTTTGAGGTGGTATGGTCATGTTCAGAGAATGGATGAAGACAGAATGCCAAGAAAGATATATGGGAGTCAGGTGAGTGGAACCGCTAGTAGTGGAAGACCACCTATGGTATGGAAAAAGAAAGTGGAAAAATATATTGAAGAAAAACTTCCACGTAGTGGAAGGGGCATTGTGGCACGGGCAGGGGAGGCATGTCTTGACAAAGTAGCTCGGAGACGTTTCTGTCATGGTCATCCTCTAGTGGGGGTTTCCCAGGGGGAAACAAGGCGTCGGAGATGATATGATGATGATGATGTGTTAGGTGAAACCCTATCAGTACTTTCATGTTGTATAATGTACAGTATATACTGGTACTGTACTGTTTTATCTTGGGGTTAAGAGTGTATCACCTGTATTTTTATATTTATGAATACCGGTACTACTGAAATAATATCAATATCTTTGATACTATTTTTTTCCTTCCCAGGAATACCCTACTAAAGGATGACCATGGTGGGAACACCTCCATCTTTTTTTGTCCAGACATGCCCCCTTATGCCCATCCCAAAATGGTCCCCATTTAATGTTTTGTTTTTCACTTGCTCATACCCAGGCTATAGGTCAATCACTCTGATGTAAATGCTGGAAAGTACAACAGGAAAGTATCAACAGATCTGTCATACTTTAAAGCAAATATGTTTCTTTTATTATAAAATATGTTGCATAATGTTTATGATGGGCATCACAGCCTACCTCACTGCAAAGTTTTACCTATAGTGTTGTTGTTGTTGTTCCCCAGGCTGTCTGGCCAAACAGCCCCAAGGTCTCGAGCAAGGCCATGGCCATAAACGAGCGCCCCCACAAAATCCTCACTGCTTACCACTAACAAAGCCCGGGTGACCGAAGCCACTCCAAGGCAGGGAGCTGAGGAAGGTGCGGAAACGCCCGGGAAACCAAAGCCCCACCCAAGGCCCTGTGCCCCACAGCAATTATGAAGGGAAAGTTGAGGGGTAAGGGAAAAATGTGACGCTTTGGCTCCCAATCTGCCAACTTCTAGGTTGGTAGTAGGGAGGTCAATCCACGGAAAAGACGCCGCCACTTGAGATCTAGAAGATATATAAGTAACAGGAACAGTCAGAGTAAGCTATGGGTATGGCAGAGATCGCTCAGTTCTCACTCGGATAGACCAGCCCATCACCACATGACTAGAACCCAATCCTCTCAGCATCAGCTAGGAAAGGCCCTAGAAAGCCGCCTTTGGCGGGGGGATAGCTCCCCTATTTCAACTCCTTTCGGGGTTGGGCACCCGCCCCATAGTGTTATCTACTCTAGTGTTCCACATTTTCTAACAATAATACCGAATAACATGCATACAGGCATACCATACCATCACCCTCCATCTTCTACTCATATAAGCTCCTTATTATACCACCTGACACATCTTCAGTATTTCCTCTTCTAACTTGCTTTTCAATTACAGTACACTAGGCCTACTGTTTATAGTATGACTTCATATTGCACCATTTTATCCTTTAGCAGGGTCATCCTTTGAGTATACTTATCATAAGTGTTTTAGTACAGTATATAAATTCACACTATAGTATGATGTCTGTTACTATCTGGTCAAAAGTGATATTTGTTTTCTTGTTCACCTATTTCTCTATATGTATAGCTGGTACAGAATAATAAGCATAGGCTACTCTAAAAATCTATATGCTAAGATGATTTAATTTTGTTATCTGTTGTTTGCTATTTTGAAGAACCTGGTTTAGTCACAAAATTCAAACTTTAAACTTTGAAGGTGTGACAAAATATTGACATAATTATGTATATTCACTTCAGAAAAATTAAAAGAAAATAATTGTGATCAGCAGTACATTATGTATGATAAAACATATTCTAGTTACAGTACGGTACTGTACTTTTAAAGGCATTACACTTACTCATTCAGTTTTCTCTTTGTATTTGTCCATATTGTTGCCTATAAGCATAGTAGACAGCCTGAAGATTCCACGGGCATAAGGCAACAGATATAAACCCTGGATGATCAATCATGCAGTCAGGTATGGGTTCAGCCTCACAACATTCTTTCCTGCTGATCTACAAGTACAGTATCCTGGCTACACCAACATGTCAAGAAAATACCCCCTATATCGTCACCAATTCATAGCATAAAAGATGCCCGGCCATATTCAAAGATGCTGTGAACTACCGGTACCGAATAGCTGCTCTCTCCAATCAAGTGACGTTTATAAATAAAGTGTCGCCATCTAGTGTTGTCAACGACAGGGTTGTGTAATGTCACCGTGGCTGTTTAATGGTGTGGTGAGGGAGGTGAAAATGAGAACTATGGGTAGAGGATTGGGTTTAGTAGGAAAGAGTGGTATATATTTGGAGTTTTACCAGTTGCTGTTTGCTGATGATATAGCATTGGTAGCAGATTCTGAAGAGAAACTGCAGCGAGAAGTCAAAGAGTTTGGTGTGGTATGTCGGAGGGGGAAGCTGAGATTGAACATCAATAAAAGTAAAGTGATGGTGTGTAATAGAGGTGCTTGTAGGGGGAATCTAGATGTGAGACTGGATGATGAAATACTGGAACAAGTTGCGTGTTTTAAATATCTTGGAGGAATGATAAGCAAGGACACATGTGTGGAAATGAAAGTAAAAGAGAGAGTATGTGAAGGAAAGAAAGTTTTCGGAGCAATGGTAAGTATGTGGAAGGTGAGAAATCTCGGAATGAAAGCTAAAAGTGCAATGTATCAAGGGATAGTTGTACCAACAGTTATGTATGGGGCTGAGACATGGGCTTTGAAGGCAAAAGAGAGAAGGAAGTTGGATGTGATGAGAGATGAGCCAGAATGGTCCTGTGCTGGTATGGACATGTTGAGCTAATGGGATATGAAAGGCTTACAAAGAGAGTACTGTATATGAGTCAGATACAAAGGGAGGGAGGAAGACTTACCTCCGTTGAGATGGAGTGATTGTGGAGTACAAGCGTTGAAAGATAGAGAGATGACTGTAGAACAGGCAAGAGCAGTAGTAATAAATAGGAATGATTAGAGAATGCTTGTGAATAGTTGAGAGATAGCGCGGGCGTTGGGTCAGGCGCCAGTTGGACTAGATAATGTGTAGTCCATCAAGCGTCTGGCCCGGGGAGCCGGTGTATATGAAGGGTCATGTCTGGATGTGAGGTGGGCGGGCATTGTGGTGTGCCCCGCTGCGTGTCTGCATGCTAAGACCGGAACCTCTCCGGGAGGGCTGGGGCCAGTGAAATGCTGGAGGCCCCTAGTGATCTTTGGTCTCTGGGTCTTTTCCTAGGTGATCTAGATGTGTGTGAATATATATTTTTGTTAGACCATCTCAAGCTATGGGGTATGTCCCTGTGTATGAACATACATCTATTGTGGCAGAAAGGAAGCAACAAACACCTTGAAGCTCCATTGTCTCCATCTCATCTAGTGCGACACATGAAGCACCCATCATCTCAAAGCTTCAATTGATAATCCTGGGGCCTCGTACGAGTTACAGGCTATTGAAAAGCCTACAGTCCAGAAGTTGAGACATAGAAAAACAAAATAATAATATAATAACAATAAATGATGACCCAGTCATTCACATACAGCATATACACTGTACAGTACCGGTACTGTGTAATCTCATTTCTTCTGTATGAGCAAAGGTAGCCAGGGTAACAAAAAATATATATATATACTTTATAATTATACCAGGTATATATACAGGTATAGCCTATACTGTACATGAACGAAGGCGGTGCTGGTTGGGGGGAGGGGCGTCGACTGACTGGGGACAGAGGTGCACGGGGGCGGTTCGTTCGTGGCCACCCCTTCGGGGATCACGGCGTCAGGCAATAGATAGATAGATAGATAGTCTATACTGTATATATTTTCCCACCAACTTTACATTTTTTTTTTTTTTTTTTAGCCTATTCAGGTAGGTACCGGTAGGTACCGGTAGGTACGGTAGGTACCAGTATATATTTGTGTGATTGATTTGGGATTTGTTTCCTACCTACTTTAATGATATCTCTTAATTCTATCTATCTATCTATTGCCTGACGCCGTGATCCCCGAAGGGGTGGCCACGAACGAACCGCCCCCATGCACCTCTGTCCCCAGTCAGTCGACGCCCCTCCCCCCAACCAGCACCACCTTCGTTCATGTACTTCCTCACTCCATCCTTCCACCTCATATTCGGTCTACCTCTCCCCCTCTGTCCCTCCACCTCGCTCTCATACACCCTCTTAGTCATTCTCTCGCTTTCCATACGTTCCATATGGCCGAACCATCTCAAGTTGTTCCTTTTCACACTTTCCAGCACATCTACCTCCACACCACACCTCCTTCTTACTTCCTCATTAGTCTGTCTATCCCTCCATGTAACTCCGCACGCACTCCTTAAGTAATTCATTTCCACTGCTCTCACTCTTGGTCTGAGTCTCTCAACCAACGTCCATGCTTCGCTTCCGTAAGTCAGTGTCGGGATTACCACACTGTCATGCAAGGACTTCTTCACTTCCATACTGACCACCCTATTTCTTGTTACTGCTTTTAGCGTTCCTACAACCCTCTTCCCCTGTTGTACCCTCTCCCGCACCTCTTCATCCATAGTCCCATCTTTACTCAACACACTGCCCAGATACTTAAAAGAGTTGACGATCTCCATAGCCTGACCGTTCAGCTTCACCTCACACTCTGTGACTTCACCCCTTTCGAAGACCATAACCTTGCTCTTCCCCGTATTTACCTTCAAATTCCGTTTTTCGCACACTGTTCCAAACTCATTTACCAGACCCTGCAACTCCCATTCATTATCACTCATCAGAACTGTATCATCCGCAAACAGCAGTATAGGTAGCTTCCACTCAATTCCCTCCCTTTTCAGCGATACACCAACATCCACTGCTCTTGATAGTATTTCTTTCATAACTCCATCCATATATACAGTAAACAACCACGGGGACATCACACACCCCTGTTTCAAACCAACATTCAGGTCAAAGAACTCACTCTGCTCACTCTCCACACGTACTGCCGCCTTTGCACCCTCATACATGCTCTTCACTGCTTTCAGCAACTTGCCCTCTACTCCGTATATTCTAAGTACTTTCCACAAACCTTCTCTATCCACTCTGTCATAGGCCTTCTCCAAGTCCATAAAGGCAACATACACCTTTTGTTTATTCTCCAGATACTTCTCCACAACACAATTCAGGGTAAAAATCTGATCTACACATCCTCTTCCCTTCCTAAAACATCCCTGCTCGTCGCCTATCCATTTCTCCGTTCTCACTCTCACTCTCTCAATCACTACCCTACTGTATACCTTCCCTACTACGCTTAGAAGACATATTCCTCGGTGGTTACCACACACTCCTCTTTCCCCTTTGCCCTTATATAGGGGGACTATTATGCCAGTCTTCCAGTCATCGGGTGCACTCCCCTTCTCCCATGCTAGTTTGCACATTTTCCATACCCATTCTATCACTGTCTCACCACCATACCTCAACATTTCCCCACACACTCCATCTGTTCCTGGTGCTTTCCCCAACTTCACTCTTTTCATGGCTTCCCACACTTCTGACCTCCTGATCCCCACCTCCTCCTCCACTACTTCTCTTCTTCTCCCTCCCATACCATATCCAGCTATGTTTGCTGGCTCTTCATTCCTTTCATTTAGCAACTCACTGAAGTACTCCCTCCATCTTTCGACTCTCTCTTGCTTCTCGGCTAGCATTCTCCCATTCTTATCTTTCACACCCTTACTGTTTCCCTTGCTACCTTCCCTAACTTTCTTGACTTCTTTCCAGAACAGTTTCTTACTCTCCCTCCATTTTACACTCAGATTCCTTCCAAATTCCTCATCTACTCTTCTCTTACTTTCCTTCACTACTCTCTTCACCACCCTCTTACTCTCCACGTACCTCGCTCGTTTCTGTCTCTCGGAATCTTCATTCCCTCTGCTACCCAACCACTCTCTATATGCTTTCTTCTTTTCTTCCACAGCTATTCGTACCTCTTCTGTCCACCATGCTGTACCTTTCACTCCCCTCCCTCTTCTCCTCACTCCACACACCTCCTCACATGCTGCACAGATCTCATCCTTAAACACCTTGCTCATCTCCTCCACTTCCTCCATAACTTCCAGGTCGAACCCCCCTAGTCGTCTTTCCACTGCTCTCCTGTACTCCTCCCTGATTTCCTCCTCCTGCAACCTCTCCACCCTCCTCACCATTCCACCCTCCTCTCGCCTCCCTCCCGCTCTCCTCACCCACTTCTTTTGTATCCTAACCTTAGCTACCACTACATAATGATCAGACAGACCCCCTCCAATACCCCTATACACCCTAGCATCCATCACAGATTTCTTCATTCGTTCATCCACACATACATAATCAATCAATGACTTTCGTTCCACCACTGTCTTATCCTTCATCGTCAACATCCGTTTCCACGTGTACCTGTGGATCATTCTGTGTCGGAAGAAGGTGTTGGCTATCCACAGCCTCCTCCCCACACATACGTCCACAAGTGCACTACCATTCCCATTCACCTCTGATGGTACCCCCCACCCTCCCACCACTCCCTCAACTTTCCTATCACCCACCTTACCATTCATATCCCCAATCAGAAATATTCTTTCGTTCTTGTCAAACTTCTCCAGGCACGCCTCCACATTCATCCAGAACTCCTCTTTCTTTCTTTCAAGTATATCCTCTGTCGGGGCATACACGCATACAATCACCCACGTTTGTATTCCTACTTTTATTCTCACCCACACAATCCTTGAACCCACAGACCCATACTCTCTTACACATTCCTTCCATTTGCTACTTACAAACAAACATGCACCTTCTCTCGCTGTTCCTTCACTCACTCCAGCACACACACCCATTCCACACTCCCACTCTCTCACATCTGAACCTTTCCATTTGGTCTCTGTCATTCCACATACATCCAGCCTGGCATTCACTAACACTTCCAGAACCTCTCTCTCTTTTGTGCCATCATTCATGCCACTAACATTCCACGTAGCCATTCTCAGAATGTCCGAAGGCATGTCCTTAGTCGGTCGTGGTTCGTCAACGTTGGTTCCGTCCGCATCCGAGGCTGTTCGTTCGTTTTTCCTTGCTTCGATATTTTTTCCGGGTGGGGGTCGCAAGCCCACCGACCCAACCTCTTTAGTCGCCTCTTACGACACGCAGAAGGCACGTGGGGCATATTCTATTCCCTAACCCCCAGGGGGGATCTCTTAATTAAGTGCCATATTTATTTATTTTTTGTGTGAAATAGCTTTCATATTGCCTTGATGACGGTAGGTCTACAAAATACCGCGAAAGGTCAAAAGTGTACCCCCAGTCCAAAGTCACCCCACTTTACAATACTGTACCGTACCTGCCTTAGCAGAACTACTCTACACAGCAAATAAACTTTTTATTTGGTTCCAAATTTGCTAATCCTTTTAAAATATTACATACTGGCATAGTGAAGTTTCAATAGGTGTGAAGATATACTACTAAGTTTGTGTGAATAGGCCTATACTTAGGCACATATCCCATAGCTAGAGGTGGCCGACTCCAAACAGTTGTTGTTGTTGTTCCCTAAGCTGCCTGGCCGAACAGCCCCGAGTCCCTAAGGACTGGCCACGGTCGGGCTTTCCCACAGAGCTCTCAAAGAGTGTATATTGTGTTGTTGGCATAAGTGGTTGTGTGAAATGCAGTCTTCTATGATGTGTTTAATGGTATGGGGTGCTGTGTTACAACCCGGGCAGGTGTCGACGACAGAGTCATCCAGTCTCTTCTGATAGCTCAGAAGAGCCGGATGGTGTCCGCATCTCAGCCTGGCCAGGTGGACTCTGTCCTCGCGAGGAAGGGAGGATTCAGAAGGATGGATTTCGGGAGGTCGTGCTTGCAGCTGGGTGTTGTCTATGAGTGAGTGAATTGAACGGCGAGTGATATGAGTATGGATGTGCTTCCGGAAGTTGGTTTAGGGTGGGCAGGGAGGGAGAGAAGACAGTATTTGTGTGTGATAGCGTGTGCTGGGTGTTGTCTTGATATTTCTTGGTGTCTGTGGGTGTGTAACCATGTAGTGTAGTGGGTGGTGTTGATTCGTGGAGGCTGCTGCCAGGAATTGTGTGACTCTCATGTCTAGATGGTGTTTGACTTTGAGGACTTTGGTTTCTTGATGTAGGTGATCTGTGGGTGTTGTAGCTGTGCATCCTGTGATGATTTTCAGGGCTTTATTTTGAATGGTGTGTAAGGTCTTATGATGTGTTTCAGCTAGGTTGGAAGCCAGGCCGGGCTTGCGTATTCCATAACTGATCTTATGTATTGTTTGTAGACTGTGGTGGTGGTTTCTTTGTTGTGTCCAAATTTTGTGTCGGCAAGTGATCTGAGGGCGTTAAGTCTGGGTGTCAGTTTCTTGTTCGTGTTTGTGGTGTGCTGTTTGAATGTCATTTGGGTGTCGTATGTTACTCCTAGGATTTTGGGTGTGTGTGTGTGTTAGGGGTGTGTTGTTTATGTTGAGTCCCGGGACATAATCGTGCTCTCCTGTCCAGCTTGTGAGGAGGGTTGCAGTGGATTTAGCTGGGGCTAAATTGAGTCTGTTTGTAGTGCACCATTCATGTAATGTGTCGAGATAGTCTTGAAGGAGTCTTGTTGCTGTGTCTGGGTTTTGGTGCGTGCTTGTGAGTGTTATGTCGTCTGCGTAGGAGGCTATGGTTATTGGGGGTGAATTTGGTGTATTTATATCATGCAGATGTATATGTACAGATTGAAGAGTGTGGGCGACAGGACGGATTCTTGCGGGACTCCGTTTGGGAAATTTCTAATGCTAGATGACTGACCGGCAAAAGATACGTGTGCACATCTGCCTGCTAAGAAGTTGGCCAGCCATCTTTTTGTGTTGTTGTGCATGTATGTGTTGTAGATTTTGTTTGTTAGGTTGTGGCGGGGGATGGCATCGAAGGCTTTACTAATGTCGAGTGTGGCAAGTACTGATCTGTGTGGTGGTCTAGCTGAGTTGATGCCGTCAAAAGCTCTTTGTGTAAGGTCTGTAAGAAGAGTGTTTGTGGAGTGCAATGGCCTGAAGCCGTGTTGTGTTGGAGAAAGGGGTAAGTCAGGTGTCATCAGTTGTAGTACAAGGTGCTCTATGACTTTGGAGGGGGTACAAAGGAGTGTGATAGGGCGGTGTGAGGAGGGTAGCGTGGGGTCTTTGTTAGGTTTGGGGAATGTGATGATGATACCATGCTTCCAGATGTCTGGTATTGTGTTGTGTGAGTAGCTGTAGTTTGATATGTTAGTGAGTGATTGTATGCCTTGTGGTCCCAGGTGTCTGAGGTGAATGTTGCTTATGTTGTCTAGGCCACAGGCGGGTGAGAGCTTGAGATTGTTGATGATATGCTTTGTCTGGTTGTTGGTGAATAGTCAGGGCGTCAACGCCGTGGGACCACCTCCCGAAACTGCCGACCCTCCCGTCCGGGGACAAGATCACCGACAGTGGAGGACAGCAGGCTGCCGACCGTGGGGAGCAGTTTCCGGGAGCCAAACCGCCACAACTATCCCCTGACCCCTCCCTGGGGGCACACGTCCTTGGAGCGGCTGCGGTCGCGCCGGGCAATTCTCACTCGAGACAGTTACTGCATATACCGTACTGTTGAAGTTATAACCAGGGATGGAGTATTCGTTTTTGTTATTCGTATTCGAATGCATTCGAATACAGTAATTCAGGGAATTCGTATTCAAATTCTTGTAAATAAAAGTAAAAGTATGTGCATTCGTATTCAAATATTTGGACAAATTATTTGTATTCTTAGAATAATATGGCGAATACAAAGAGAGCGAGAGCAAGAGAGAGCTGTCATCGTTCGTATCTCGTCATATTCACAAATTTGATACCATACCATATATCTAGTTACTACACTATATAAGTTTAAATACCAGTATTGAATACAGGTAGTGTCTGTTATCAGTCATAAAATAGTTAACCATTGCATAAGCTACAGTAATTAGCTAGGCCTATAGTAAAAAAGTTAATTAATTTATGGAAAAGTATTCATGACTGCATTCATGAATACTTTCATAAAGTATTCGTATTTGAATACTGAACTCTTGTATTCACTCCATCCCTGGTTAATTCCACATGAATATATTCGTACATTTATTATTTCTTGACAGCATTTACACTCCTCATAGGTGTCCATCACATCACAATTCCCACACAGACACCTGCAATTATCTAGAGTTTTAATGTGGTAAAAGAATGGTACAGTACCGTATCACAAACGCTAACAAGCTACCGTACCAGTACTCATACTGTATTACCAAACTATACCACTTAACAAAATATACTAGTTAACCCATGAACTGCTAGAACCTGTACAAAGAAAAGGGTATAGTTAAGGGGGGGGGGGAAGGAGGAGTGAAGGATGTGGCATGGAGATGCCACTACTTTCTATGTGTCGCCCAATTTTGAGACATTTCCCGGCACTGGCACAGTATTTGATTTGATGTACATGTTTACATACCGTGCCTGGCGGAAGGAACATAGTAGTTCCTGGGTTAATAAGCTATGCAACTGTGGACGTATGTGTGGGGAGGAGGCTGATGGTTGCCACTTCTTCAGGCAGAGAAAGATAAAAAGGTACGGTACCGATACACATTGAGAGGAGTGGAGAAGGGAAGTAGAGATGGTTTAACGAAATGTGCCGACTGATTTTATATGTATAGATGAACGAATGAGGTAATCTGTGTTTCATAATAGAGGGTATTTGGATGGGGGTTGTCTGACCATAATGTGGTAGTAGCAAATATGTGAGTAGGCTACAGACGAAGTGGGTGAGGAAAGATAGAGTAAGGCAGGATGGAGGAGGAGCCATGTAGAGAGGGAAAAGGTTACAGGAAGAGTTAAAAAAAGCAGTAGAAGACACCTAGATAGGTTTGACTTGAAGCGAATGTAGAAGGTGTAAGGGGTGAGCTTTGTGTTTATGGAAGAGATAAGTGCATGCTGGTAACATAATTATATATACAGTATGATGACAATAATTCAAGGGGGGTGAGGAGGAGCTTTACCCATTATTGTACCCCACGGCCATCTGCTGCATAAATTGTCGAGTTACTGGCTGTGGGACACAATACAGTAATAGGATGAGGGTGCTTTGCCCCCCCACCACAACCCTTTTTTTAAGTTTTTCCATTGAGCATTAGAACACCTAGATTTGCAATTTGGCTATTTGTATGTATATTTATATCAAAACCCACAACATTCAACATTAAATAACCTAACCTCACCTGGAAAAGTTAGGTTACAGTAAGTTAGATTTGGTTTGGTTAGCCGCCCGCGGCCCTAGAGCGTAAAAGGCCTGGGCTAGCCTTTTAAAATTTGTTATCTTTCAGGAGGATCACAGGTAGGCTAGGCCTGGGCCTATGTGTCTATCTATCTATCTATCTATTGTCGGACGCCTTACTCCCCTTACGAGGGTGGCCATACACAGAATGCCCCCAAGCGGACCTATTCCCTGTGAGAGGGACAACCCGAGACAGTTTAGTGAAGGACTTACAGGATTGACCACTCAATTTAGGATTCGTCCAACTCCGAGGCCCTCTTGTGTATCTTGTTAGCACTATTTTTCTACAGTGGTGTTCGGCTAATCCATCCACTAACCTGCCTTACCCTTAGGTAAGCAGTACGGATTTGTATCAGGTTTACTCCCCTAGACAGGTTGCCAACCAAGGCTGACGAGTCCCATCCACCCGGATTTGTATAAGGTTGTCTCCCCTAGATGAGTTGCCGACCAAGGCTAACGAGTCCCATCCACTCAGCAGTTGAAAAACAGAAAACCCAAGTCTTAGTCTAAAGAATTAGGCCTAGGCCTATGTCAATTTAATGTAAAAAAAAAATCTGAATATTGTCAGTCTCGCTTAGGTTCCTACACACACATAAAAAAAGGCCTAGCCTAAATAAAAAAAAAAAAAAAAAAAGGCTAACAGTAGGCTTGTAAGAAAGAAAAAACCTGGCCTAGAGAGAAATGTTTGACTGAAAAGAGAATAACTTCATAGCCTAGTTAGGCCTAATTCAAAAAACAGGCTATCAAACAAGAGCAGTTCCATCTTTTTCATAATTTTTATTTAGCCTAGGCTAATAGGCTAGGCCTATACAAAGTTAAAATTATGCTTTACAGTTCTTATTACTTAGGATATGTCTTTGAAAGTGATCAATATAGGCTAGGCCTAGGCTAATTTCAAACTAATTTTCTTGTAGGGCCTATTTTTCTCATCTTCAGCCCAGTCTTGAAACAAAATTATCCCATTTGACACCCTAAAAATAATAATTAGCCTAGGCCTAGGCCTTTATTATTGCAAAAAGGCCTAGGCCTTTATTATTGCAAAATGATTAGCCTATGTTTAACTTTAGGCTAGGCTACTATTCCCTAGGCCTGGGGTTCATGTGTAAGCAATAGCAAGTGTCCACCAACAGCTTGAGCCTGACGCCTGCCGCCTGCGGCCTGAAGAGTGAAGACTCTGTCGATTTTATTCAGCTTAGGAAAGACGTCTAGAAATAATAAGACTTCAAACTATCTCAACCAACCACTTCAACTACCACAAATCCTTCCTAAGCTGCATAGGCCTAATATCGTCTAAATACAGCTAGACAAAAATATGACACGTCACTGGTTAAAAGGCATTTCAAATTGTTCACTAGGCCTAGGCTACTTTCACAGGATCTCTCATAATCATCGTCCATTGTGCAGGTTGTTATACAACGAAGTTAAAGTTACGAAATTACCGCTCATAGGCCTAGGACTCTAAGAGTCAGCCTCACAAATCACAAGACATCTAGGCTAGTCAAGCTTTTCAGCCTCTCGGGCGTCTTCCTGAATCCTCTTGGTGCTGTTATTGTTTACAATTTTCCTGGTGTGACGTCACGAAGATCGCCTTAACTCCGAATCATGCACACCTTCCGCAAGGTATAAAATTCGATATATTGAGATTATTGTTTGACAAAATTTAATAATAAAACTCAAAGTGCGTTACTTGCATGTTGGTATTTCCCATTATAAGTAGAGCCCATGTCATGCACCACCACCTTTAAACATGATTCCGATAGTTCAATGCCAGTATTACTGTCAACGATTTGTGTTATCTACAAGATATAAATAATACAAGATAAGATAAAAAGTGTATTGCCATTTCAGTAAATATATAGGATACATTAATTGCAAAACATATATAATATGGCCTAGACTGTTAAACATAAGCTTTAATACAGACCTAAAGAAAATACAATTATGATTAATCTCTTATACAATATATATATATATATATATATATATATATATATATATATATATATATATATATAATATATATATATATATATATATATATATATATATATATATATATATATTTATATATATATATATATATATAAACATACATATATATATATATATATATATATATATATATATATTTATATATATAAATAAAAAACTATATATATATATATATATATATATATATATATATATATATATATATATATATATATATATATATATATATATATATATATATATATTATAATCTCAACATAATTAGCGATAATCTTGTTTGTCATATTATTGTGTTATTACCGGTACATCGTACAACGTGGTCAGGGCGATATAATGTGATGGGCAGACTGGGAATTGCAGTGTAATTACCTGCAAGAGAGAACAAATGAGATCAAACTGATTAAATAAATTTAGCCTATACCAATTAACTGTATCTCCCGTGGAGCCTCAATCACAATCGTGTAATGGATATCTCCGATAATGAAATCTAGACAAGATTCATTATTGTTTTGAAAGTAATTAACACAAATGTACCCATTTTCAATCCTAGGATGAACCTCACCCTGTAACAATGGAGATGATATATTAGTGTCGTTTGCATACAGTTGTCATTTGTGACAAGCTAAATTTACGAATTACCAGGATTTTATGATGTTAAACAAATTATAAATGTCAATATTGTTCTAAATACACAGGTTATTATGTTATAATAACCTTTATACTTTGGCATTATAGTAGTGATTGTCTTTGTAAATAGTTTACAGATTAATGTATATCAGCATATTATTATACTGGGATAATACATTTATTGGATGAAAGCAAAAACAATAATTACAATATTTTATTTACCTCGCATATTTATCCAATATAAATTGAAATATAAGTTATCCTTGTTATACAGTTTATTGTACTTTCGCTGCAATATCTAATATTTTATCTCTTTACCTACGAATAATTAGAATGGGAGTCTTTCAAAACTATCAAAACAACCGGATGTGTTTTCTAAAAACAGATAGTTATATTTTCTCCACATCCCACTACTGATACCCAACTAGAACAAAGGCAAGAACAACATCAACAACATTGGTCAATCATTGTAGGTCATTATGTAATAGTCTAGAACTGTTGGTGCCAATTTATCACCTCCATATTTTCGCCGTGAATGCAATTGTCGGCACACCTACCCGTGCAACACAAAACATCGTGTTAGAGACCCCCCCCCAATTGTGTATCCATCGTGATCCCTAATTAGGCCTCCTTGAAACATGAAAACATGAGCCAAATGTTGCCTTGAGTTCGTGCGAATTGCTTACTTTCGGGTAGATCAATTGCCCAACATTATGTTTGGGTAGTTTTAGGTATATCTAGCTGTCCGCATGCAATTTTGCTAAGGCAGCCTCCCAGAAAATGAGTGTGCTCAACCACCTCAAGGGGTTCTTTACCCTTGCACAGTTTCATTCTCTATACAGGGGCACGGTGCCTCCTTGTACTGAGTTTTGTTCACATGTGTAGGGAGGATCCTCTCACACCGTACTCTTAGACAAAGTAGAAAGGAAGGCCTTTTGTATCATTAACTCCCGTCCACTCACAAACTCTCTGCAATCTCTCTCTCCGCCGCAATGTTGCATCTTTCTCGCTATTCTATCGCTACTATAATAATTAATCACTGTTCCTCAGAGCTCTCCCAGTGTATACCACCTCCTCTACGTAGGGCACGTGGTATCCGTCTTGCAACACAATCCCATCCCTACTCTGAGCAACTCTCCAACCCAAGAGTGAAACGTAACTCTGACTCTTTTATTCAACAGCTGAGCTCTGGAACTCTCTCCCAGAATCGGTCTTCCCCTCTTCCTATGACTTAAATTACTTCAAATTCCGTGTGTCCAGGCATTTTGGCTCAAACATCCCTTGATTTTGGCCCTGTCACTCTTTAAACACCTGGGGAGGCATTCGCTACAGGCAGTTCTGCCTTTTGTCTCCCTCACTCACATAGAAAAAGTTATGGGTTTACACTGAGGAACAGTGACATTTGCGTGTGGATCGACCCTCATTTATCATATTTTATCTCTTATTACATCTCGTAAGTACAGACATTGGCTTGAGTTTCCATATGTATGTACAATTAAAGGTATGGACAATGTTTGTTTAGGCTACTCTTTTATCTCGTTAAACTTTTGAATCCCTAATTTTCCCTAAACTCCAAAGCCCTCCCCACTTGTAGTTATTAATTAAATATTATCGGGGTAATGGTGTCGTATATTCTGATACATAATTTTTTAGGAGGATTCCTAGCCTCCTGCCCCCCAGAAAAAAAAATACAAGTATCTTCTACTAGCTATTCTGCATTGTATGAGGTAATATATAAGGCAAAGATTACAACGTTTGTGAATATATTGTTTTTTATAATAAAACATCCATTACACGGTTCACACAGACTACAACTTTACTACACAAATATATCGAGAGGCAGCGCTACCAACGTCTACCAGGTGGATAACCGAATTATGCGCCACCCTATATACTGTATATATATATATATATATATATATATATATATATATATATATATATATATATATATATATACACAGTATATAATCATTCAGATAAAAAAAGGTATATTCAATAAATATATTTTATATAGAATGTATACTGTATATTATACAGTATACATTCTATATAAAATATATTTATTGAATATACCTTTTTTAATCTGAATGAAAGTCTAATAGCCAGATTATACTGTTAAAGCAAGTGATAATCGTAAAGGAGTTTACAGTTGAGGATGGAGAATTATTTAACATAAATGTAATATACATGTCATAATTGAAGGTAAATAACGAACATTGTTGTTATAGGTTCTGTATTTCCTTACATAATAAGTTGGTTACTGATAGCAATTGTTGTTTATGATATGCATTTATGTCTCAGTTCAGTTCAGTTGAAAGTCGGGAAGTATTAATGCCTTTCCATCGGCACTTCCCTAGGCAGTTATATTTTCTGTTATACAGTACTGTACGTATTGTGTCTTTGTGTTGTGCTCTATTTCTTTATTCGTCCGTCTTCTTAGTTAATCTCTTTCCTCTTTTTGTCTCTTGTTCTCCACATCTTATATATATTTTCTTTTACTCTGTCTATATTTTTCTCTTTGAATAGTAGATTCCCAATTACTTTATTTTCTTCTTCTTCATATGGTTGTTGTAGTCCTGGTTCACATCTTCTTTCTTCTTGATAGGCTGGACACCACAGCAAGAAGTGCTTCAGATCTTCTCTATCGTTGTTGCACAGATCACATCTAGTTAATTCTCCCTCTATAAACCTATTTCTATCTTTTAAATTTAGATTATTAGTCCTACACCTATACAGTATAATATTATTGATTATTGTGTGTTATCATACATCATCTCTTCTCCCCTAATTTCAGTCTTGAAAGCTTTATATATTTCTAAACTACTCTTTTCATCTACTTCTCTCCTCCACTGATTTGTATCCCCTATTTTTACTTTCTTTTTAATATCCTCTAAACTTACATTTGTCACATTAGTATTTTCAAGGTTTAAGTCTTTAATATATTTCTTGATAGCTTGACCCCAAGTATCTTTCTCATTTGTTAATTTCTCCTGTGTTATTCTTTCTAACAGTCCGTTGCTATCCTCTCCCAATAGATATTGTAAATATTTTACGTTTCCTTCCATTATCCTCGCCTCCATAGAAGAGGGTGCGCACCTATCTCCCCTCTCAGTGTTGTCTTCAATTTGATATAATAATAATAATAATAATAATAATAATAATAATAATTAATACGAATAATACAAAAGATGTGTGGTTCCCAATAACTGAGCTAGTGGTTCGATCAAGGGCCTCAGGATTGAGCGTTGACACCGTTCCAGACTGGACACTACAGTATCTTATTGTCAAATAAAACTAACTTTACCATATGATTCGTTATATATATATATATATATATTATGGAGTGTAGTCCCTTCGTTTATATTATTTTGTTTTGTCCATGTGTTAATCTGTAAGAACATGTAATCTAGCTTATCAAGTGTATCAATGAATTATAGGTTTAAACGTAATCACAATAGTGTCTTCATATGTAAGAAAGTTTTGTAAATGTATTATAATATATATATATATATATATATATATATATATATATAGTTTGTAGCTAAATAAAGCCTGATTACACTGTTTACTATTACTATAACAAACTATAGTCTGTTCACTTAGGTCAGGCATCTGGGGCCCGGGGTAAATAGCTAAACCAATATGTCTTCACAATTTTACTGAATAATCGGTATATGCGAAAATCGTATACTGTATTAGCATTGACTTCCAATTACGACTACTTTATGTAGGTCCTTGATTAAGACTTACCTTAATAGATATATTTATATAATCGTCTAAATATAGCTATAATAACAAATAAAAAAACATCGCCAGTACAGAAAGGGTCAAGAAGGGTAGGAGTCCTTTTGTTGTAGCTTATATATACAGTATATATATATATATATATATATATATATATATATATATATATATATATATATATATATACTGTAGTGTATATAATTATATAGGTATGAACATACAATATAATTATGTACAGTTGCCCATATAAGTTCTGTTCCTCTCCGCGATCTTAAACATGGAAATATAATGCGCTTAATTGAATTACGAGTGCGGTTTCATATGCAGTGTTTAATCCATCTGATTAGTCAACTGATAATTAATAAAAACCACACTCGTAATTAACACTAATTTGGCTTTCATACATCACGACGAGGAACAGAACTTATGTGAGCAACTGTACAAATAGTATACAGAGAGAGAGAGAGAGAGAGAGAGAGAGAGAGAGAGAGAGAGAGAGAGAGAGAGAGAAAGAGAGCCATATTATTTTATATTAATTCGTGTATATCTAGTAGAATATTAATATATATCTTGTGTTTATCAGGATTAGGCTATACGTAGAGTTTGTCAACATAACTCGTTGGCAACTTATACTTTTGTGTTTCCATTCCTGTACGGTGTTTAATGTTTTGGTCAAGGGTATGTATATTTAATATTTGTTTTTGTTTTATTTGTCGTGATCAGGGTTATGTGTAGTATTAAGTGAGTATATGGTATGTTATCAATGTTTGGTTTGTTTCTACCCTCTGACAAGCAATTGTATTCAACATTAACAGTTATATTGACTGTGTTTTGTACTTTTATAGCATGATCATATATATTATCTAAGGGGTTGATACGGCCAAGCTGTCCCGGTTTGAGTTTCAGCTCGCAGACACCTAATCGAGTCAGCTCTGCCAACCACCACCTTTTTGTGTATTTATGATTGATTTTTGCCATGTCCATTACAGTAGAAGGACAGTTTAGATCATTATAATATTCCCCCTATTAGCCTATTTGATCCGATGGAGGACTTATTAGAACCCCCGTGCTTCCCTCCAATATTTTGAATATTTTATGACGTAGCCCCCCTTTTATGTTGACCATCTGTGACCACCTTTATTACTGTTATATATTATGGGTAACAACAAGGTACAATAAGGGTACCCACTTAACCTTTAACATCTTGACGATTATGACGGAGTTTGACAGTTAATAATTCTGGCTATCAGTAGACTATTATATGCAACTTTGGATGACTCTTTAGAAATCATAAGGGTAAAAACTATCTCAATTAACTCTCTAGCTCCCACAAGTTATTCCTACGGTGAATAAAGTCGTCCAATAATAGCCAGAATAAACTGCCAACACGTGTCATAATCCTCAGATTATTAATAAGTTCCTTTAGATGTTTTAAAGGAAATAACTAAGGAGTATATCTGCATATCTGGGCGCCCGTGAGCAAGTTATGCATTGTATCAAATAAATAAGGAGTATATCTGCATATCTGGGCGCCCGTGAGCAAGTTATGCATTGTATCAAATAAATAAGGAGTATATCTGCATATCTGGGCGCCCGTGAGCAAGTTATGCATTGTATCAAATAAATAAGGAGTATATCTGCATATCTGGGCGCCCGTGAGCAAGTTATGCATTGTATCAAATAATAAGGAGTATATCTGCATATCTGGGCGCCCGTGAGCAAGTTATGCATTGTATCAAATAAATAAGGAGTATATCTGCATATCGGGGCGCCCGTGAGCAAGTTGTGCATTGTATCAAATAAATAAAGAGTATATCTGCATATCTGGGCGCCCGTGAGCAAGTTATGCATTGTATCAAATAAATAAGGAGTATATCTGCATATCTGGGCGCCCGTGAGCAAGTTGTGCATTGTATCAAATAAATAAAGAGTATATCTGCATATCTGGGCGCCCGTGAGCAAGTTGTGCATTGTATCAAATAAATAAAGAGTATATCAGCATATCTGGGTGCCCGTGAGCAAATTGTGCATTGTATCAAATAAATAAAGAGTATATCAGCATATCTGGGCGCCCGTGAGCAAGTTGTGCATTGTATCAAATAAATAAAGAGTATATCAGCATATCTGGGTGCCCGTGAGCAAGTTGTGCATTGTATCAAATAAATAAAGAGTATATCAGCATATCTGGGCGCCCGTGAGCAAGTTGTGCATTGTATCAAATAAATAAAGAGTATATCAGCATATCTGGGCGCCCGTGAGCAAGTTGTGCATTGTATCAAATAAATAAAGAGTATATCAGCATATCTGGGCGCCCGTGAGCAAGTTGTGCATTGTATCAAATAAATAAAGAGTATATCAGCATATCTGGGCGCCGTGAGCAAATTGTGCATTGTAATCAAATAAATAAAGAGTATATCAGCATATCTGGGCGCCCGTGAAGCATTGCAAAGAAATAAGAGCTGGGCGCCCGCAAGTTGTGCATGTATCAAATAAATAAAGAGTATATCAGCATATCTGGGCGCCCGTGAGCAAGTTGTGCATTGTATCAAATAAATAAAGAGTATATCAGCATATCTGGGCGCCCGTGAGCAAGTTGTGCATTGTATCAAATTATCGATTAAGGGGAGATGGGTCGGTTTTCTAGACCCCCTTCTCTCTCATGTTAAGCCCTATTAGTGTTTTAGATTTTATGATTTTTGCCCCATCATAAAAGCCCCAAAAAGCTGAAGAAAAAGCTGCCCTGTTCCAGGATCCACTGATCCCGGTCGCTGTACCGCTCTTCTGCCCCAGCACCACTCTTCTTTGCCGTCAGTTTGCCAAACCTGGAGCGGATTTTATCGCACCAGCTCCTCAGCTGAGCACCTGTTTGCAGGAAACACTCACATATAATAGAAATGGGTATATCGCACAACAATGTCTATATATCACCCTATAGTACACGTATCAACACAGGTAGACAGTGTCACTATCCATCACAACACAGAACACTTATTAACACAGGTAAACAACGTCAATATTCATAATATCACATTTCACGTATCAATATGGGGAAACTAACCTTTAATTGGAGGGGTCAGAGTCTTGGCCTTCTTCTCAAACAGGCGCCACTTCCGGTCAGAGTCCTTGAATTCCCGGGCCTGCTTGTCGTACATGAATGTATGGGCCCGTAGCCACTCCATCATGGCGAGCTCGTCCTCGGGGCGCAACACTACCCTTGTCATGGTTCGTTTCGCCTTTACGCCGTAGATGGTAGCATCAGGGGAGGCCTCGTCACCCGTGTCGCTTTCCTGGGTGTCCTGGGTGTCCTGGCTGCTCCCTGGCGGTAGCATGCTGGTTTGGGCAGGGGCTGGTGGTGGTGGTGGCGGTGGCGGCCGCTTGGCAGCGGGGGTGGCTTGGCGTGGCGGCTGGCTGTCTTCTATTACATCCAAGCTCTCTTCTTCGCTCATCTGGGTCTCGTCTCCAAAGAAGTCTTCCAATCGGTTATCGTCTGCCGGTCTCTCGATCTTCTGAGGACTATGCGACTTCCTGGCCTTTGTTGTTCTATTGGGTGCTGGCATGGTGTACAGGCGGTAGAGGTGAGGGTAGAGGTGAGGGTAGAGGCGAGGCGAGGGAGAGGGTGAGAGGTGTGCGTCGTGGGTGATCTCATCGAAAACTGTGGGGCGAGTGCGCTGCCTGGGGCCTATATATAGGGGCTGTGTTGCCGTTCTGATGTTGGGAAACATTTCTTATATTTCTTGTCGGCTTGATGCGGCTGTTTGCGGTTCGAGTTTTGTGTTGTCGGTTTGATGTTTCTGTTGTCGGTTACTTGTCTGCTCAAGTTGGCTCGACTCTTCTGCCATATTGGGTTCCGGGTGTTGTCGTACGTCTGCACTCCTGTCAATGTGGTTGGATTCTGCTGCGATGCGGCTGCTTGCGGCTGAAATCCTCTATTGTCGGTTGTACTCGTTCGACTCATATTATTGCATAATTATTGCATAATTATATGCAAATATATGTAAATTTATGCACACAACTTCAGCAGACCTATGCGGCTGTACTCGTGTCTGTCGGCTGTACTCGGGTGTATGAGGCTGTAGTCTTTATGCTACACATGACACACAATTCGCTACGCTATACTCAAGGACTACAGCCGCATACAGAAGACTAGTGACGACTAGCGCAGACTACTCCCCGCATCCACCAGACAAATGTCAAGTCTGGACAAAATTTTGAAACTCACCAAAATTTTGTTCTGGGGCCACGACTTGACACGCATTGCCAGGACTTCACCAGACTACAGACGACTACAGCCGCATTGTCAGGACTAGGTGCCGACTCGGGTGCCGCATGCAGCAGAGTAGCTACTCTGCTGCATGCGGCACCCTAGTCCTGTATGTGTGAAAGGGGCATAAGGCTCTCACCTCTTACCGTCCCGCTGTGAACCAACTCATATATTATAATCAGTTTGGGGTATTTCCACATATTGTTATCCTCCAAGAAGCTACTTTACCCCTGTTCTAACTTCATACTAGAATATTGTATACGATTTATGTCAGACTTAATGTGTTATATTTATTTATATATTGTTGTAGTTATTTGTTTTTTAATTCAAAGCCTCATAAGCCAAACCAGTTATTGGCCAGAAAAAGCGCCGGAGATAAAACTTGTGTGCAGGTATTCTGAACCCCTTGACAGAGATAAGTCTTATTTGAGTTAACTAATATAATCTTGTGTTAGCCAAAATACAAGTACACAAGGTATTATTCCAGCGAAGGAGTTACTTTAGGTAGCGATAAACACCTTAACTACCAGACACCTTTCATAAACTAAATACAACCACTTTAAGTAAGAGAGAATACAATATTTTACTATAATCTTACAAAGGGGATAAAACAAGATGACTTTGTTCTACTCAAGGATGACCTCTACGTCTACGAGCTAAATATATTGTGATTATCACAACTTTTTTTTATTTTGTTTACAATATTGCTTAGATGTAGCAAAAAGAAGGTTATCATCCGATTGAATGTACAAATATGATTAAGGAAACATATTCAAATATATTAACTATAGGTTATTCATTTGATGCTGGCGAAAAATTGGCTTGTTTCCATCTATTACTCAACTATTACAACTCTTTGTAGCCAACTATGTAAAAGTAAAATATACAACCAGATTTGTATACAAAAAGTGCACATAATAGCATGACGCAAAACCTTTGCATTTCATTGTGCCCATTCATAATGTTATCTAGGCGCTTCTGATTAACTTTTTAAATCATACTACTATTGTAATAAACGTATTTTATTCATACGCCTGATAATGGACATTGTGTAGGTCCAAAACTTTGAAATATAGATGATCTCCGTGAATATGGTTGTCATATCTCTCTCTCTCTCTCTCTCTCTCTCTCTCTCTCTCTCTTTCTCTCTCTTTCTCTCTCTCTCTCTCTCTCTCTCTCTCTCTGTATGTATATGTACCATAGTCTATGATATGTACTGTATACCTGTATATACCAGAAGGCCCAACTTTCCCTATATAAATCCCCTACCCCTTCCCGCCCGCCAATCCTTTTCTATAATATAAATCTTGCTGAAGCTCTTTTAACTGTATATAAACCGGGGATGGTCTTCTTGGGTTCCCCTACTGCACCCTATTTTTTGAGATATTAAGGACTTCATCTACATAAAATATTGGCGAGTATAGTAGGTTTTGCCCCATTCAAAATTATATTATTGGGGCGAGTAATAGCGAACGTACATTAACCCCAATGACCCCTAAGACATCGGATGATCTTGTATTATAGGTATGAAAAGGGTATACAACGTGTCCATAATAATCTACCCTTGTATTGGTATATTGGTGGTACTAAACTCATTCTATACCATAATCGTTATGGGAGGAAATTAAAATAGCATCAAGGTTTAGCAATGTGTGCATTATGGGGGATTTTAATTTTCCGAACATTGATTGGCAGCACCAAATAGGCGACTCCGATTCAGTAGAGTTTATTGAGGTAGTACAAGATAGTTTTTTATTTCAATTCATAGATACGCCGACTAGAGGTATTAATATTCTTGATTTAGTTTTCAGTAACAATGAACATATGATAAATGATGTAGAGATTGGTGACCACCTAGGAAATAGCGATCATAAATCTATTTATTTGCATATACAATGGACAGGGAATGCTAAAGAGAATACGACACTTATCCCAGATTTCAGAAAAGCCGATTATGGTGGGTCAAAAAGAGACTTAAGGGTGGACCCTATTGTTAAGCAATTAAGTCAGGATATGCCAGAGTTAAACTTGCCACCTACATATAACCAGTTTATTGCTTCACTCCACAATGCTCAAAATAAATATATCCCTAAAAGAAGATTTAGCTCGATGCAGAACCAACCAAAATGGATGTCTAATAAGCTAATAGATCTTATAGGACAACAGAAAGGAATATATAGAAAATAAAGAAAGGCGAAAATCATCTACATATATACTATCAAGACAGGTCAAAAAGGAAATCAGGAAAGCAAAAAGAAATTATGAAAAAAGGATAGCCAGTGACTCAAAAAATAACCCTAAAGCTTTTTACCAACTATATAAATCTAAAGTTAGAGATGTAAGAGGCCCACTAAAAACTTCAATAGGAGAAATAACAGAAAATGATTTAGAAATGTGCAGTACATTAAATAGTCAGTTTCTTTCCGTTTTCACTAATGAAAATTTGGCACAGATTCCAGAAGTCAATATGGTATATAGTGATAGTATAGAAAATATGTTAATTACAGTTAGTATAAGTAGAAATGATGTGCTTAAATGATTTCCTAATTGACAGACTGAAACCTCAAAAATCGCCTGGTCCTGACGTAGAATATTAAAAGAATGCAGAGATGAGTTAAGTAGCCCATTAGCATTTTTATTTAACAAGTCATTAGAAACAGGTTTAGTTCCAGGAGCTTGGAAGCTTGCAAATGTAGTTCCGATCTTCAAAAAAGGTGATAAATCGATAGCATCCAATTACCGTCCCATTAGTCTCACATCAATCATAGGAAAGTTGCTAGAGTCTATTATTGCTAGGAACATTAGAAGCCACTTAGAAAAATTTAACTTAATAAATTCTTCTCAGCATGGATTCACTCAGGGACGTTCTTGCATTACTAATTTGCTTAGCTTTTTCTCAGAGGTATATGAAGCAGTAGATAGTGACAAGTCATATGATATTATTTATTTAGATTTCAGTAAAGCTTTCGACAGAGTCCCTCATGAGAGATTGATGAGATAGGTTGAGGCACATGGAATAGGATGATCGTTGTTGGGATGGATTAGGTCATGGCTAATTGGTAGGAAACAGAGAGTCAGCATAAATGGTACCAAGTCAGAGTGGGGAGCAGTCAAAAGTGGTGTCCCCCAGGGTATTAGGTCCCCTGTTGTTTCTTATATACATAAATGACCTAGATTTAGGTATAACTAGTAGGATAAGTAAATTCGCAGACGATACTAAAATGGAGAGATCAATTGATTCAGATAGCGATATAGAGTGCCTCCAAAGGGATCTAGATACATTACATGAATGGTCAGTAAATTGGCAGATGCAGTTTAACATTGACAAATGCAAGGTATTAAAGATAGGGAAGATGCAAACAAATGTTAAATATAAGAAATGTTAAAAATAAACTAGCTAATTTAGAATTAGATAATTCAGACTGCGAGAAAGATCTAGATGTGTTTGTTAGCAATTATTTGAAGCCTAGAAAACAGTGTATAAGCGTTCGTAATAAGGCAAACAGGATTCTTGGGTTCATCTCTAGGAGTGTGAGTAACAGAACTGCTGATATTATCTTAAAACTTTACTTGTCATTAGTGAGACCCCATATGGATTATGCTGTCCAATTTTGGTGTCCTGATTACAGAATGGACATAGATTAATTGGAGAGAGTACAGCATAGAATGACAAAAATGATCCATAATATTAGAAATCTTCCGTATAAAGAAAGGTTGAAGAAATTAGGTTTACATTCGTTAGAGAGACGCAGAGTTAGAGGGGATATGATAGAGGTGTGCAAGAGGGTTAGTGGGATTAACAAAGGGGACATGAAAAATGTACTAAAGCTTAGTGATAGCGAAAGAACTCGTACCAATGGTTTCAAATTAGATAAATTTAGTTTCAGAAAAGATATAGGCAAATATTGGTTTGGTAACAGAGTTGTAAATGGGTGGAATGGACTACCAAGTGCTATATTGGGATCTAAAACGGTAGGGAGCTTTAAGATAAAATTGGATAAGCATATGGACGAGAAGGTTTAGGTGTGAAGGGGGATCAGCCGGGTTGGGCCAATCAGCGCTCTGCAGACCCCCATAATCCTGCGTTAATCTCTAACCGTTTTGGTAAGATGATCCTCAGGGTATTAGAGTGTTGAGCCTATAATTGGGCTTTGTAATTGAATTGGGGTTGTGTGGGACAGGGCCTTGCTTAGGCCAATCGGCTTTCTGCAGACTCCCATTTTCTTATGTTCTTATGTTCTTATATTAATATATATCACCATCAATATAACAAATTATATTATATACCTTTATCATAGCCTTGATTTTGTATAGTGTAGTGTTAAGAGCTTAGTACTAAACAACCCTTGACCTCTGCTTCCACAATAACAAATATGGTGGAGATATTCAGTTCAAGGTTCTCTTAGCCTTATGTTAACCCCTTGAGCATTATTATGGCTATTATTATTATTATTATTATTATTATTAGGCGATTTATCCAACCTAGGAATGATCTATGTGAATGAAGATGTTAAATATTATCTCATTTAACCCTCTGATGTTTATATACCTTTTCAAATCTGAATATAATAGTCTAATAATAGCCGCATTATACTGTTAACACGAGTCGTAATCCTGAAGTGGTTAATATACATTTGAAGTTGAGGATGGTGAATTATTGAATATTCTGTATATGTAATATGAATGTCTTAATTGAAGGTAAATCACGAACATTGTGTTTATAGTGTCTATATTACCTAACATAGTAAGTTGGTTATTGATATAAATTGATGTTTACAACATGGATGTATGTATTCAGCGTTGTGTAATGCTAATACTATTATTAATTATTATTAGTATTATTATTATAATAATAATATTATTCATTACAATAATAATAATAATAATAATAATAATAATAATAATAATACAAAAGATGCCAGATAATCGACTACTGAGCTAGTGGTTCGAACAAGAGACTCAGGATTGATAGTTCACACCGCTCCAGACAGGACACTACAGCATCTTATTATGAACAACACTAACTTTTACCATATGATTATTTTTTATACACGTTATGGATTGTAGTTCCTTCGTTTATATTATTGTGTTTTGTCCATGTGTAGTTTCGTCAGAAAATTGTATCTAGTTTATCAAGTATATGAATATACTATAGTTTACCATAGTTTAACCCATGCAGTTCCAGGGACTTCCTTTTCATCATATTCTAGGAACTATTAGACGATTTCATTCAGCTTCGGAAGGACCTCTAGCAATAATAAGGCTTCAAACTATCTCAACCAACCCCTTTAACTACCACATATCTTTCCAATGCTGCATAATATCTTCTAAATATAGCAATAATATATTAAAGTACACGTCGCTGGTACTCAAAGGGTTAACTGTATTAACCCGGCACCTACCAATATCACGTATAACCTGGTATATGTTGCGTATGTTGAGGTTTGTAAGATCGGTCTCAAACATACATGCAGAATTTAGTTAATGAACAAAAGTTGTAAGAATTACCATTTATTTCATATTTCATATTTCATATTTCATATTTCATATTTATTATGAACACTTTGTGTGTCCTTGCTACATATTATATAATGGTATGACCGTGTGACAGTTTTATATTGGTCACAATATCTTTGGTGTGTTGATGTTATATTGATCATCTTACCAACCTGTACACTCTCTCTCTCTCTCTCTCTCATTCTTCGTCTACTTTTATAAATACCTTACTTTCTGTAATGTTGAAGTACCTCCACATTTTTATGGAAATTCTTTTCATAACTTTCCCTCTCTCTCTCTCTTCATCCACTTTCCCAAACACCTTTTGATTTATCTTCCTATTTATGTTCCTGTCTCCCTTAATCCCAATGTTTGTCTCCTTCATTTCTATCAGTGCTCCCTGTATCCTCTCTGTTATCACCCCATCTTTCTCCCTCTCTTACCTTATCTTACCTTCCTTACCAATTTCCCTTATCTTTCAAATGTAAACCTTTATTAAGCCATTAAGGAATACAGACACAACATATGTACATTATATAACAAAGGAATACAATAGTCCTGGCTGAGCCTTCTGAGAGTGACCTCTCTTAAAAAGGCACCTAATATAGTTATTAAAAGTATGTTGCACATTTACAGGTGAAGCTGTATCATAGACAAATAATTAGATACATACACACATTTTGGCCAAACAATAAAGCATCCTATTTTCTTTTCTTACCGAACATCCCTTTTAGACATAAAACACTCGCACGTAAACACCCACACACACACTGACACGTAATAAGAACATTACAAAGTTGGTATTTGTAATACATTTCTGTCCTCGCCATTTTTGTAACGTAGTATCCATGTACAGTACCGGTAACTATTTGTTGATATTTTAACAATAAGTATTTTGCCAGAGCCAACTTGAATCTTGGTTCCAGTATATCTTCCTCCCCCTTCTATCTATATTCCTCTCTTTTATTACTCCCCATATCTCTTCCTATACCATAATCATATGCATTTGAAGTTGAAGATGGTGAATTATTGAATGTACAGTCTACGACAGAACTGCTGTCATGGCCTGAGGCAATGTATTAGTGCACTTATCTTTTCATAGATGGACCTTTAATCGCTTCTAATAAAAGGGGGCGGGGTTAATATAGAGGTTGGAAGGAGGAGTCAAACGTATGTGTGTGTGTGTGTGTTCTAGAACAGCACGCAGAATAAGTTTATTTTAACATAACACATAACATAACATAACACACATGAGATTAGCTCATGCTGGATCACAAATAAGTAACACACATCAGGTGTTGCGTTATTTATGGAATTTAATATACAGACAATCGAGTTTATATCCTTCGCACTTCCCATTCCCCCTCCACCCCCTCTCCCTTTCACCCCAACTCTCTTTCTTCACCCGCTTTCTCCCCCCCCCCACTCCCACCTCTCTCTCTCTCTCTCTCTCTCTCTCTCTCTCTCTCTCTCTCTCTCTCTCTCTCTCTCTCAAGGACGTAAATGATACCCTCTAAAATACGCAGATTAATACTATGCGATTGTTTTGAATTTACATAATTATACATAATAAATGTTAGGGATGACTAAAATAACAAACAGATATTGATTAGGAATAGGATAACTAGCGAGGCAGCGAACAACACCTATTGCTCGCTGCCTCGCTAGTTATCCTATTTCTAATTAACCCTCTCACGTTTTTGACGCAATTTTGAGCCTATTAGGGATACTTTAAAGCCTTTGTTACCATCAGGGGTATTTAGAAACCTTTAGTTTAGTTAATTCAACCTCTGCAGTTGTCTTTGAGTCAGCTGTGGGCAGAAAACTAATTTTGGAGAGGTAATTATAAGAGTGAGAGAATCTATTTATTATTGCTAATCTGGCAACCTCTGCGTCATAAAAACGTGAGAGGGTTAAGCTACGTTTCCCGAAGAACAAGTCTATATGTGTTTGTATATATATTAACCCTTTCACGCACATATGACGCAGAGGAGGTTGCCAGATTAGCAATAAGAAATAGAGTTCTCTCACTCTTATATAATCACCTCTCCAAAATTAGTTTTCTGCCCACAGCTAACTCAAAGACAACTGAAGAGGTTGAAGTAACTAAACTAAAGGTTTCTAAATACCCCTGATGGTAACAAAGGCTTTATTAACACTCAACGAGCGGCCTAGGCGGTATATTTGACCGAACCATCCTTCTATGATCACTGGTTGTCTTGCAACGATCGTGCAACCGAAGGGCAAACTCGCTAAAATACGGTCATTTCGTTACATAATTACGTGTGTAGCGAGTGAGAGACAGTGGAGTAGTGTAGAGTACATGTCAGTGGGCCCACGACGGTCGTGGCAAGCGGTCATGAGGCAACCTACGCCCCTCCCACCGCTCGGCTCTCTCTCAGAGCCAATATTGCGCCAAAATTGCACATGGACTTAAGTCGGGCCCCGCCACATAGTCCAGGTTTTTAGATACGGACTTAAGTTGGGCCCCGCTAATTAAGGGTTAAAGTATCCCTAATAGGCTCAAAATCGCGTCATATGTCGGAGAGGGTTAAGTGTAACAATAACACTTGGGATTCAAGTTATTTGTGTTGGCTTAAGGAATAAGTTGAATAATACATATACTTATGACCTCCACAATTTGTAATGTTTGGGGAGACGGCGCTTCAACCTCTCTCCTCTGTCCATCACATGCAAGCACCAACCCACCCACACCCACACTCACACTCACACAGGATACAAAACACACACACACAGTCACACTCGATAACATAAAACGCACATCACATACATGATCACATACAACGTAATGGGCACAAATCACTCACACATGATAACATAAAACGCACACGCACACACACACACACACACACACACACACACACACACTGGTCCAGGCAAACTAGAAAAGGTATTAGCATTATTGAGGAAATGCTGCTGTCTTCAGTACGTGCCATGGTCATCCTGAGCCTTACGACGTATACAGACTAATAACACGCATACCAAAGCCACCACAACAACTTTGTTTCTCTCCAACACCCTTTCTCCCCTCTCTACACTCTTCAGAAAATAGGAAAAGTAGAAAGTAGCTACGAGGTGCCGTTGTAAAGGCTTATCCTTCAATACCTTCACCTTACCTGACCCCATCCGGGGTTTAGCTGGTCCACAAGGGTGTGTGACATGAACCCAATAGAGAATTTGTGGGCCATCATGTCATGGAGTGGAATGTGGTCCAGGTTAGGATTGGAAAGGGCGGGAGGAGTGGGATCGGGGGGGGGGGGGGAATCCGTCGCCGCCCTAATATAAGTTGATTTTTTTTTAAATCAGCTCCAACGAGAATACAGGAGGTAGTTGATTCAGCCTGTGGGTGGAGATCATATTGATTGAATAAATATATATTGCAAATGTTTACATTTAAGAACCCTTTATATACATTACATACTGTGTATGTGTTTCCAATGTTCACCGTAATATAATGATGGTGAAATAATACATAATAAATTAAATTCAAGGTAACATACACACAGCTATTGTATACTTTTAATTAATCTAAATAATCTAAATGATAACAAAATATTTTGGTCTACTTTTAACTCATTCAAATCCAACTTCACAACTGCTTCATCCATTCCACCATTAAAATCTCCGACTGGCAATCTTGTAAGTGACCCACGAGGTAAAGCTAACCTTCTTGCGGATATTTTCTCCACCAACTCAACCTTTGATGAAATAAATCAAGATGTCCCTGTACTTAATTTTAATTCGCCTGAAATTCCCTCACTTAAGATCCATACCAGACATGTCAAAACTATTATGAAGAATCTCTCAGTAGATAAGGCTCCTGGTCCAGATGAAATTCCTCCAATAGTACTTAAGAATTGCTCCTTGGTGCTCGCTCCTGTATTGGCAAAAAATTTCCGTCTATGTACTCATACCTCATGCTTCCCTGGAAAGAAGCAAACATCCATCCAGTTCCTAAAAAAGGTGCCTCTTCAGATCCATCAAACTACAGACCAATAGCTATAACTTCCACTCTTGGTAAAGTCTTTGAAATTATATTAAATAATCATATAATTAAGCATCTTGAGAATAATAAATTAATCAGTGATAGGCAATATGGTTTTAGACGATGTCGATCAACTGCAGACATTCTTTGCCTTCTTACGCATCAAATCAACCAAGCTACAGACCAACATGGTGAAACACATACAATAGCACTGGATATATCAAAGGCATTTGATAGAGTCTGGCATCAATCCTTATTGTCGAAGATGTCACACTACGGCCTTGCATCATTAGTTCCACTAATTTCTTCTTATCTTCATAACAGAAAAATATGTGTAATGGTAGATGGCCTTTATTCTCAATTTCACTCAATAAATGCTGGTGTTCCCCAGGGATCAGTTTTGGCCCCAACTCTGTTCCTCATTCATATCAATGATCTCATATCTACCACTCATAATCCAATACATTCCTACGCAGATGACTCAACACTCCACAGTTCCTTCACATTTACCAATTCTTTCACCCAACCCGATCTTATAAATTCAAAAATAAGCACTGCAATTTCTCTGAACCAGGGACCTTTCTAGAATTGAAGAATGGGGACAAAAGAATCTAGTTTCCTTTAATGCACAGAAAACCAAGTACATTCAATTTTCTAACCGACAGAATCTCACTGACTCCCATATATTTTTTAATGATGTAAATATTCCCACTTCCCCTAGTATTGACATTCTCGGTGTAACATTAACTACTAACTTGAGCTGGACACATTATGTTAGAAGCATTGCTAAGAATGCCTCTAAAAAACTGGGACTCCTGTACAGAGTTCGAGAATTCTTCACTGACGAGCAGTTGGCCGTAATATATAAAGTCATGTGCGTTCTCAGATGGATTACTGTTCACCTCTGTGGAGTGGAAGTGGAGTGGTTGCATTGAGGCAGTTGGACAAAATTCAAAATAAAGCTGTTAGATTAATCAATAACCATGCAATCACACAGGACCTTCCTGCTTTGTCCATGCGAAGAGGCGTTGCATACCTTGCATTATTCTACAGATATTTTCACAGCAATTGTTCCGAGGAACTTGCTTCAATTGTGCCGCCTCTCCACATCTTTCCCCGTAGAACTAGGGCAGCTGAGAGCGCCCATGAATTTACACTTTCTCCTCCACAATGCAGAACTTCTGCTTATCAAAATTAATTTATCCCTAGAACTACTACTCTTTGGAATTCACTTCCCTCTAATTGCTTTCCACAAACTTACAATCTACAAATGTTTAAATCCAGTTGTTACAAACATTTTATGAGTGGAGGATGCCTTTAGGCACATGGACCTTTTTGTTTTATATGTGTTTTTCCTTCCTCCGTTCATTGTCTCTTTAAAAAAAAAAAAAAAAAATTTGGAGGATAATTTAAACAATTCGAAGTAAAAATATAAAAGCCTAAACTATTTATATCAACTTTAAAACAACATAACCAGATTGCTTGGATTATCGTTAATTGTTCAATTCGATGACTTACTTTATAATAAATCATTACAATGGGTAGCGCCGAACTGTTTACTGATAATGGGAAGCCACAGTATTTATAAGCTAGTAATTAAGAATCCACTGAGAAAAGTATAGTGCAATAATAATAGCGTGTCATTATTACATGTTAAGGTAGATTATGAATTGGTCAACCACAGTGCTGTGAATAGTGGTATGGAAGAAAAACAATATTTACTCTAATATAAAAAAAAAGAAAAAAAAAAAAAACACGTTTCGGCTCATCTAAAGTGTTTTCTCTAACTGAGCCGATATTATCTTGTCTTTATGATATAGAGTATATGTTTGGTTATAATTTGGTCCAAGCTAGATTACAAAGTGATCCAACTTGTCTTGATGCGTGGATTGTAACATCCCGTTTCAATTACTTATATATTTATACGATTGTTCACACTAACCAGGACGTCAAGGTTAGCAACTTTGAGTGTTTTGCAACGGAGCACATCTATTTATTTCCTATAACACATTGTATAAGGTAAAGAATAGAATACGAGTTAATAATTGAGAATCAGTAAAGGTAAAAAGAACAGTATTATTAAAACACCAAAGTAATTTTTATGGACAGCTTTGAACACGATGATGAGGAAAATTACATACTCGGTTAGGAGAGAGAAGGGGAAGAGGGGGGAATGGGAAGTTCGAAGGATAGAAACTTGATTGTCTGCATATTAAATTCCATAAATAACGCAACACCTGATGTGTGTTACTTATTTGTGATCCGGCATGGGCTAATCTCATAATATAGCCTGTGTGTTATGTTAAAATAAACTTATTCTGCGTGCTGTTCTAGAACACACACACACACACGTTTGACTCCTCCTCCTTCCAACCTCTATATTAACCCCGCCCCCTTTTATTAGAAGCGATTAAAGGGCCATCTATTAAAAGATAAGTGAACTAACACATTGCCTCAGGCCATGACAACAAGTTCTGTCGTAGACTGTACTGTATATGTATTATAAATGTCCTAAATGAAGGTAGATAACGAACATTGTTTTTTTATAGGTTCTGTATTACCTTATATAATAAGTTGGTTACTGATAGTAATTGTTGTTGTTTACGATAATTATGTATGTATTCAGTTTAATAATAATAATAATAATATTAATAATAATAATAATAATAATAAAACAAAAGATGCAAGGTAGACCTTGAGTTATCTGCTGGTGAGTTATCTGCTCAACAGGTGGCGTTGTGTGTGTGTAAGTGTGAGAGTCCGAGTGTAGGGGATGAGACAGTGAAGCACGGGAACGAGGTGGCTTCAGAGATGGGGTCGTTTCGGGCCATGAGTGAGCACCGTGCCTCATGTGAAGGCAAGATGGCAGGTGCTCGTTGTACTCTACGTGCTTCACATGTCTCACTCCCTAGACTGGAACAAGACCTCACGGGTTTCACTGTTCATTGTAAAGCGGTGAATGTTAAGGCTCTCAGCCTATGCCCGAGAAGAAGTAAGTTGGAATATAGAAAAAAAAAAACAAAAAAAAAACACATGTGAGCTAGTGGTTCGAACAAAGGACTCAGGATTGAGAGTTCACGCCGCTCCAGACAGGAGACTACAGCATCTTATTATCAACCACACTAACCTTACCATATGATTCTTTATATACTATATATATATATATATATATATATATATATATATATATATATATATATATTGTGGAGTGTAGTCCCTTCGTTTATAATATTTTGTTTTGTCCATGTGTTAATCCGTCAGAACATGTTATCTAGTTTATCAAGTGTATCAATGAATTATATGTTTAAACGTAATCACAATATTGTCTTCATATTTAAGAAAGTTTCCTAAATGTATTATAATATATAAATAGATTGTAGCTAAATAAATCCTGATTACACTGTCTACTATTATTATAACAAACTATATTCTGTTCACGTAAGTCAGACATCTGGGGTCCGGGGTAAATAGCTAAACCAATATGTCTTCACAATGTGACTAAATAATCGGTATATACGACAATAGTATACTGCATTAATATTTACTTCCAATTACGACTACTTTATGTAGGCATTTGATTAAAATTTGCCTTAATAGATGATTATTGCCTTAAAATGTGCAATGCAATGCTAGAATGAACAAAAGCATGGTAAAACGTACACTACAATGTTAAAAATATGGCGAAAACTAAATGTTTTTACCTTAACCAGGATTGCAACCATAGACAATCGGTACGAAGAGTTCATACATAAACCCACTCCACCACGGCCTTCCCGGAAGCACACACACACACACACACACACGCGCGTGTTCATTTTCTCTATCAAACACTGGTATTCTCATGCCAGAACAGCAATACTATGAATATAGGAATTTCACATTGTTATATTATTATAATATAAATAATAGGTTTAGACGGTTAAATTCACCATATACTGTATATAGCTTCTTCTGTGAGATATCTCCTTATAACAGGTAACTTATGCAGAATGGTAATAACGCTATAATGTTTTGTGTCAGGCAAACAACAATTAAATCTAGCTTATTATAAGTTCCCAGTATGTTAAAGGGTTTAGTAGTAGAGTCAAACCCTGGCAAAGGCATACCTAAATGTTGTGGTCATTATTAGCCTAGTTTATATTAGGAATCTCGAGGCATGAACAGGATAAAACCCTACTACAATTAATCTTGTAAATCCTTCTCTTTCTCCCGAAGCTAAATACAAAAGAAGCTTACTATCATATCTGAATGTATTATCATCTGTGAATATAGTGTATTAGGTTAAAATATATAACCCACATTATATTAGCCCTTACAGTACCAGCGACGTCATTATGTTTATATTTCACCTGCATATATACGATTTTATGAAGTTTAAGAAGGCTGCATGGTAACTAAAAGGATTATTTGAAATAGTTTGTAATCTATTAACGAGTAGACATGCTTCCTAAGCTGAATAAGTCCGTGTAATAGTTGCCAGCATATAGCGGAAAGTACGTGACCGGTACTGAATGTGTTAGGGAGTGATGTGGACGAGATGACATGGTGGGAGTCTATAATGGAAGACCCGGACTCAAGTCACCGCCAGAATCATTACCTTTTGCTATTGTTTTTAAGTATATTTTAAAGTTAGCAAACTATTTAACCATTGATTAAAATCTCTAGCAACACACTTTCACTCAAATTACATTATGTAATAAGATATATACTGTATATTAAAAAAAAAAAAATCTCAGACCAATACTTACAACTCCCATTGTTATGTTGCAGGTATTGAGATGCTCTAATTTCCATAAATTATATCTACAATATAACCATGGAAGTGATCAGACATGTTGTCACACACACACACACACACACACACACACACACAGAGTCGTAATATAATTAGTTACAGTACATGAGATAGGGAAGGGACAGAGGTAAACATTAACTGTTGTTGTTACCTATAGTATGTTCACTTAAGCCAGACATCTGGAGTCAAAGAACTGTCTAGAGAAATCTGCTGATTGGCTGATAAAATGGCTATGGCACAGTTATGAGTGTTGTCTGTAACTAATGAAACCAGCTCTCTCATACTGAGCATGTGATAATATTCACATTATAATTGCAACACTGGTCTACTGCACCTCTGACGTCTGCCATTGCAGGGAGGGGTTGAGGGACCATGTTGATAAGTGGCAAAAACATTCAACATTTATTGCACACAAGTTAAACAGTTAGAATATGATGAACAGCAAATCCGTTTTAAATGTTAATATTGGTAACAGTAAAATGTGTAGTATAATGTTGTGACCATAATAGAACACAGTCTACAACAATATTGGTGCACATTTTACAAGTTCCAACACTTATTTACATTTCCGGAACTATTGACATTCACTACTTAAAAAGACGACTATAATTAGACCATAAAGGTGTTTTAAATACGACTCTAATGTTTTATTTTATTTTAGCCAATCATCAAATTATTATGATAGCCAGACCACATTGTACAAACAGACAGTATATAATTTAGTTAGGCAATACTTGTTTTTAATAAAATGGTCATAAGTTATACTTTTTTCATAGTTTTGTTATAATAACATAAGCAGTATATACATGGGAGTTGCAGGGTCTGGTAAATGAGTTTGGAACAGTGTGCGAAAAACGGAATTTGAAGGTAAATACGGGGAAGAGCAAGGTTATGGTCTTCGAAAGGGGTGAAGTCACAGAGTGTGAGGTGAAGCTGAACGGTCAGGCTATGGAGATCGTCAACTCTTTTAAG
The DNA here is from genome assembly GCA_032716605.1 of Paralithodes platypus. Taxonomy (NCBI): domain Eukaryota; kingdom Metazoa; phylum Arthropoda; class Malacostraca; order Decapoda; family Lithodidae; genus Paralithodes; species Paralithodes platypus. Next base: position 28,055,886 of record CM064547.1, read on the forward strand.
TATCTGGGCAGTGTGTTGAGTAAAGATGGGACTATGGATGAAGAGGTGCGGGAGAGGGTACAACAGGGGAAGAGGGTTGTAGGAACGCTAAAAGCAGTAACAAGAAATAGGGTGGTCAGTATGGAAGTGAAGAAGTCCTTGCATGACAGTGTGGTAATCCCGACACTGACTTACGGAAGCAAAGCATGGACGTTGGTTGAGAGACTCAGACCAAGAGTGAGAGCAGTGGAAATGAATTACTTAAGGAGTGCGTGCGGAGTTACATGGAGGGATAGACAGACTAATGAGGAAGTAAGAAGGAGGTGTGGTGTGGAGGTAGATGTGCTGGAAAGTGTGAAAAGGAACAACTTGAGATGGTTCGGCCATATGGAACGTATGGAAAGCGAGAGAATGACTAAGAGGGTGTACGAGAGCGAGGTGGAGGGACAGAGGGGGAGAGGTAGACCGAATATGAGGTGGAAGGATGGAGTGAGGAAGTACATGAACGAAGGCGGTGCTGGTTGGGGGGAGGGGCGTCGACTGACTGGGGACAGAGGTGCATGGGGGCGGTTCGTTCGTGGCCACCCCTTCGGGGATCACGGCGTCAGGCAATAGATAGATAGATAGATAGTATATACATTTTAAGCTAAAACAATATTTCTTCTCTCAGCAACTAACCAATATTATATTTACTTCAGGAAGTATTTTAGGATTTTCAATATACAAAAATGTTGTCAATCTTAAACTCGTTGATAAACTAAGTAAAACATAGATACAATTTTCTGTCGGATGAGCGATTGAACAACAAAATCTTATAAACGAAAGAAATAAAATGTGATTTGAAGAAAAGGACTCATGTGTAAAGTATCGTGTTGTTGATAATAATATACTGGACTGTCTTGTCTGGAGGGGTGTGAACTCTACATTATTATTATTATTATTAGTATTACTTCATAAATATTGGAACAAGTAGAGTGTTTTAAATATCTAGGAGGAACAATAAGCAGGAGTGGAGGTATGGAAGTGGAGGTAAAACAGAGAGTGTGTGAAGGAAGGAAGGTTTTCGGAGCAATGGGAAGTATGTGGAAGACGAGAAATCTCGGAGTGAAAGTAAAAAGTGCACTGTATCAAGGAATTGTTGTGCCAACAGTGATGTATGGGGCTGAGACATGGGCTCTGAAGAAAAAGGAGAAAAGAGGGCTGGATGTGATGGAGATGAGCTGCTTGAGGAGTATGTGTGGAGTTACTCGTAGAGACAGATTGAGAAATGAAGAGATACGTAGGAGAGTGGGGCAGCAGGAACATTTGTCAGCCAGAGTGGACAGAAGGGTGCTGAGCTGGTATGGTCATGTTGAACGAATGGGAGATGAAAGGCTTACAAAGAGAATATGTGAGTCAGGTACAAGGGGAGATAGAAGGGCAGGAAGACCCCCATTGAGATGGAGAGACTGTGTAAGAAAGGCTTTGGATGATAGAGGAATGACTATAGATCAGGCAGGGGAAGTGGTGGTGGACAGGAGTGAATGGAGAATGCTTGTGAATAGTTGAGTGAACACGTGGTCATTTGGAGTAAGGGGTCGGGCGCAAGTTGGACTAGATAATAGTCCATCAGGCGCCTGGCCCGGGGAGACGATTAATATGAAGGGTGTGCCTGGAAGTGTGGTGGGAGGGCTTGTCGCTTTGGCTCCGCTGCATGTCTGCCTGCCGAGATCGGAACCTCTCCTGGTGGTCAGGGGCCGGGGGAGTGCTGGAGCGACCTTGGTAACCCTGGTCTCTGGGTCTTCTCCTGGGTGACCTGGATGTGTGAGAGTTTATGTTTTTTATCTGTCTTTATTTTTTGTTTTATGTTGTTTTTGTGTTTTCCCTGTTCTTGCTCTGTCTTGAGTCGGCTACCCCCAAAATGGGGATTGGGCCTGAGCATATAGATAGAATAGATAGATAGATTAGTATTAGTATTTTTATTATTATTGTTATTGTTATTAGTATTAATATTATTATTATTGTTATCTTTATTATTATTATTATTATTGTTATCTTTATTATTATTATTATTATTATTATTATTATTATTATTATTATTATTAATATTAGTTTTATTATTGTTGTTGAATCCCTGGAAGCCAGATCTATAGTAAATAAAGTATGTAAATAAAGATGGTGTTTTTCTTTTAACAACAAAATCCTATGTAACTGGATTTAACCCCTTTTGTACCGGCGACGTATTATTAATGTTTATTCCAGCTTTATTGAGACGATTCTGTGCGGCTTAACTCCTTCACCAACATTACGTAATTCTCATCATATTTTGGTTACAATTAAACGATTTTCTTTAGTTTGTAATCTACCTATCCGACTCAAATGAGTAAATACAATCTCAGTAAACCCTCTTAGTAACATAGGTCCTTCTTAAACTGCTTAAAATCATCTAATTGTAGCCAGAACTAGGAGTCATGGGGCTGAAGGGGTTAAGAAGGATCTGTGGTAGTGGAAAGTGTTGTGTAAGATAGTTTGAAGCCTGTTCATTGCTGGATGGCCTTTTTAAACTGAATAAAACCGTCTAATAGAAGCCAAAATCAAATGTATAAGACATTGCGGTACAGAAGGGGTAAAGCTGTTGTGGATTGAAAGATGGAGGGAATGTACGCTGAGGAAGGGAGTTTCAGAGAGATGAGGATCGGGGTATACATTAATTTTGATAAGCATAACTTCTGCAATGTGAAGGAGGGATTGTTAAGTCATGAATGCTAACAGATGCTCTTGGGAAGATATATTATTTATAACATGGAAATACTCTTTGTATTCTTTGCAAATATATAGGACATGGAACAGAAATATTTACGATATAAAGGTGATGTACACCTTATGTGGTGGATTGTGTTCAATTATTTCATAATTATATTTTGCTTAAGCGTTTTTTCCACATAGCTATTTTGATTTGTTATTTTGCCTTTATATTGTCTTTGTCCTAGTTTTGGTTTGTATATTTTGCAAGTTTTACAACATAATGTATATATTGATGAATACATAAATAACCCGTAATATCAAACATAACATATGCACATATATATAACTAGAAAAAACAAGAGTACCTAAGAACAATTATACTCAAAACAGATAATCCATATTGTAATAGTTAATAATAATTATAATCATTTACGCCAACTGACAGAGATACATGGATGAGATTCATCCATGAGATCCCCCTCGGGGATCAGTCCGTCTGGCAATAGATAAACAGATAAGTAATCATAATAACAACAAACTATGCTTAAATAGACCCATTATCTTTGATAATATCAGCCAGTTGACGCTAGCGTGTTGAGTAAAACTACCATCTCTCACCGCTAGGTCTGTAGTTCGAGCCTCGAGCTGGACATGTTAATAACTGGTTAGGTGATTACCGAATTCTGACCCGGACTAATCATCCGGTGATGAACAAATCCAGTTGTTGCCCTTAACTGGGTGATAACTGGTGTCCTTTGCTTTGGGAATAACACCAAGATGCTGCCCTTAACTGGGTGATGACTGGTGTCCGTAGCTGACCAGAAATGATCATCTGGTCAACAACACCAAGTTAAATTGCACTTAATTGTGTGATACTTGGTGTACCTTGCTGACCGAGGCTGATCACCTTGGTGGGATATGTAAACCAGCCAGACCCTAACGCCTGACCTTGACCACTCCTGACTGACCCATCCCTGATTCTAATGCCTGACACTGACCACTCCTGACTGACCCATCCCTGACCATAACGCCTGACCCTGACCACTCCCGACTGACCCATCCCTGACCCTAACCACTCCTGACTGACCCATCCCTGACCCTAATGCCTGACCCTGACCACTCCTGACTGACCCATCCCTGACTCTAACGCCTGACCCTGACCCATCCCTGACCATAACGCCTGACCCTGACCACTCCCGACTGACCCATCCCTGACCCTAACGCCTGAAAGGGCATAAACAGAGCTTTCCAATGACACCATAACGATCCTTTTATGATGGCTAGTTTTCTTGCAACAACCGTGCAACGCGAGTGCAAAAAGCATGTAATTCGGCACTTTCCCATTACAATTCCGTATATAGCGAGTGAGAGAGGGAGGGAGGAGGTGGGATTTGTGTCAGTAGGTTCGCCGCGGTGGTCTGGAGCAGTCATACGCTCGCTACTCTCCTGCCACCACTTGTCTCTCTCTCTCAGCAACATTACGTGCTGAAATTGCCACACGACCTATGTCGAGCGCCGCCACATAGTCCAGCTTTATTTAACTCGACTTATGTTGCGCGCCGACAGTTAAGGGTTAAGACACTGCCGGAAATTGAGGAAGGTCATCATCTGGGGGGCCGGGCCCTGGGTGGTGTCACGAATCTTGGAACGGTAGCCAGGCCAGAACTATAGTATGTCATGACTTGATATCCCTCCCCTCCCTTTCCTTCCTCCCATCCCTAACTCCTATCACAAATAGAAATAGTCTAAACTAAGCATCAGGAACGTAATTAAAACAAAATTGCCTTTTTAGCGACACAACTAATCTATAGTCTATGCTTGTACAGATCCTTCTTAAACTGCACAAAATCGTCTAAATATAGCTGGAGTAAAATTAAAAAGACGTCGCCGTTACAGAAGGGGTTAACCAGTTAGCGTTCTAAATATATGATAATTCAATAGGTCGTGATCTCGCGGCCAACCTGTTAATAAAGTAGACGTGCCGTTTTGCCCAAAATCAAAACGGCATACTGCGATGGGTTACCATCATCACTACTACTTCCTTCATAACTACAACCGCCACAATCATCACGACTACTGTCATCATCACCATTACTATGATCATCATCACTACTACAATTACAATCCTCACTACTACTCTCACCATCATCACTACTACTGTCACCATTGTCACAACCATCTTAATCACTACTAGCATTGATACTACAACTATCAACCAGCATTACTACTATCATCACCACCATCTTACACTCATCATTACTACTGTTAACATCATCACTACTACTATAACCATCATCATTACTACTGTCACAAGTATTACCATCATGTATCCTACTGTCACCATCATGTATCCTACTGTCACCATCATCACTATTACTGCCATCATCACCATTACTATGATCTTCATCATCACAACTATTGTCATCATCACTACAACTTTCACCATCATCACTACTACTCACCATAATCACTAATACTCACACCATTGTCACTTCCATCATCACTACTGTCATTATTATCACTACAACTATCATTACTTGTCACCATCATCACTACTATTATGACCATCAACACTATTACTACAGTGCATTCATTCGACATATATCGACAGGCCCCGCCCGCTTCCACCAGCGCCGTAGACGAAGTAGAGCTTATCATACCGCAATCTCGGACAAGTCACTTGTCACCTTACCACGGAGCTGATAAGAGCTCCAAGTAAAATTAATTATACGATGTAAGAGCGCTTTAATACATGCATATTTGCAGTTATTCTTTACTATACAATATTACCATATACCATAGCACAGATAAGTAAACTCCATTACCATTGTTACCTCGTCTACTTGGGCAGAGCAGAGGTAGAAAATTATTAAGCTAGGCTTAGCGAGCGACTGCGTTTGGGTGAATAGGGTACGGTACCGTAACCGTAATGCCTCTCCCTCCCTCCCTCTCTCTCTCTCATATTGTGAAGTGATCAAAGTTGTCAATGGTCCAAGTATGGGTGAAAGCCGTTGCTGGTAAACTGGTGAATGAAAGACTCCTTCAATCTTCCTGCCTTGAGTTCTGATCTTATTAATTAATGGCTGTGAAACTTTCGTTGCCTCAGAGGTTTTCTTCACCACCACATCAACTGGCTCAGTTTTCTCCTTATCAAAATACATGAATACATTCAAGACAATATTCCTGGCTTGACTGACAAGTCGGGGAGAACCAGCAGGTCTGCCAGGGGTATGGGCAGGAGACGTCATCTTCCCCCTTCAGAAGACAGGAGGGAACTGAACTGACGTTTGAATGGCAGCGCAGTGACAGTTGAAACCTTGAGAGAGAAGCGTTGCCAATGTAGCTTCCTTACCGCTAGATCAAAAAGTATTTACTTGAAAAAGGGAATGGAGCTGTTAAAGACAGGCTCCAGTCTTAACATTTCTTTCTCACTCGTTGATGTAGAAAGGTAAGATGGCTTTGTAGGCCATATTTAATAATTTAAAATGATAAATAAATATTGACTTGATCTAGCGGCAAAATTTTACACCTAGCAATAAGAATGCTGGCTATACTCCGCATCTTTTAGCACATGTTATCAATATTGGAGTAATATTCTAGCAATATTAGGTAGGCATTTACTAGTTTGTATTCTTCTAGTTACTTCTGCAAACAGATTAAATAATATTTTTGTGCTGATTTGGTAACCCTGTTGGACACCCGTACCTCGCACAGTCATGCCAGCCGTATGATAACGGTTGGGGAAGTGGGCGGGGCCTGTCGATATATGTCGAATGAATGCACTGTAGTACTGTCACCGTCATATCTAGTACTGTCACCATCATATCTACTACTGTCATCATCATCACTACTGTCAACATCATCAATACAACTACAACCATCATCACTACTACTATCACCATCATCACTACTATCACCATCAATCCCACTATTACTACCATCACTTCTAATGCCAACTAAACCAACTTAACCTAGCAAATACGTACTCACACACTAAGAACGCCATAATTGCTGGGGGGGGGTCTGGGAGGAGGGGGGGGGAGGGGGGCCGGGAAAGAGGGGGGTCCGGGAAGGTGGTGATGGGGGGGGGACCCCCATATTTTGGACCTAAAATCATAACTATTGCATAAATTCAAAAAATCTTTTTTGACTGACGTTCGCATTCATGCAACAAATGTTTGTATGAAATTTGGTGAAAATCCGTCCAACGGTCTAGGAGGAGTTCCGAGACAGACGGACGACAACGACAACAACGACAACGACAACGCCGACGACAGAATTTTGTTTTGTGTGGTACCCACTACATGGGGGGGGGGGGGAGACGGGGGGGGGGGGGGGGGCCGGGGGGCGATACCAAACTCTGATGATGGTTGATAGTTGTAGTATCAATGATGATAGTAGTGATTAAGATGGTAGTGACAATGGTGACAGTAGTAGTGATGATGGTGAGAGTAGTAGTGATGATTGTAAATGTAGTAGTGATGATGATCATAGTAATGGTGATGATGACAATAGTTGCGATGATTGTGGCAGTTGTAGTGATGATGGCAGAGGTAGTGATGATGGTGATTATGATTGATGATGGTATTAGTAGTGATGATGGTAACCCATCGCAGAGTTGGGTATGCCGTTTTTATTTTGGGCAAAACGGCACGTCTACTTTAGTTTAGTTGACATTAGAAGTGATGGTAGTAATAGTCGGGATGTTGGTAATTATTCACTCTGTTCCTAAAAAAGGTGCCTCTTCAGATCCACCAAACTACAGACCAATAGCTATAACTTCCACTCTTGGTAAAGTCTTTGAAATTATATTAAATAAAGTAGACGTGCCTTTTTGCCCAAAATCAAAACGGCATACTTTTGCACGCAACAAATGTTCGTGTGAAATTTGGTGAAAATCCGTCCAACGGTCTAGGAGGAGTTCCGAGACAGACGGACGACGACGACGACGACGACGACGACGACAGACATTTTTTTTGTGTGGTACCCACTATACGGGGGGGGGGGGGGGGGGGGGGGCGATACCGAGTTGACAAAATATAATTTTAGCAATTACAAAAATAAGACTTTACGGACGAGCTGTAAGGTCCCTTGTCGTATAAACCTATGATGTTTTCTCCCCGAGAACGCCATCATAATTGCTGGGGGGCGATACCACTCTGCTTACGCAGAGTTGATAACTCATTTACTCTCACGAAACTACGTAACTTCATTGTTACGTCCACCTTCATGTATTTGTGTAATTACCCCTTATAATGTATCAGCACCTTTGATTCACCAGGTACACCTGGGAACACTGCCAACTGGCTCACTGTTACATATATCTATACTACGTTATCCATTTTTAATAGACCATTGGTAAAAACAATATGCAGGCCAAATCATTTGTGTGGTATTTCATAATTTTGGGTTTTGAATGTCTATATCAATATGTGGCAATTATAGGATAATTATTATTTGTGTTACAGTCGGAAATCATGTCAAGTGTACATTTAACTCAAACCTTCCCGAAGACAAGCGAAGGTATTTGGTTCTATTCTGACGAAAAATCGTCATATGTAGTATATATATATTTAATCATTACTTATCCATATGCGCCTATTTTGCTTTAAATATGAACATATGAAAATTTAAGAGTAATAAAAGAAGTGGGAATAGCATTTGGGGGGTGAAAAATACGTATTAATTCCCGCAAGGTTGTATCATGATGCGAGAGTTGGGGGGACGTATACCCTCCTTTACGAGAAAACTGGTACACCAGATGGGAGACAAATCTATATGAAATAATGCAGACAACCTAGTAAACATATAAACATAAATAATGCAGACAACCTAGTAAACAAATAAACATAAATAATGCAGACAACCTAGTAAACAAATAAACATAAATAATGCAGACAACCTAGTAAACAAATAAACTTAAATAATGTAGACAACCTAGTAAACAAATAAACATAAATAATGCAGTCAACCTAGTAAACAAATACACATAAATATTGCAGACAACCTAGTAAACAAATAAACATAAATAATGCAGACAACCTAGTAAACAAATACACATAAATAATGCAGACAACCTAGTAAACAAATAAATATAAATAATGCAGACAACCTAGTAAACAAATAATCATAAATAATGCAGACAACCTAGTACACAAATAAACATAAATAATGTAGACAACCTAGTAAACAAATAAACATAAATAATGCAGACAACCTAGTAAACAAATAAACATAAATAATGCAGACAACCTAGTGAACAAATAAACATAAATAATGCAGACAACCTAGTAAACAAATAAACATAAATAATGCAGACAACCTAGTAAACAAATAAACATAAATAATGCAGACAACCTAGTAAACAAATAAACATAAATAATGCAGACAACCTAGTAAACAAATAAACATAAATAATGCAGACAACCTAGTAAACAAATAAACATAAATAATGCAGACAACCTAGTAAACAAATAAACATAAATAATGCAGACAACCTAGTAAACAAATAAACATAAATTCCGATAGATATAAAATGAACCTCATCACTTTGCAAAAATATAGTTCATCCATTTTGCCTTATATCTGTGTTACCCTCTTGTCCTTTAGGTTTATATTTGTTGTGAGAGTCACTTAGTCTCACGTCCTTCCTCTTAAAGAGTAATTAACTGTCAGATAGTTTTCTTTGGCTCTCTAATGCTCCTGTCTTCCTCACCCGGAGCAGTCTTTTCATCGCTGTTTTGTTCGTGTTTATTGTATTTTTGGAGGCATGATTTCGTTGTTATATATTAATTAAAATACTATATAATATAATTTAACTTTTCCCTGGCGAGCGATATCTATACTGTAATTTACCGAAAGAATTATATGTGTATCTTGAAGGAGGATTGTTTTTTTTTTTTATGGAGGTCTTGGGAGGAAATTATAAATACTTAATCTATCAATAAATACATTAACAAATATATACAAATATCCCCTTAAGTGTTAGCACATTATAACCTCTAATATAACAACTGTTAGGGGAGACTCCAGGAATATTCCTAGCTCAGCTTCTATAATAGACTTATTACTGGCCTTTTGCCATATATATGGTAATGGTGTAACGCTGACTCGCTGAAATTTTCATAGTTCTATGTCCACGCGCGCGCGCGTGAGCGCATTTTTAGTTTGTTTTTACTAAATGTTTGAATTCTCAACTCCCCTTTTTAAAATTTATTAAGTCATGTACACAAGAACGACTTTCATAATCCAGTTAACAACAGTTTACCATTACCAGGTTTATCACTGCAACATTAACCCATTCACTACCGGTAACAGCCTTGTTCACTATATTCTGGCAACTATTAAGAGATTATATTCAGTTTAGGAAGGACCTCTACCAATGAGTACATGATTACATTGATCAAAATGCTATATTAAGCTACCAATGTTTTTGTTGCTGAGATTTACTTCACAAACATAATGTATAGTTATTATTATGGAGGGGTGGGGGCACAATCATCGTAAGATGCTTCTGCCCCCTCCCTGGTCTGCCTCCTTCCTCCCTCCCAACACCCACCTCCCTCTCCTCCCCCGCCACCTGTCTGGACGGATATTTAAGGCCTCCTATGTACCAGCATTTGTTAGTGACCTGATGAAGCTATCTGCGAAACGTTGTCAATAAAGTGCTTCCTCAGATGGTGTTTTTTATCCATCGTAAGATACTTTACATATTAATCTGGGATGTATACAATGGGATAAATTCCTTGTAATAACCTTGATTTATCAGTGACTTAGGACAAGCTTAACTGTAGTTGAGGTCAACTGATGATACCATCTGATAAAAGAGAAGATAGATGAAATATGTATTATTATATTTATCGTCACCAATCACTCGCGGAATGTGTAACGCAGCCTAAGTTTGATCTAGGGTACAGTCAGAAACTGCAGTTTCTGAGACACCTGGATAGGGCCCGGACAATGGGAGTGTAATGTTTCTGGACGACAGCCCACTTTAACTATCACAAGGCCGCACACATACGAACACACCTTCCGAACCAATAGATGCTTCACTCAGTCTGCCATTTAAAATTATTGTGCTGTTGTTATGCTACGATACGATTCATACTACAGAATCTGATATATAAATGAAAAACATACCATGTTGTGTTATTCCCTCCTGTTTCAACAATAAACACGGATAGCTATTAAAGAATTAAGAATGTAAAGAAACTCTACCAAACCGCAGTGAATGGCCAGGCTTTCGTTGTGTGTGTGTGTGTGTGTGTGTGTGATTCATCAGACGTCATCCATAGTAGTTACTATTAGACACATACCGGTACTCACATATAATTCATCCATGTTTTATCATGATATTAACCTTGTTGCACTGTGTGAACATTGTGATAAATGAGATACTATAATACTAACATAGAAAAGGTATCTATAGCTATTGCTAAGCGTAATATCACGATGCGATGCTTATATAGCCTTTACCCTTTAGAGTGTTATATAATTGTTTTATTATATTAATACCGAATATATAAACCTATTAGCGTCCGAAGCTTAACTTAGTGTGGTATTACATAATACCCCCATATATCACTACTGATAACTCATTGCCGTTTCACACCTGAATTTGATAATTAGATGATAACATGTAATATTACATTGCATAGTTCGTTGTGTTGTATGTCATGCAGCTGACACTTCTGTTTTTAGGGTTTGTCACCTACTGTAAAGCATTATGTTTATTACAACACACATCGGTTCACTTACACACAGTAATGGAAAGTAAAAGAAAATATCCACCAGTACAGGGAAAAGTCATTTAGGAGGAAGACGATTATCTGCAAATGTATTGTTTACCAGTTTTTGAGGGTGGTCATCTGCCAGGGAAAGGAAAAGTGGCTTGGGAAATTATATAGCTTTCTCTTATTGTTCTCTCTTTCCTGTTCGTTTTCTTTAATTTGTATTTTCTTAGGTGTCTTCGCCTCCCTCCCCTTCTCCCCCCCCCCCCCCCCCCTCCCACACACACACACACAGAATGAATGAGAACGTCAGATTGGTCTGTGACGTGATCAAATATCATCAAGGTCAAGGCTAGTGTGTGTATGTGTGTGCGGGTGTGTTCGTGTGTGTGTGTGTTTGTTTTGTGTGTGTGTGTGTTTGTTTTGTGTGTGTGTGTATTTTTTGCGTATGTCATCAAGCTCGCTTGGTGTAGTAACTTGCGTCTCGGACTTCCACCCAGAAGGCCCGGGATGGCGCCCACGCTCTGCGCATTAAACTTTTTTCACAAGCACTGAGTCGATACCATCCCTCATGAGCAAGGGGATGGGATAGTACAGGGCCCCAAAGGAAATACGCCTAAGCGGCCTTATTGGGCTATCCTTAGCTGGCTTAGCATGCGCTAGCTTTAAGAGCTATTATTATTATATTATTATTAAGACCACGAGTCGGAGTGGGTGGTGGTGGTGGATAGAATTGTATTCCAAATTAAGCCACTACGTTTATGCTCCTCGGTGCCCTAGTGGTTAAGGTGTTGGAGTGCTGCACTACTGGCCTGGGTTCGAGCCCTGGCTGGGTCATATCACAAAAATATTAATAATACAGAGCAACTGATCCTTACGAGGTTGGTTGTAGCTACTAAACCTAACTTGGGGGGGGGGGGGTGTATTATACAGGATTTTTTTTTTTTTGGCTGTTCCCTCCACACTCTCTTCTGTCTCCCTCATTCTCTGTTCTCCCATTTATACTTTCCTCCCCTTTCCCTTACCCTCCCCTCCCTTCTCCCCATACCCTCCCCTCCCTCCCTCATACCCTCCCCTCTCCCTCCCCTTTCCCTTACCCTTTAAGTTTCAAGAAGGCTCTGAAAAATTACTTACTCTGTAAATACAATCACAATGGTAATAACGAATAGACGATTTTTTCTGTATTTTTCTGTATTTGAGTGTTCATTCTGTATGAATGAATTGTCTTTGAAAGGAAAACTAAATATAATAGTATTATGTATATACTATAAATATTTGTTTGTTAGGAGTGCGTAAATCATAACTATGTGGATGCAAGAGATGACTGTCAATATGGTATATAAGATGTAAACTTATGAATGAATGAAGGTGTATAAATGTTGAAAAAATGGGTGTATGATTAAATAAAATAATTGCCATTTATATATGCGGTCGGCGCGTGTAGTCAGCGGTCTCGGAAATTGTATATATGCAATTATATTTTATTAGATTGCTGTAGGAAACCATATCATTGATATGTTTCTTGATTTATCCCTTTTCCGTTTTACCCATTGCAAATTTAATTATACATTTAACTCTTAAAGGTGGTGGGGCGTCCGAAATTAAAATTAATTTATAATGTATTTAAAGAGATGTTTAGATCTCCAGTAATCAACCTGACTACTCCTTTGTCAAAACTAATCTTCAATATTAGAGAACAAATCAAAAATAGATATTGAATTGCGACCCCTTGCAACTAGTACTCACGTGAGGATGTGACGTACGCCCAGGCAAACATTTGGGAAGTAAACATCAGCAAGTATAGCAAAAATGGTGAATAGGTGTGCTGTTTTCGGGTGTAGCAACATCCCTGGACCAAACATAGCACTACACAAGTTTCCAAGTGATCCATACCATTGTAACAAATGGGTGAAGTTTATACAAAGAACCAGAGTGTGGGAGGCAAAGCCCAAAACAAGCTTCATATGCAATGGACATTTTCGTGATGAATGCTTTGACAATAAAGTGCAGTGGAGTATGGGTATGGCTAGATGCACCCGCTGATTGCCTATACGGACTGGGGTCTTGTCACGCCCAGTGCCAGGTCCGTATATATACGGACTCGCCGAAAAACAATCATAGCAGCGAAACGACTGCACCTATAGCTTTCATATTTCTACCACATGTACCTTACCTTTCTGGACCCAGATTCACTAACGGTCGTAGCGTGCGATGTCGTACAGCAACCTACGATCGTTCCTAATGCTGGGGTCACACATTCACGTATATGCTCCCGTATGCTCCCGTACGAAGGTTTATTGGTAGTTGGCAACCGAATACGTAAAACGTAAGGGCTTAGTACGCAAAACGTAAATGAAATTGTGTCTAGTCGTGGGGGTTGGTACGCATGGCGGGCGTAGCCACGCTGGTCTTGGAGGTGGTTGGTGCGGCCAAGGTCGCCCGGTATGTTTTGGATTTCGAATCAGATACGGGGCTCGCGCTCACGTATGTCAAAAGTCGGGAAAGCATACGTTTTACCTGGCTAGCTGCTACGTCTTACGGGTGCAGCCCCGTAAAACGTAGCAGCTAGACAGGTAAAACGTAAGTTTCTCCCGCCAATCGTACAATGTTCACGTAAAACGGGAAAGTGAAAGTAAGTCCGGGCGCATCTGGCAGAACCGCCGCACTGCGGGTTGGCAGGAAGACGCGGCACCGTTGTACGGTGGGGTCACGGGGAACAACGGGACCAGAGGGGGACCAGCGGGGGACATCACACCTCTCACCACACCGGAGCAGCAACCAACAAGCCAACCCTGCCACCCTCTGCACCCTGCCGAAAACAAATCGTAGCAGCGAAACGACTGTACCTATGGCTTTCATATTTTTACCATCCCATGGGCGCCATGGGCGCCATCCCGGGCCTTCTGGGTGGAAGTCCGAGACGCTAGTTACTACACCAAGCGAGCTTGATGACATACGCAAAAAATACACACACACACAAACACACACAAAACAAACACACACACACACACAAAACAAACACACACACACACGAACACACCCGCACACACATACACACACTAGCCTTGACCTTGATGATATTTGATCACGTCACAGACCAATCTGACGTTCTCATTCATTCTGTGTGTGTGTGGGGGGGGGGGGGGGGAGAAGGGGAGGGAGGCGAAGACACCTAAGAAAATACAAATTAAAGAAAACGAACAGGTAAGAGAGAACAATAAGAGAAAGCTATATAATTTCCCAAGCCACTTTTCCTTTCCCTGGCAGATGACCACCCTCAAAAACTGGTAAACAATACATTTGCAGATAATCGTCTTCCTCCTAAATGACTTTTCCCTGTACTGGTGGATATTTTCTTTTACTTTCCATTACTGTGTAATGGAACCGATGTGTGTTGTAATAAACATAATGCTTTACAGTAGGTGACAAACCCTAAAAACAGAAGTGTCAGCTGCATGACATACAACACAACGAACTATGCAATGTAATATTACATGTTATCATCTAATTATCAAATTCAGGTGTGAAACGGCAATGAGTTATCAGTAGTGATATATGGGGGTATTATGTAATACCACACTAAGTTAAGCTTCGGACGCTAATAGGTTTATATATTCGGTATTAATATAATAAAACAATTATATAACACTCTAAAGGGTAAAGGCTATATAAGCATCGCATCGTGATATTACGCTTAGCAATAGCTATAGATACCTTTTCTATGTTAGTATTATAGTATCTCATTTATCACAATGTTCACACAGTGCAACAAGGTTAATATCATAATAAAACATGGATGAATTATATGTGAGTACCGGTATGTGTCTAATAGTAACTACTATGGATGACGTCTGATGAATCACACACACACACACACACACACACACACACACAACGAAAGCCTGGCCATTCACTGCGGTTTGGTAGAGTTTCTTTACATTCTTAATTCTTTAATAGCTATCCGTGTTTATTGTTGAAACAGGAGGGAATAACACAACATGGTATGTTTTTCATTTATATATCAGATTCTGTAGTATGAATCGTATCGTAACATAACAACAGCACAATAATTTTAAATGGCAGACTGAGTGAAGCATCTATTGGTTCGGAAGGTGTGTTCGTATGTGTGCGGCCTTGTGATAGTTAAAGTGGGCTGTCGTCCAGAAACATTACACTCCCATTGTCCGGGCCCTATCCAGGTGTCTCAGAAACTGCAGTTTCTGACTGTACCCTAGATCAAACTTAGGCTGCGTTACACATTCCGCGAGTGATTGGTGACGATAAATATAATAATACATATTTCATCTATCTTCTCTTTTATCAGATGGTATCATCAGTTGACCTCAACTACAGTTAAGCTTGTCCTAAGTCACTGATAAATCAAGGTTATTACAAGGAATTTATCCCATTGTATACATCCCAGATTAATATGTAAAGTATCTTACGATGGATAAAAAACACCATCTGAGGAAGAGCACTTTATTGACAACGTTTCGCAGATAGCTTCATCAGGTCACTAACAAATGCTGGTACATAGGAGGCCTTAAATATCCGTCCAGACAGGTGGCGGGGGAGGAGAGGGAGGTGGGTGTTGGGAGGGAGGAAGGAGGCAGGCCAGGGAGGGGGCAGAAGCATCTTACGATGATTGTGCCCCCACCCCTCCATAATAATAACTATACATTATGTTTGTGAAGTAAATCTCAGCAACAAAAACATTGGTAGCTTAATATAGCATTTTGATCAATGTAATCATGTACTCATTGGTAGAGGTCCTTCCTAAACTGAATATAATCTCTTAATAGTTGCCAGAATATAGTGAACAAGGCTGTTACCGGTAGTGAATGGGTTAATGTTGCAGTGATAAACCTGGTAATGGTAAACTGTTGTTAACTGGATTATGAAAGTCGTTCTTGTGTACATGACTTAATAAATTTTAAAAAGGGGAGTTGAGAATTCAAACATTTAGTAAAAACAAACTAAAAATGCGCTCACGCGCGCGCGCGTGGACATAGAACGATGAAAATTTCAGCGAGTCAGCGTTACACCATTACCATATATATGGCAAAAGGCCAGTAATAAGTCTATTATAGAAGCTGAGCTAGGAATATTCCTGGAGTCTCCCCTAACAGTTGTTATATTAGAGGTTATAATGTGCTAACACTTAAGGGGATATTTGTATATATGTGTTAATGTATTTATTGATAGATTAACTATTTATAATTTCCTTCCAAGACCTACATAAAAAAACAAAAACAATCCTCCTTCAAGATACATTTATAATTCTTTCGGTAAATTACAGTATAGATATCGATCGCCAGGGAAAAGTTAAATTATATTATATAGTATTTTAATTAATATATAACAACGAAATCATGCCTCCAAAAATACAATAAACACGAACAAAACAGCAATGAAAATACTGCTCCGGGTGAGGAAGACAGGAGCATTAGAGAGCCAAAGAAAACTACCTGACAGTTAATTACTCTTTAAGAGGAAGGACGTGAGACTAAGTGACTCTCACAACAAATATAAACATAAAGGACAAGAGGGTAACACAGATATAAGACAAAATGGATGAACTATATTTTTGCAAAGTGATGAGGTTCATTTTATATCTATCGGAATTTATGTTTATTTGTTAACAAGGTTGTCTGCATTATTTATGTTTATTTGTTTACTAGGTTGTCTGCATTATTTATGTTTATTTGTTTACTAGGTTGTCTGCATTATTTATGTTTATTTGTTTACTAGGTTGTCTGCATTATTTATGTTTATTTGTTTACTAGGTTGTCTGCATTATTTATGTTTATTTGTTTACTAGGTTGTCTGCATTATTTATGTTTATTTGTTTACTAGGTTGTCTGCATTAGTTATGTTTATTTGTTTACTAGGTTGTCTGCATTATTTATGTTTATTTGTTTACTAGGTTGTCTGCATTATTTATGTTTATTTGTTCACTAGGTTGTCTGCATTATTTATGTTTATTTGTTTACTAGGTTGTCTGCATTATTTATGTTTATTTGTGTACTAGGTTGTCTACATTATTTATGTTTATTTGTTTACTAGGTTGTCTGCATTATTTATGTTTATTTGTTTACTAGGTTGTCTGCATTATTTATGTTTATTTGTTTACTAGGTTGTCTGTATTATTTATGTTTATTTGTTTACTAGGTTGACTGCATTATTTATGTGTATTTGTTTACTAGGTTGTCTACATTATTTATGTTTATTTGTTTACTAGGTTGTCTGCATTATTTATGTTTATTTGTTTACTAGGTTGTCTGCATTATTTATGTTTATTTGTTTACTAGGTTGTCTGCATTATTTATGTTTATATGTTTACTAGGTTGTCTGCATTATTTATGTTTATTTGTTTACTAGGTTGTCTGAATTATTTATGTTTATTTGTTTGCTAGGTTGTCTGCATTATTTATGTTTATTTGTTTACTAGGTTGTCTGCATTATTTATGTTTTTTTGTTTACTAGGTTGTCTGCATTATTTATGTTTATTTGTTTACTAGGTTGTCTGCATTATTTATGTTTATTTGTTTACTAGGTTGTCTGCATTATTTATGTTTATTTGTTTACTAGGTTGACTGCATTATTTATGTGTATTTGTTTACAAGGTTGTCTACATTATTTATGTTTATTTGTTTACTAGGTTGTCTGCATTATTTATGTTTATTTGTTTACTAGGTTGTCTGCATTATTTATGTTTATTTGTTTACTAGGTTGTCTGCATTATTTATGTTTATATGTTTATTAGGTTGTCTGCATTATTTCATATAGATTTGTCTCTCATCTGGTGTACCAGTTTTCTCGTAAAGGAGGGTATACGTCCCCCCAACTCTCGCATCATGATACAACCTTGCGGGAATTAATACGTATTTTTCACCCCCCAAATGCTATTCCCACTTCTTTTATTACTCTTAAATTTTCATATGTTTATATATAAAGCAAAATAGGCGCATATGGATAAGTAATGATTAAATATATATATACTACATATGACGATTTTTCGTCAGAATAGAACCAAATACCTTCGCTTGGCTTCGGGAAGGTTTGAGTTAAATGTACACTTGACATGATTTCCGACTGTAACACAAATAATAATTATCCTATAATTGCCACATATTGATATAGACATTCAAAACCCAAAATTATGAAATACCACACAAATGATTTGGCCTGCATATTGTTTTTACCAATGGTCTATTAAAAATGGATAACGTAGTATAGATATATGTAACAGTGAGCCAGTTGGCAGTGTTCCCAGGTGTACCTGGTGAATCAAAGGTGCTGATACATTATAAGGGGTAATTACACAAATACATGAAGGTGGACGTAACAATGAAGTTACGTAGTTTCGTGAGAGTAAATGAGTTATCAACTCTGCGTAAGCAGAGTGGTATCGCCCCCCAGCAATTATGATGGCGTTCTCGGGGAGAAAACATCATAGGTTTATACGACAAGGGACCTTACAGCTCGTCCGTCAAGTCTTATTTTTGTAATTGCTAAAATTATATTTTGTCAACTCGGTATACTCCCCCCCCCCCCCCCCCCCCCCCGTATAGTGGGTATCACACAAAAAAAATGTCTGTCGTCGTCGTCGTCGTTGTCGTCGTCGTCGGCGTCGTCGGCGTCCGTCTCTCTCGGAACTCCTCCTAGACCGCTGGACGGATTTTCACCAAATTTCACACAAACATTTGTTGCGTGAATGCAAAAGTCAGTCAAAAAAGAGTTTTTGAATTTATGCAATAGTTATGATTTTAGGTCCAAGATATGGTTTTGCCCCCCCCCCCCCCCACCCCAACCCTCCCGGAAACCCCCCCCCCCCCCAGCAATGATGGCGTATTGGGAGCGAAAACATCTCGCTACGCATTTTCTAGGTTAAGTTAGTTTAGTTGGCATTAGAAGTGATGGTAGTAATATTTGGATTTATGGTGATAGTAGTGATAATGGTGATAATTGTAGTGATGATGGTTGTAGTTGTATTGATGATGATGACAGTAGTGATGATGATGACAGTAGTAGATATGATGGTGACAGTTGTAGTAATGATGGTCATAATAGTAGTGATGATGGTGACAAGTAATGATGATAGTTGTAGTGATAATAATGACAGTAGTGTTGGTGGTAGTGACGATGGTGTGAGTATTAGTGATGATGGTGAGTAGTAGTGAGGATGGTGAAATTTGTAGTGATGATGACAATAGTTGTGGTGATGAAGTTCATAGTAATGGTGATGATGGCAGTAGTAGTGATGATGTTGACAGTAGAATAAATTATGGTAATATTTGTGACAGTAGTAATGATGATGTAGTAGATGATAGTAGTAGTGATGATGTTAACAGTAGTAATGATGATTGTAAGATGGTGGTGATGATATTAGTAATGATGGTTGATAGTTGTAGTATCAATGATGATAGTAGTGATTAAGATGCTAGTGACAATGGACAGTGATGATGGTGAGAGTAGTAGTGATAATGGTATTTGTAGTAGTGATGATGATCATAGTAATGGTGATGATGACAGTACTCGTGATGATTGTGGCAGTTGTAGTGATGATGGCAGTTGTAGTGATGATGGCAGTAGTAGTGATTATGTTGATTGTGATTGATGATGGTATTAGTAGTGATGATGGTAACCCATCGCAGAGTTGGGTATGCCGTTTTGATTTTGGGCAAAAAGGCACGTCTACTTTATTTAATATAATTTCAAAGACTTTACCAAGAGTGGAAGTTATAGCTATTGGTCTGTAGTTTGGTGGATCTGAAGAGGCACCTTTTTTAGGAACAGAGTGAATAATTACCAACATCCCGACTATTACTACCATCACTTCTAATGTCAACTAAACTAAAGTAGACGTGCCGTTTTGCCCAAAATAAAAACGGCATACCCAACTCTGCGATGGGTTACCATCATCACTACTAATACCATCATCAATCATAATCACCATCATCACTACCTCTGCCATCATCACTACAACTGCCACAATCATCGCAACTATTGTCATCATCACCATTACTATGATCATCATCACTACTACAATTACAATCATCACTACTACTCTCACCATCATCACTACTACTGTCACCATTGTCACTACCATCTTAATCACTACTATCATCATTGATACTACAACTATCAACCATCATCAACTCTGCGTAAGCAGAGTTTGGTATCGCCAGAGTTTGGTTTCGCCATGGGGGGCCCCCCCCCCCCTTCCATGTAGTGGGTACCACACAAAACAAAATTCTGTTGTCGGCGTTGTCGTTGTCGTTGTTGTCGTTGTCGTCCGTCTGTCTCAGAACTCCTCCTAGACCGTTGGACGGATTTTCACCAAATTTCATACAAACATTTGTTGCATGAATGCGAACATCAGTCAAAAAAGATTTTTTGAATTTATGCAATAGTTATGATTTTAGGTCGAAAATATGGTTTCCCCCCCCCCCCCTTCCCCCCCCCCCCCCCGGACCCCCACCCCCCCACCCCCCCCCCCCCCTTTCCCCGCTCCCCCCCCTCCTCCCAGCCCCCCCCAGTAATTATGGCATTCTGGGGGCGAAAACATCTCGCTACGTATTTGCTAGGTTAAGTTAGTTTAGTTGGCATTAGAAGTGATGGTAGTAATAGTGGGATTGATGGTGATAGTAGTGATGATGGTGATAATAGTAGTGATGATGGTTGTAGTTGTATTGATGATGTTGACAGTAGTGATGATGATGACAGTAGTAGACATAATGGTGACAGTACTAGATATGACGGTGACAGTACTACAGTGCATTCATTCGACATATATCGACAGGGAGGAAGGGGGAGACCAATGCCAGTGTTCGGTTTGTAGCACATGCTTGGACGACACTGATTATTTTACTGTATATCTTGTACATCATTAATGCTTAATTATTTTATATTTCATTATAGAACAAAGTGAACTTTTTGTTTTGTAATGTGTACTTAGCACTTGAAGTCTGTAAGTGTTTCAATACACCCTTATATATATACATATATATATATATATATATATATATATATATATATATTATATATATATCATATATAAATATATATATATATATATATATATATATATATATATATATATATATATATATATATATATATATATATATATATATATATATATAGTTACGTATCTTGATTTAGAAGTGGTTAACTAAATAAATAAAGACAGAACAGTTTATATGTAAGTGTAGCAAAACAGCTGAAGGCCAAATGAACGTGAAATATTAAAGTTAGTTCTGTTGTCACTTGCCTTCCCTCAGTTGTTGGGACAGTTATCCTTTATACTCTGATACACTTCAATTATATTTATTCAGTAAACTTTTTAAAGTTACATTGAATGTTATAATATGAAAGAGGCTACTAATTACGAATACAAAAGTTCGGTATGTAAGCAAAGTTTTAAGACACTAGAATATCTCAATTAATCTTGATTATCAGCAAAGTATTAAGATCTTTTATATATAATTAATTTAAGTTTGTTAACCCTCTAAAGAATGTTTTACTCTTTCTATGTTATCTCGTTATTCTTAGTTTATTATTATTATTCTCCTTTAGTATTTTATCTCATTTATTCTTATTACTGAAAGACATTTGACTAAATAAAAATGGTAAGGAAATATTATAAAGTCACATATAAAAGGGAATTATATTTATAAACGTAAATAAGGTATTTTACAATTAATCAAAATAATAAGCAATGAAAGTTATGATAGAGTTTCAGGATCGTTTTGCATACGTTCTGATTTCACTAAAGTACAAATTAAAGAATAATAGTCAGGTAAGCATTTAACTTATACAAGGCTTAATCCTTAATTATGAATGACAATAGCTTTACATCAAGTTATTTAATTGTTAATATGTAAAGTAGAATATTCAATCACAAATCATCTCTGAATCAAACATTAATTCTAATCACCAAAATTAAACAGTAATTCAAAATATATATCTCTCCAATTAAATTAAACATATAGGATTCTCCAATCTAACCTATATGATTTTTCCAAGTAAATTAAACACGTATGATTTCTTTAATCACAAAATCTTAAAGCAAATGAGTGTATGTTTTCAACATACCTCTGGTTAATTAATAGTCACAAATAATCCCTAACTAACGTGTAAGAGGTCGCTCCCGGACGCAACTTAACACATAATAATATACAAGCCTTTGAAGTCTGTCTCGTCTCCCTACCACACTGCTCGTGTTCCCCAGCTAGAAATGTACTGCTTTTAACTATCAAATCTCCGGCTTATATATCATTTCTCGGACCAAGCTATCCAATCAGAAGGTAGGAAACAGGTGCCGAAACCAATAAAACAGGCTGCTGGTGTCAGCCATTCACGGACGAGAAACAGGTGAAGTGGATGGGCCAGTAGGGAGAAAGGGGGCTGGTTCCGCCTCGTTCAATAGTTCCCCCCCGTGGATTGTTACGTCCACACCAAACTTGGCTGGTTTCTCTCTCTCTCTCTCTCTCTCTCTCTCTCTCTCTCTCTCTCTCTCTCTCTGGTAGTTGCCACGAGGTTGTAAAGTCACATTCAACAGGTTGGTCTGGCCACATGACATCCGGTCGGTAATGATGTTACAATATATATATATATATATATATATATATATATATATATATATATATATATATGTTGGTAAAGCCAGGTAATAAATTTTCTTTAATACATACGAGGTTGAAAGAAATGGCAATTTCTGCGTTGGAAATTTTATTATTCAAAGTTTCCAGGTCTCTGATGAGTTTTCGCTGGGTGGCAGGAAGTAGATGAAGGAGATGAGCAAAATTCATGGTGGTACAGGGTTACATTAAAGTACATGATGATACAGGATATACGACGCGTTTCACTGGACAACCAGCATTATCAAGTAAGGAAGGAATGATATAAAAGGTAAACAGGAAGGGTATATATAGAGGGTGGAGGATCAGAGGAGGCGGAAAACAGGGGGCAAAAGTCTGCTATTGGTGGAAGGGAAAACTAGGAGAGAAAAAGGGGGTAACCGCTTCACGCATGCGCACTGGATGCGGGATGGTGGTCGATAGGTGGGGTCGAAGCTGATTGGCTGCGTGTCGAGGGGCGTGGCCTAAGATGTGTGGCGCCTGCACCACTATCTCACCCCTAACCACCCTCACCTCACACGCAACGAGTTAGAGAAACACACCACCATACTCGATAAAGAAAGTGACCCAAGGAGATTACCTATACTCGAAGCTTTATATATCCAAGCCTTACATCCCAACATCAACAACCAAACTCTGGACCTTCAGATCTTTCCTTCTGCCAAAAGGCACTACCCTACAGGACCTAACACCCCTCCTCGCCCCCCGGTGCCCTTGACGCAGCCCCCCGCGCTACCTCCTTCAGCTTCGTCTTCTGCAGGCGCCACACATCTTAGGCCACGCCCCTCGACACGCAGCCAATCAGCTTCGACCCCACCTATCGACCACCATCCCGCATCCAGTGCGCATGCGTGAAGCGGTTACCCCCTTTTTCTCTCCTAGTTTTCCCTTCCACCAATAGCAGACTTTTGCCCCCTGTTTTCCGCCTCCTCTGATCCTCCACCCTCTATATTTACCCTTCCTGTTTACCTTTTATATCATTCCTTCCTTACTTGATAATGCTGGTTGTCCAGTGAAACGCGTCGTATATCCTGTATCATCATGTACTTTAATGTAACCCTGTACCACCATGAATTTTGCTCATCTCCTTCATCTACTTCCTGCCACCCAGCGAAAACTCATCAGAGACCTGGAAACTTTGAATAATAAAATTTCCAACGCAGAAATTGCCATTTCTTTCAACCTCGTATGTATTAAAGAAAATATATATATATATATATATATATATATATATATATATATATATATATATATATAGGTTACTACTGTAGATAAATGGAGAACAACTCAGTTAATTGACCATTTTCGAGTTTCAGGTTATTAGGAAGTCGGAGCCGTAAACATCGCTTTTAAACAGAAATGCAATAATCGTGTAGGTTTCTGATGGCTGCCAAGTATGTTTAATTGGGTTATATGTACTTACAAATGTACGACATCCGTATTAAGCCTTGTAATTCTGCTAAATATTGATGTCTACAGCTCCAACTTCCTTATAGAACGAATCTCGCAAGTGGTCAATTAAGGGGGGTCACCGGCTTTGTTTTTGTTTTTTTCTCCTTTTCTCTCTTTCCCTGGCTTGTATCCATTCGGCCTCATTCAGACAACTGTTCTAAGACGTTTATCCCCATCCAGGTGTCGATTTCTTCCTACCGAGCGATAGCGAGCCAGCATTTTTTGGAGAAATCCGGCTTCGCCAGACATTTTCTATCGTAAAATGTACAAATTTAGCTTGCTGTCAAAACAAAAATATATATATATGCTGGCTCGCTACCGCTCGCCAGGAAAATATTGACACTTGGATGAGAGTAAACGTCTTAAAACAGTAGGCTGAATGAGGCCGAGTGGATAAAAGCCAAAGATGAAGGGAGAGAAAGAGAAAAAATGCGAGGTGGGCTCCATTAAGGAACCTACAGAATGCCTCTCTTAGCTTGCATGATGAGCGGGGGTTGTGGGGGGAAATTTAGGGTACCATCTGGAGCGCTGGAATTAAGGGAGCCCAACTTGCTTTTGTTCTCATTCTCTCATTCTCTCTTTGGCTTGTATCCATTCGGCCCCATTCAGCCTACTGTTTTAAGAAGTTTACCCCCATCCAGGTGTCAATATTTTCCTGGCGAGCGGTAGCGAGCCAGCATATATATATATTTGTTGTGACAGCAAGCTATATTTGTATGTTTTTCGATAGAAAAATGTCTCCGACGAAGCCGGACTTCTCCATACAATGCTGGCTCGCTATCGCTTGCCAGGAAGAAATGGACACCTGGATGGGGATAAACGTCTTAAAACAGTTGGCTGAATGGAGACAAATGGACACAATCCAGAGAATGAGAGAAAAGGAGAGAAAGATAAAAAACGCAGGTGACCCCCCTTAATATACCTTATCTGGAAATACTGCTAAGTACGAACTTTATCAATTTAAAATGGCTTACTTATACAATTATGCCTTATTTGATAATTAAATTAAAAAATATAATACAATGCATACTAATGAATGGAAAAATAAAATTACAAAGTCCAAAAGAAAAAAAAAATGAAATTGAAGACTAAATTAAGTTATTAAGCCAATTTAACCAGAGAAGATTAAACACAATCTATCATTCAATACAAAATCAAGCTGTATTGATGTCATCACTGTAACTGTTGGAATTATACTTATTATGTAAATGCATCTAACCTAGTTTAACATAAATACATTTACACAATATGGGTGGATATATATCAATTACAGCAAGTATAATTTTTCCAGATATGAATAAATAAAGCATATTGGGCTACGCTAGATCAAGACAGAATCAAATGTACCTTGATAAAGGTGACTTGAAGATTTGAAGACACAAATTAAAGTCAAATTAACATAGATATTGACTATATAAACAGATGAACACACAGAACAGAGAGTTGCATAGGGAACAAGGACTGCACATATCTCTTGCCACACTACCTGTCTATATGTATGACTGTCTGTCTGTCTGTATGTCTCACCACACTACCTGTCAAACAGATGAACACACAGAACAGAAAGTTGCATACGGAACAAGGACTGCACGTCTCTCTTGCCACACTACCTGTCTATATGTCTCACCACACTACCTGTCAAACAGATGAACACACAGAACAGAGAGTTGCATAGGGAACAAGGACTGCACATCTCTCTTGCCACACTACCTGTCTATATGTATGTCTGTCTGTCTGTATATCTCACCACACTACCTGTCAAACAGATGAACACACAGAACAGAGAGTTGCATAGGGAACAAGGACTGCACGTCTCTCTTGCCACACTACCTGTCTATAATATGTCTGTCTGTCTGTCTGTCTGTATGTCTCACCACACTACCTGTAAAACAGATGAACACAGAACAGAGAGTTGCATAGGGAACAAGGACTGCACGTCTCTCTTGCCACACTACCTGTCTATATGTATGTCTGTCTGTCTGTCTGTATGTCTCACCACACTACCTGTCAAACAGATGAACACACAGAACAGAGAGTTGCATAGGGAACAAGGACTGCACGACTCTCTTGCCACACTACATGTCTATATGTATGTATGTCTCACCACACTACCTGTCAAACAGATGAACACACAGAACAGAGAGTTGCATAGGGAACAAGGACTGCACGTCTCTCTTGCCACACTACCTGTCTATATGTATGTCTGTCTGTCTGTCTGTATGTATCACCACACTACCTGTCAAACAGATGAACACACAGAACAGAGAGTTGCATAGGGAACAAGGACTGCACGTCTCTCTTGCCACACTACCTGTCTATATGTATGTCTGTCTCTCTGTCTGTATGTCTCACCACACTACCTGTCAAACATATGAACACACAGAGCAGAGAGGTGCATAGGGAACAAGGACTGCACGTCTCTCTTGCCACACTACCTGTCTATATGTATGTTTGTCTGTCTGTCTGTATGTCTCACCACACTACCTGTCAAACAGATGAACACACAGAACAGAGAGTTGCATAGGGAACAAGGACTGCACGTCTCTCTTGCCACACTACCTGTCTATATGTATGTCTGTCTGTCTGTCTGTATGTCTCACCACACTACCTGTCAAACAGATGAACGCACAAAACAGAGAGTTGCATAGGGAACAAGGACTGCACATCTCTCTTGCCACACTACCTGTCTATATGTATGTCTGTCTGTCTGTCTGTATGTCTCACCACACTACCTGTCAAACAGATGAACACACAGAACAGAGAGTTACATAAGGAACAAGGACTGCACATCTCTCTTGCCACACTAGCTGACTATATGTATGTCTGTCTGTCTGTCTGTATGTCTCACCACACTACCTGTCAAACAGATGAACACACAGAACAGAGAGTTGCATAGGGAACAAGGACTGCACGTCTCTCTTGCACACTACCTGTCTATATGTATGTCTGTCTCTCTGTCTGTATGTCTCACCACACTACCTGTCAAACAGATGAACACACAGAGCAGAGAGGTGCATAGGGAACAAGGACTGCACGTCTCTCTTGCCACACTACCTGTCTATATGTATGTCTGTCTGTCTGTCTGTATGTCTCACCACACTACCTGTCAAACAGATGAACACACAGAACAGAGAGTTGCATAGGGAACAATGACTGCACGTCTCTCTTGCCACACTACCTGTCTATATGTATGTCTGTCTGTCTGTCTGTATGTCTCACCACACAACCTGTCAAACAGATGAACGCAATGAACAGAGAGTTGCATAGGGAACAAGGACTGCACATCTCTCTTGCCACACTTCCTGTCTATATGTATGTCTGTCTGTCTGTCTGTATGTCTCACCACACTACCTGTCAAACAGATGAACACACAGAACAGAGAGTTGCATAAGGAACAAGGACTGCACATCTCTCTTGCCACACTACCTGACTATATGTATGTCTGTCTGTCTGTCTGTATGTCTCACCAAACTACCTGTAAAACAGATGAACACACATAACAGAGAGTTGCATAGGAAACAAGAACTGCACGTCTCTCTTGCCACACTACCTGTCTATATGTATGTCTGTCTGTCTGTCTGTATGTCTCACCACACTACCTGTCAAACAGATGAACACACAGAACAGAGAGTTGCATAGGGAACAAGGACTGCACGTCTCTCTTGCCACACTACCTGTCTATATGTATGTCTGTCTGTCTGTCTATCTGTCTCACCACACTACCTGTCAAACAGATGAACACACAGAACAGAAAGTTGCATAGGGAACAAGGACTGCACGTCTCTCTTGCCACACTACCTGTCTATATGTATGTCTGTCTGTCTGTCTGTATGTCTCACCACACTACCTGTCAAACAGATAAACACACAGAACAGAGAGTTGCATAGGGAACAAGGACTGCACGTCTCTCTTGCCACACTACCTGTCTATATGTATGTCTGTCTATCTGTCTGTATGTCTCACCACACTACCTGTCAAACAGATGAACACCCAGAACAGAGAGTTGCATAGGGAACAAGGACTGCACGTCTCTCTTGCCACACTACCTGTCTATATGTGTGTCTGTTTGTCTGTCTGTATGTCTCACCACACTACCTGTCAAACAGATGAACACACAGAGCAGAGAGGTGCATAGGGAACAAGGACTGCACGTCTCTCTTGCCACACTACCTGTCTATATGTATGTCTGTCTGTCTGTCTGTATGTCTCACCACACTACCTGTCAAACAGATGAACACACAGAACAGAGAGTTGCATAGGGAACAAGGACTGCACGTCTCTCTTGCCACACTACCTGTCTATATGTATGTCTGTCTGTCTGTCTGTATGTCTCACCATACTACCTGTCAAACAGATGAACACACAGAACAGAGAGTTGCATAGGGAACAAGGACTGCACATCTCTCTTGCCACACTACCTGTCTATATGTATGTCTGTCTGTCTGTCTGTATGTCTCACCACACTACCTGTCAAACAGATGAACACACAGAACAGAGAGTTGCATAGGGAACAAGGACTGCACATCTCTCTTGCCACACTACCTGACTATATGTATGTCTGTCTGTCTGTCTGTATGTCTCACCACACTACCTGTCAAACAGATGAACACACATAACAGAGAGTTGCATAGGAAACAAGAACTGCACGTCTCTCTTGCCACACTACCTGTCTATATGTATGTCTGTCTGTCTGTCTGTATGTCTCACCACACTCCCTGTCAAACAGATGAACACACAGAACAGAGAGTTGCATAGGGAACAAGGACTGCACGTCTCTCTTGCCACACTACCTGTCTATATGTATGTCTGTCTGTCTGTCTGTCTGTCTCACCACACTACCTGTCAAACAGATGAACACACAGAACAGAAAGTTGCATAGGGAACAAGGACTGCACGTCTCTCTTGCCACACTACCTGTCTATATGTATGTCTGTCTGTCTGTCAGTATGTCTCACCACACTACCTGTCAAACAGATGAACACACAGAACAGAGAGTTGCATAGGGAACAAGGACTGCACGTCTCTCTTGCCACACTACCTGTCTATATGTATGTCTGTCTGTCTGTCTGTATGTCTCAGCACACTACCACACTCCTCGCTACCGCCAGACGCTGCAGACGCTCTGTCAACGCTCTCACGATATTGATCATAATTTGAGTATTAACTACTCATCCTCTTCATTCTTGTGCATGAAAGGTGGTTAAGAGCACGTTTAACCATCCTGTAGCTTAGTAAGTAACTGCACGATATTTCGCTGTGTATTGACTGATAAACTTTGTGTTTATCACAAGACTCCTGCTCGGACAGGGCGCCACTAGCGCCATCTGTTGTTTTGTTTTTGTTTTTTTGTAAACAAACGCTCTCTTCTTATTTGATATAAAATCGTAGCCCCTAATTTTACCCATTACCTACTGTAGTA
Organism: Paralithodes platypus; assembly: GCA_032716605.1. NCBI lineage: Eukaryota > Metazoa > Arthropoda > Malacostraca > Decapoda > Lithodidae > Paralithodes > Paralithodes platypus. The sequence continues at coordinate 28,085,834 of CM064547.1, forward strand.
AGTATCAATTTAATTGCATTGTATGTAAGTAAAGCTTTGCATATTAATTTGCTAATAAACAATATTGTGTACTAACTAACCTGCCTAGAGGAACGAACGCCGACGCCATTTTATAAACAAACTTTGTTTTGGGGATTATACATATTAAATTCCAGCCAATTTTGAAGTAAATTTAAGTGCATTCATTTATCTTTTCCGCCTAGATATATTCTTGACTTTTTCTCCTCAGAGTGATTTTACTTTAAGCTAAGGGTGGTTTTGTACAAACTAACCTAGCCTAACCCAACCTGCCAAGCTTTTAACCTAAACCTAGCCTAGCCTATAGCCAGCCAATCTGTTGTTCTTATTAACTCTAGTAGATATTGTATTTAGTATCCTACTGTAGCTATATATATCTGTAATTTTAGTTGTTGCTTGCATGATCTTGTAGTAACCTTTGACTGATAAATTTTCTTTGTTTTATCTAAAAAGAGTAGGCTACTGCTTTACTAGGCTACAGTGACACCAGGGCCATCTGTTGATACAGTATATTAACCCCTTGTGTGCAGTCACACTTTATTTTTATATAATCTCTATTTGGTGAATTGTATATTTAGTTACATATTCTGTTATATATATATATTTGTTTAAGGTTAGGTTATCACACTTGGTAGCCTATTTCTGCGTATTTATATTTTATTATTTTCGGTTAGGCTATTCAACGCTGGTAGCCTATTGGTGCGTATTTCAATTTTTTAAAAACTTTTGGTTAGGCTATCGCCCCTGGAAGCCTAATTCTGCGTATCTCAATTTTTTTGTTTTAGGTTAGGCTATCACCCCTGATAACCTATTGTTGTGTATTTCAACATATTTGTTTTCGGTTGAAGTGATTGAAGTGTTTCTAAAGTGAGTGAAGTGTTTTAAAGTGAGTTACATATTTTAAAGTGAGTGAAGTGATCTGAAGAAACTGACTGTTACCATGCCTCGCACTTGTACGAACTGCACCGGTAGGTTTGGTGAGTCCATGTTTGTTACAGTCGATCTTCAAGTCTGCCGTCTCTGCCAGCAACGAGAAAATTTGACAGTGAAATTAGATAAAGCCTACAACAAGATCAACGTCCTCACCATGAAGCTGGAATCACTCCAAGAGTTTGTAACATTCAACGTTGGAGTACCACAAACTTCAATTGTCACCGCAACTCCAGCTGCCACCAACGTCAACTGCCAACAATTCAACGCCTGCAGTAGCCATTTCATCTAATGGTTCCGATACTCAAGAAACAAATAGTAACTCTCTTCCCCCTCAAGACAACTTCTGTGTCGTGAGGAACAACGTTTGCCCCAAGACCAGGAAACCCATACCGATTACCGAGTGTCAAAACCGCTTCCAGATACTCGCAGACTCAGATGACGAAGCGGAAATAGAAGAAGTCTGGCTCGTGGGAGACTCGATGATACGTGGTCAGCTCACAGAGTTTTGCGCCAGAGCACCTAAGACCAGGAAGCGTTTTTGTATCCCTGGTGGTGGTGTGGACGACGTAGTTGCTGCAGTTGACGAAGAATCTAAGCTGGCCCCTGCTAATACAATGTACGTCATCCACTTTGGATCCAACGATGTACAGCGAACCCGGTCGGAAGATTTGCTTTTAAAGTACCAGCAGCTGATCAAGTCGTTTAAGAAGTCATCAAGGATCATCGTCTCAGGAATCGTCCCCCGGCTTGGTGTAGAGAGCCGATTTTACAACATAGCCACCAGCACAAATCGTTGTCTAGCAAACCTCTGCAGGAAGGAAAACGTGGGATTCGTCGACACCTGGGACAATTTCTACTACGATGACTATATGTTTTCGGACGATGGAGTTCATCTGAACCAGGTGGGAGCAGCACGTTTTGGGCGTCTTCTCAACGATGCGGTGAAGGATTTTCGGAGAAGAAATCGATTCAGCACAGGACAACCAGGAAGGAGGATCGAAGACAGCGAGGGCGGCAACCTGCGAAGGAATTAAATGCTAATCTGTCAAGAACCGCGAATTTGGATAAAGCTCCACCAACACGACCCAAATTCAAAACCACCAGGGATAACGACCGAGGACCGATGTCAGCCATGAATGTAAATGTAGATCCGACCAGAACCAAAAATTTGATTAAAGAACGTTCTGCGAGTTCTAAAACCGCAACTTTAAAGGTTTTCTATGCAAACGCTCGTAGCATACGCAATTAATTTTCAGATTTAGAGGAACTAGTGTTTACTGAAACTTATGATGTGATTGGTATAACAGAATCTTGGCTCAATACAGTAGATAGAGACTTTTTAGCAGAGTATTCACTTCCCGGTTATGTAATGTTTGAGAAAAGCCGAATAAATAAAAATGGAGGTGGCGTTTTATTTTATATCAAAGAAAGTCTTAACCCGACCCTCTTGTCAAAACCTCAAATTGTGAACGTCGACACATCTTTTGTGCTAATAAAGAATAATAAAGGTACCAAAATAATACTTGCATTAATATACAGACCTCCAGCTCAATCAGTGCAAACTGACCGAGAAATTTATGAACAAATTGCAGATGTAAGTAACTCACAAGATACCGTATTTTTTGGCGACTTTAATTTACCTATCGAAAAAGTCCCTAATTTCAAGAAAGCAAACTTTCATAAACTTAGAGCTATGTTTAAAGAAACTGACTGGAGCTTTTTAATTAACAATAACGACATAAATATATCTTGGAAATTATTCGAAACCACTTACCTAAAAGCAGTGCAAGACTGCATACCATCGAAAATACGGCGTCCAGGCCATAATAATAAGCCCAAATGGTGGAATAAAGATATTTCAAACTGCCTGCTTGCTAAAAAATGTGCTAATGATAGATTAAAATCCTCACATAATGACGAAGAACGGGTGAAATTTGTAGAGCTACGACGCAAAGCCAAAAAGTTAATTAAGCAAAGTAAAAAGACCTTAGAGTTACATATTGCGAATCAAAGTAAAACAAACCCGAAAGAATTCTATAGTTATATCAGAAAGAAAAAAGTAGTTACTTCAACTGTTGGACCGTTAGTCGATGAAAATGGAGAATACACCAAAGACTAAGTACAAATGAGTAATGCCCTCAATACCTTCTTTGCATCAGTTTTTACAACAGAAGACCTCTGTGATATCCCTACACCATCGCCGATTCAGATTGATAATTCAGATGTTCTAAGCAATATCACCGTTACAGAGAGAGAAGTATTGAATTGTTTAGATAAACTCAAGGTAAATAAAACGCCTGGACCTGATACAATCTCGCCTAGAGTTCTAAAGGAAGCTAAGGATGAGCTCTCCAAACCACTGACATTACTATTCAATAAATCCTTGCAGTCTGGAACTATGCCTGATCAGTGGAAGCTAGCCAACGTAACACCGATATTAAAAAAAGGCAGCAAATCCCTACCCAGTAACTATCGTCCAATTAGCTTAACCTCAGTTGTATGTAAAATGCTAGAAACGGTCATAAGAGACAGACTCGTAAATCACTTAGAGGAAAATAACATACTTAAAGATACTCAACACGGCTTTCGTAAAAAACGTTCCTGTTTAACAAACCTCTTAGACTTCTTCCACGATATCCTCAACCTCTACGATGAGAGTAAAGCTGTAGATATTATATACCTTGATTTTCAAAAGGCCTTTGACAAAGTTCCCCACTGCTAAAACTAAAAGCGCATGGAATACAAGATGGTGTGTTGAAATGGACAGAAAGCAAAGAGTAGTCATAAACGGTAAGGCATCTAAATGGACCAATGTAAGTAGCGGGGTACTCCAGGGATCGGTACTATGACCAATTCTCTTTCTAATTTACATCAACGACATAGATGAGGGTCTCACCTGTACAATCTCAAAATTTGCTGACGATACAAAAATTGCAAATAGCGTACTCTCAAAAGATCATGTTGACGATATGCAACACAATCTAGATAAATTGTCACATTGGGCCCAAATTTGGCAAATGAGTTTCAATGCGGATAAATGTAAAGTACTACATATCGGATACCTAAATGAGAAAGCAAACTATTCGATGAATGGCACTCAGCTTAAGAATGTAAACAGAGAAACAGATCTGGGAGTAACAATATCGAGTAACCTAAAACCGAGTCAACAATGTTCAGAAGTTGTTAAGAAGGCAAACAAAATAATTGGCTTTATAGGCAGGTCATTTGAGCATAAATCCAAAGACGTTATCCTAACCCTTTACAATTCCTTAGTCCGCCCTCTTCTGGAATACTGCGTTCAATGCTGGTGCTCTTATTGCCAAGAAGACATAAACAAGCTAGAACGAGTTCAACTTAGAGTTACCAAAATGATACCTAGCCTAAAGAACAAACCATACGAAGAGCGTCTTAGAGAATTAAATCAATTTCCTTTAACCCAGCGCAGATTAAGAGGTGACATACTTCAAGTGTTCAAAATCATCAAAGGCATCGACAATATGAACTGTAGTAAGTACTTCACTATCGACCAATCTAATTACACGCGGGGAAACGGTTGCAAAATTATTGGTAAATCTTTTAACTCACACGAATCTAAGAATTTCTTCTTCAATCGAGTTGTCAACTTGTGGAATGGGCTTCCCCGAGACGTTATAGACTGCAGCACCGTTGATTCATTTAAACTCCGCATAGACAAATATCTCGCATCAATCCCGCGACTGACTGCGTTTGTAAATGAATAACTTTATTTTATCCTCCCCTCAGTTACTAACCCATATGTCGCCTACTAACTTCCTAGTCCTGCCACGGACATTAGTTCCAGGGCAGTAGTTCCCTTTCCAATGTTCCCTTACCCACTCTAAACCACTGTTTGGACACTTGATCCTCAGTGTTTTGGAGGACAAGCAGCCTAGAAGTGTCACTAGACCTGTTGTTGCTTGATTTCCTTTGTACTCCTTTGTACTACCTGTCAAACAGATGAACACACAGAACAGAGAGTTGCATAGGGAACAAGGACTGCACGTTTCTCTTGCCACACTACCTGTCTATATATGTATGTCTCACCACACTACCTGTCAAACAGATGAACACACAGAACAGAGAGTTGCATAGGGAACAAGGACTGCACATCTCTCTTGCCACACTACCTGTCTATATGTATGTCTGTCTGTCTGTCTGTATGTCTCACCACACTACCTGTCAATCAGATGAACACACAGAACAGAGAGTTGCATAGGGAACAAGGACTGCACGTCTCTCTTGCCACACTACCTGTCTATATGCATGTCTGTCTGTCTGTATGTATGTCTCACCACACTACCTGTCAAACAGATGAACACACAGAACAGAGAGTTGCATAGGGAACAAGGACTGCACGTCTCTCTTGCCACACTACCTGTCTATATGTATGTCTGTCTGTCTGTCTGTATGTCTCACCACACTACCTGTCAAACAGATGAACACACAGAACAGAGAGTTGCATAGCGAACAAGGACTGCACGTCTCTCTTGCCACACTACCTGTCTATATGTATGTCTGTCTTTATGTCTCACCACACTACCTGTCAAACAGATGAACACACAGAACAGAGAGTTGCATAGGGAACAAGGACTGCACGTCTCTCTTGCCACACTACCTGTCTATATGTATGTCTGTCTGTCTGTCTGTATGTCTCACCACACTACCTGTCAAACAGATGAACACACAGAACAAAGAGTTGCATAGGGAACAAGGACTGCACGTCTCTCTTGCTACACTACCTGTCTCTATGTATGTCTGTCTGTCTGTCTGTCTGTCTCACCACACTACCTGTCAAACAGATGAACACCCAGAACAGAGAGTTGCATAGGGAACAAGGACTGCACGTCTCTCTTGCCACACTACCTGTCTATATGTATGTCTGTCTGTCTGTCTGTATGTCTCACCACACTACCTGTCAAACAGAAGAATACACAGAACAGAGAGTTGCATCAAGGACAAGGAGAAGACAAGGACTGCACGTCTCTCTTGCCACACTACCTGTCTATAATTATGTATGTCTGTCTGTCTGTCTGTATGTCTCACCACACTACCTGTCAATCTGTCTGTCTGTCTGTCTCACTACACTACCTGTCTGTCTGTCTCTCTCACCACACTACCTGTCTGTCTGTCTGTCTCACCACACTACCTGTCTGTCTGTCAGTCTGTCATACCACACTACCAGTCTGTCTGTCTGTCTCACCATACTACTTGTCTGTCTGTCTGTCTCACCACACTACCTGTCTGTCTGTCTGTCTCACCACACTACCTGTCTGTCTGTCTCACCACACTACCTGTCTGTCTGTTTGTCTTTCTCACCACTTCCTCTTTGTGATAGGCTGCAAGAGAGAGAGAGAGAGAGAGAGAGTGATTGGCTACCTTCCCTTCCATTATGACTCCCTTTCCTTCCAGTACCTCTCTCTCTCTCTCTCTCTCTCTCTCTATCTCTCTCTCTCTCTCTCTCTCTCTCTCTCTCTCTCATCCACAGAACAATACCTTACTTCTTCAGGATATTGTCTTTCACATGTTGCTATCTGTAGAGGCAAATTTTAAACGGTAGAGAAGACATAATTTATTTGTGTTGAACATTAAGGTTTGCGTCTAGGTTTATGCATAACATGTTCTTTCACTAGATTAACATATTTGAGTAGACATGCTTAGTATTTCTCTCTTTGCTTTAATTCAACCTGCACTTATTTTGATGTAACCTTTTTAGTACCAGCGACGTGTTTTACATTATTTCTAGCTTTAGTTATACGATATTATTAGGGGAGGTGTGGCAGAGTGGTCTTGCCACTGGACTGGTAATCCAATGGATCCGGGTTCGAATCCCAATATGTTAATGGGAAGATATTATTGGGATGGAATTTGTGCTGTACCTAGTTTCAGTGCATTACCACAGCACAACGTAATGCCAAAAAATATACCCTTATTGTTCCCTGATTAAATAGCAGTATATGAATATTCCCATATTCAAAATATGTTGCAGGGGGGCAATGCCTAGTGAGTTAATTACTCAATAGGTGGCGTTCTGAGAAGTGAGGGTCCGAGTGTGGGGGGTGAGACTGTGAAGCGTGGAGGCGGAGCAGCTTCAGACATGGAGTTGCTTCGAGCCGGGGTGTTTCGCATGTCTCTCTCCCTAGACTGGAACAATACCTCACGGGCCTCACCGTGTTCAGCAGTGTAGTGTAAAGGCTCTCAGCCTACGCCCGAGAGGAAGTAGTTGGAATATAGAAAACAACAAAAAAACAAAAAAACTAAAGAAGGATCGGTGGTATTTAAAAGGGTTGGTTGAGATACTTTGAAGCCTTAATATTACTAGAGGTCCTTCCTAAGCTGAACAAAATTATCTAATAGTTGCCATAACATGATAAAAAGGACATCCCTGGTACTGAATGAGTTAATTGTGCTTTGGAATAATACTACTATCAATGCATGTTTTCATGTTTCAATCATCATATATATTTCAGTTCATCGCCAACGTAATAGTATGGCATCAATACCATTGTCCATGCCATAGATACAATTGGCTCATTTTGTATTTTTTTTTTAATGAACATTGAACAAATTATGGGTCACATGTTATTCAACATCATTATCTAGCAAGCCTATTATAGCCTATTATAATATTTACCAGACTATTGCTATCCTTTCAAAGTTTGGCACTTGGTTTGTGTTATGCTATTCTTTGATTTCGTCTACTATCCAAAATGGAATAGTTTTAACATTATCTTTACACTTGTTTAACATTTACCCTAATATGTTTGTTATTATCACTGGAACCAGTGATAATAAAGGGAATCGTTTTAACTTTATCTTTACACTTGTTTAACATTTACCCTAATATGTTTGTTATTATCACTGGAACCAGTGATAATAAATGGAATAGTTTTAACTTTATCTTTACATTTGTTTAACATTTACCCTAATATGTTTGTTATTATCACTGGAACCAGTGATAATAAATGGAATAGTTTTAACTTTATCTTTACACTTGTTTAACATTTACCATAATATGTTTGATATTAGCACTGAAACCAGTGATAATAAATGGAATCGTTTTAACTTTATCTTTACACTTGTTTAACATTTACCCTAATATGTTTGTTATTATCACTGGAACCAATGATAATAAAGGGAATAGTTTTAACTTTATCTTTACACTTGTTTAACATTTACCCTAATATGTTTGTTATTATCACTGGAACCAGTGATAATAAATGGAATAGTTTTAACTTTATCTTTTCACTTGTTTAACATTTACCCTAATATGTTTGTTATTATCACTGGAACCAGTGATTAGTACTAGAATTATTTACACTGATCCCACTGCTTATTGCTGAATTGTGCCTCTTGTTATACACTACTCTTCTCCCTTCACCTCTATCTGTTCTTTATCCTTACCGATTACATCCACACAAACACCCACACCCACTATTTATATATATATCAAACGAGTCAATGCTGTACTTAACGTCATCTTTATCATTACTTACTTATTATTGTCTATATTCGTATCTTTACAAGTTCTCGGCCGACATCAAGGAAGTCATCATCAGGTTTATACGTGATCCTTAATTAAAAACATTAATACCCTTGATCAATACAAAGTGAAAGCGGATCTCTGTATATTATAATAATTAAATGTTTAAAAACTTTGTGAAATACATAAAAATGCTTAGCCTTACATCAATGTATGCCTAGATCACACAAACATTTAACTACCCAGTCAAAGTATATAAACAACACAAACATTCAATGTGATTATTAAGTCACATTCTACATTAACAAATTAAAAATTATCACAACATGAACAATTGACTTTCTCTAGCTAGCGAGAGAAAGGGATAAAATACATCCGAACAGATCGTGGGCAACTGAAGGTTAAGGGGGGATTGTTCACTATTTGGGCGATTTTTGCATGTATTCATTATTTTTCTAGTTTCCTCCCTAGACCTCCATCAAATTTAAAAAACACATCCATTCGATCCCCCTTCTAGATTAATTTGTAAATTTTTCGGTAGAAAAATGTCCCGGCCTTCGGTTCTTCCAACATTACAGGCTCACTATCGTTCGTCAGGGAAAAATCGACACCTAAATAGCACTAAAGGCCTAAATATTGACGACAAAATGGGGCGAAAGGTCTTAACATCGACTAACTAATGGGACAAACATCTTAACATCTGAAAACTAATTGGGCTAAACATGAGGGATAAAGTGGTCCAGAAAACCGGCCCATGTCCCCTTAACACAAATATAAGTGAAAAACTAACCTAAGATCTAAACCAAAACTTAAGAAATATCACCAACACTTTTTTTTAAATATGTATCATAAAAGCAATACAAACTAGATTAGGCCTATAGGTTATTAGATAGGTAAAACCATATGTACTAGGGCGCGGTCCGCGGGGTCCAGGATTCCAGTCTCCCAGAATCCTAAAGGCTTTTTCAGCTATCCTGATGAAGGGGATTGTATCGGGGTCCCTTCCTAGCCAAGCTGCTCAACTATATATATATATATATATTGTATATACTGTATATAATATATACAAATGACAAAACTATATATATTTATTAATCTTAAGCATGTTTCACACCAAAACACATTCCAGATGGTTAAATATGCATGAAGAGAACCATGGGGAGTCCACGAATTGTTATGAGTGAGCGTACAAAAGGCGCTGCCAGCCAGTTTAGGTCAAGTTTGAATCCCAAACCGGCCATAAAAAAAAAAACACACAATTCCGTTACTCTCCCCTCATCCCTCCTCACAACACTAGAAACAAATATTACTATAGGTATCGCCAACGAACTTTACAATAATCTTGACACATCTTGACACGACACTCTAAATGAATGAAAGCAATCGGGATGACGTTTCTATCATTAGGGAAGAGTCATTAGGACTTAGGTGTGGATATTTAAAGCCAGTTTGCTCTAGGCCCTTTTGAGTTACAGAGAGGTCAGGGATCAAGATTATTGTCAAGTTCGTTGGCGCTGCCTATAATACACACACACACACACACACACAGCCAAGTGGTCTAGGGCGCTGTCTGCGAAGTCGAGGGTTCCAATCCCCCAGATTCCTAACGTTTTTTTTTCAGCTATCCCGATTAAGAGTATTGTATCGTGGTCCCTTCCTAGCCATGCTGCTCAACTATTAGTCTGTGTTAATCTACACCTACTTATCATCAATGCATCTGCGTATGTACTATGGTGGGAACTCCGCCAAAGGTCGCATGTGACCTCGTAGGTATGGTAGAATAACCATTGTACTATATCTAGGTTCAGAAAAACTCTGTAGATTTTCAGTCTCACGGCTGCAATTGAACAATAAACCAACAATATAATAAAATAACACACACACACACACACACACACACACACACAGTTGATAAGAAGTTTTACCTGGACTTGTGGCTGGGGTAAGGTAGAGGGAGAGGGTGGTAGGGGGGGGGGGGGCTTAACGGGAACATCACCACAACTGCCACTATAACCACCACAGGTGCCACTATTACCATCATTATTACCTAAACACATCTTTACAACCACCACCAAAAAACAACATATATCGATAAAGTGAGCCATAACAAAAATCGTTCTATATGCTCTAAACCTATTGCGGCACTTACCCCCACTGATCACACACACACACACACACACACACACACAGAGTAGTTTCATAATAGTTCTAATGAATACCGACAAATCATCGGCTAAGGGGAGATATTTAGTTGTTTATCTACTAATTGGTTATATATATATATATATATATATATATATATATATATATATATATATATATATATATATATATATATATATATACCCAACCCATTCCCCAACCCATACCCCTTCTTGTCCCACTCCCAATCGCATTCCCCTTATTTTCACCCCCTTCCCTTCCTCTTTCACTTTTTCCTTTCCCATCGCAAATTCCTAAAAATAATGTTCTTTCCTTGTATTAGTTGTCATCCTTTCCTTTTCCTCCATCCCCAGCTACACCCTTCCTCCACCTTGTTAACCCCTTCTGTACCGGTGACATCTTTGTAAGTTTACTCTAGCTATATTTAGACGATTTTGTGCAGTTTAAGAAGCTTCTGTGGTTGCAAAAATGATTAAGTGAGATAGTTCGAAGCCTGTTAGATGCTAGAGGCCCTTTTAAGACTGAATAAACTAGTCTAATAGTAGCCAGACTAAAGTAAAATAGTCGTCGCCGGTACAGGAGGGGTAAAATATGCAGAAGCTTTGAAAATACTATGTAAACACGAACGCTTACCCACTTAAAAGTGCCATTGTTAGCAAAGTCTCCGGAGCCTTGTCTAGCGCGCCAACTTTCGGGAAGGCGCTAGTTTTCACGGAATGTTGTATATTTAAGCAGTTTTCATTACTGCACTTACCGTAGGCCATTCTGAGGGGCTTTTACTTCCCACTTATAATTACCTGTACAAAAGTTATTATTAAGATCAAAATGCCTTGTGTTGATATACATGTAAAGTACACACACACACACATATATATGTATATATATAAATATATATATATATATATATATATAAATATAAATATATATATATATACTATATATATATAATTATATATATATATTTATATATATATATATATATATACCCGGTATATATATATATATATATATATATATATATATATATAAACGAGATACTCTATGATAAGTTAATTGCTAAGTTTGTTTTAGTAGCGATGAGATTATACCCATGACATTTACCTAATGCTAATCATATTCAAAGGGTATCTGCACGATATGTAACACAGGGTAACTCTTTCACGATACGAGGATGCATTTCGTATTTTATTGTATAAGTATAAGACGATTGTATTTAGATTGGGAAAGATATAGGGCTGTCAGATAGTTAATCGAGATATTTACCCTATCAATCCTCACACAGATTCTTCTTCATCTGTATAAATTTGTCTAATGAAAACAAAAATCGACACCTAAATAGCACGAAAGGTCTTAATATTGACAAGGAAATGGGGCGGAAAGTCTTAAAATCGACAAACTAATGGGGAAAACATCTTAACATCTGAAAACTAATAGGGCTAAACCTGAGGGAGAAGAGTGTCCAGAAAAACGACCCATCTCCCCTTAACGTACACTCTAATAATGCATAGGTATGAAAAAGGTATATATAGTGTCCATAACAATCTTACCCCCCACCCCCCCCCCACCCTCCTCTTGAAAAAGGTATATAATTATAGCTTCCATAATAATCTTAACACCCCCCCCCCCTTTGCAACTCCTGCTACTAGTACCAGGGTGTGCAACAGTGCGTTGCATTATTGATGACATACACTTTAGCACCCTTTCTCTGCAACACACACACACATAAACGTACAGTTGGTCAAAGTTCCAGCTGACCCACCCTCGCTCTGGGGCTCCCAGAATTATCTGGCAATACGTGACGTACAGGATGACATTTGGAGGGACCGTTCAGCTTGAAGGGGAGAGGGGGTATGGAAGGGGGGGGGGGGGGGAGAGCCTGGACATTTGTGCTAAGTGAGGGGGTGGGGTTTTTCTGGACCCTCTTCTCCCTCATGCTTAGCCCCAGTAGTTTTGACATTTTAAGACGTTCGCCCCATTAGTTTGGCGATTTTCGACCTATTTCTTGGTCACTTTTAAGACCTTTCGTGCCATCTATGTCTCGATTTTTTCCTGGCGAGCGATAGAGAGCCAGAAATTTCAAAGGAACCAGCCAAATTTTTCTACAGAATTCAACAGGATTCAAACTATCTCACTTAACCCATTTTACACCCATAGATCCTTCTTAAGCTGCCCAAAAACGTCTAATTCTAGCTAAAATGAAAAGAGAGGTTAACAATTACCTCACCCTTACTTTACATAATCTCCATCACTGACATGAATAGTTTGATAGTTTTGTTAATTCCAATTCTTAAGGGGAGGCAGACCGGTTTTCTGGACCCCCTTCTCCCTAATGTTTAGCCCCACTAGTTTTGAGATTATAAGACGTTCGGCCCATTAGTTTGACGATTTGAACAGCTTTCGCCCCATTTCGTTGTCAATTTTAAGACCTTTCGTGCCATTTTTAGGTATCGATTATTTCCGGGCAAGCGATAGCGGATAGTAGGAATAAAGTATTATCTGGTGTTTGTAAAATATAATGAATGTACAATATTAAATGAAAATAGTAGAGTAGTAGTAGTAGTAGGAGTAGTAGTAGTAGGAGTAGTAGTAGTAGTAGGAGTAGTAGTAGTAGTAGGAGTAGTAATAGTAGTAGTAGTAGTATTAGTCAATACTAATTTAGTAAAACCAGAACATTATGAAAATGCGTTAGAAGCTTTCAGTGGTAGTGAAGTGGTAGTAACAAAGGACGGACAGCGTCACCTTGGGGCAGTGATAGGCACGGAAGAGTTCAAGAACAAATACATAGAGGAGGTCAGAGAATGGGTAAAAGAAATTGAGAAACTGGCCAATATTGCAAAGACGGAACCACAGGCTACGTATTCGGCATTCACATATGGGGTCAAACATCGCTGGACCTACTTGATGCGAACCGTTCCAAATGTGAGCGCATTACATCAACCGCTGGAAGATGCCATCAGAGACAAACTCATCCCAGCGTGGGGAACGTCACACACCCCGAATGATACAGAGAGGGAGCTGCTCGCACTGCCTTCTAGGTTGGGAGGGCTGGGAATCATCAACCCAGTGAGGAGGGCGACAACGGAATACTTGAACTCGGTAAAGATAACAGGATCTCTCACAGACCGTATCGTAGCACAAGATTCGGATGGTGAAGTGGACCAGGCGGACATCTACAACATCAGAAAGACCATCACGTCAGAGAGGCAAAACTCACAGAAAAATGACCTGGCACAATTGATGGGACAACTTCTCCCGAGACAAACGAGAAAACTACAAATAGCACAAGAAACGGGCGCTTCAAATTGGCTGATAACACTACCAATCAAGGTAAAACGCTTCAATCTCAACAAACAAGAATTTAACAATGCTATTGCACTGAGGTATGATTGGCCGATTGAAGGACTACCCGATCGATGCGTTTGTGGAACCATCAACGATACAGACCACACCATGATATGTAAGAAAGGAGGATTCATCAGCATCAGGCACGATGAAGTAAGAGATGTAACGGCGAACATGCTCAGGGAGGTGTGTAGAGATGTGGTGAGCGAACCATCACTCATTCCCTTGGGTGGAGAGATCCTGCAGCACAGGTCGGCCAACACATCCATTGAAGTAAGATTGGACGTTAGTGCAAGAGGCTTTTGGAGAAACGCACAGCGCGCGTTCTTTGACATAAGAGTATTTGACCCAATGGCCCACAGCTACAGAGAGCTGTCTCTGGATGCGGCACACAAGAGGAACGAACAAGTGAAGGTCAGTGCATATGGGGAAACGATCTTAAATGTCGAACAGGGCAGCTTTACCCCACTAGTATTCACCACAGCTGTAGGGATGGGACCCAGGGCCCAGTGCTTCTATTCAAGGCTAGCAGAAATCGTCGCAGAGAAGAAGCAACAGCCTAGGAGCCACGTCGTAGCCTGGATGAGGTGCCGTCTATCTTTCTCATAGCTCAGATCAGCACTACTATGCCTGCGGGGAACAAGACGGTCTGCACCAAAACCAGTGACGGTGGCAGAAGTGAACTACGAGGCAGCGGTAGCAGAGGGTCGCATAGGAAGGAGACTGGATTGAAGTTGCATGATGTAGAATAGTAGTATCTGATGCTTGTGAAATAAAATAGGTGTACAATATTAAATATAAGGTGGTGGTGGTGGTGGTGGTGGTGGAAGTGGTGGTGGTAGTAGTAATATAATAAAATGTATGAAAAATATTAAATAAAAATCAATGTAATAGTAGTAATCCACGATGATGAGCCTGAGTGCTGATCCCGGAATAGGAAGTAGCTGAATGACTACCAAGTCGGGCGCTTTGATGACTGTTCTGACCAGATTGGGTCCAAAGAGGGGATGCACAGGCTGAGTGGTTGTTTAAAAAAAAAAAAAGGTAGTAGTAGGAGTAGCAGTAGTAGTAGTAGTAGAAGTAGGGGAAAGGATCTTAAATATCGAACATGGCAGCTTTACCCCACTAGTCTTCACCACATCTGGAGGGATGGGACCTAGGGCCCAGTGCTTCTATTCAAGGCTTGCAGAGATCATCGCAGAGAAGAAGAAACAGCCCAGGAGCCACGTTGTAGCCTGGATGAGGTGCCGTCTATCTTTCTCGTTGCTCAGATCAGCACTACTATGCCTGCGGGGAACAAGACTGTCTGCACCACAACCAGCGACGGTGGCAGAAGTGGACTACGAGGCAGCAGTGGCAGAGGGTCGCATAGGAAGGAGACTGGATTGAAGTTGCATGGTGTTGAATAGTAATATCTGATGCTTGTAAAATAAAATGTATGAACAATATTAAATAAAAACCAATGTAGTAGTAGTAAAAAAAAAAAAAAAAAAAAAAAAAAGTAGTAGTAGTAGTAGTAGTAGGAGTAGTAGTAGGAGTAGGAGTAGTAGTAGTAGTAGTAGGAGTATTAGTAGTAGTAGTAGTAGTAGTAGTAGTAGTAGTAGTAGTGGGGAGGCGACTGGATTGAAGTTGCATGATGTAGAATAGTAATATCTGATGCTTGTAAAATTTAATGAATGTACAATATTAAATTAAAATCGAAGTAGTAGTACCGGTACCGTAGTAGTAGTAGTAGTAAGGGTAGAAGGCAAATACTATTAGTGTGTTTTACGTGTTGTGACGCTTCTGCATAGTAACCACGTGCGGGCATGCGCGCGCGTCGGCTGCCCAGCCGTTTAGAAACCGGCTGGTGGTAGCCGGCCGGTAGGCTTTCCCTTAGTATATATCCTAGGACAATGTAACTAATGTCTGGGATATTCTTATGTTGTTTCACAGCTTGAAGCTGCCCTTATTCTTAACCAACGCATCTTAGTATATTTTATTCTCGATAGTTGATTGTTTCATTATAATATATAAGATGTAAGTCTAGTGAGAGTGGGAGGAGACGAGCGGGAGAGAGAGACCGGCTTGGGGACGTTGCTTCGTGCGGAGAGTCCAGCTTGGGACGAGCCTGAAGCGTTGCCACATGCATTTGATTGCAACGTTAGGCTTAGTTTCGACTCACGCCCGGGGTAGAGGATTTTGACCAGGCAACTGTGTTGAGTGTTGCCAAGCCTGGGATGTATTCTGCATGCCTAGGGTGGGGTCCAGACAGATTCAAGACTCAGAGCTCACCTCATTGTCGTACCCTTCGGACCCCTTGATATCTATCCCTCTCAACCCCACTTAGAAACGTTCTCTCTTACTTTGTATACCTACTTTCCACTACTTCACCAATCTATTTAATTATCCCATCCCCTTGATAGACCTTATATCTATTATTGTATTAATGACGAGCTCTCAGATAACTAGATAGGATTTTGGGCCTTATGCAGAGACGTAATTGTTAATGAGACCTAGGAAGCTTTTTTGTTGTCTCATATTTGGTGGTTTCATGCTTGCTTGTGTCAGGTTAGCAGGGGCTAGACCGGAGGGGAGGCTTTTTGCGATACTTTAAGTAAAGTCTGCTGGTGCGAGTCCCGTGGACCTGCACGACTTTACTAGGATACCCGTGGGAGTCTGGGGGCATTTTCTTGTCTGTGTCCCTGTGTGTCTAGCGTTGTGTTGTGTGAGGGCCATTGCCTAGTCGACTCAGCACTGCGCTAGCACATCTTGCTTTTGTTTTTGGGTCGCCAGGAGAGAGTCAGATACTTGTGATCTGAGTCTTTCAAGAGAGCACCCTTTAAATTAGAGTAATTTGGCGCACAGACCTGGGAACGTCCCTAGGCTAGAGCAGGTGGCTCAGCCCGGGTATCCGAAGCCTATATCCTTCCGGCTAGACCTCTGCCACCTGGCAGATTAACAGCTAGGGGTTTATTATCTCTGTATGCTTGTTATTGTGCCACAGTTTACCGTTTTTGTGAGCACTGTGAGTCAGGGTGTGGCTTAGAGACTCTGTCCGAGCAGGCTTGCCTGACTAAGAGTGAGAAGCACACCTGTATGTGGTTATGTTGCGAGTTGCTACCTTTATTTAATTATACCTATGCCATTATACACTGTAGGTCCTATCACTAGTATTTATTCCTGCTTATGAGTTAAGAGTTCTCTAAATCCGTAACGTACTTTCTTTGCTAAGCATCAGATCCTACAGTAGCCGCATGCAGTTTAGAAACCCGCATCTTGTCTACCTGTACGATGTTTTGAGGACTGTTTGCTTTCACCTTCTTTCACGCAGGGGTGATTAGTTGTATTAATTAACGTAACGTTAAATGTACTTTCTTCTAGTTTGTTATTAAATTGTTTCTGCAATTTAATTCCGTTATCTATCTTTTCCTTGAAGCTTTAAGTCAACTTAATTGTGTGATCTTTTATATAGCCTGCTTGACTATCAGCAGTCTATAGTGCGTGCACCCTGTAACCGAGTCATAGGATACCTCGTTGTCCAGGCAGGACTCTTGACGGTTTAGGGTGGTTTGTTGCCTGGGTTTATAGATAAGGGTTGGATCTAGCGTTTTCCGTTGTTGCTTGTAGCCGCATACCTAGTCCAATAGAAAGAGCCCAGTGTTTATATATCCCAGGACGTAACAGTGTATAGTAGTAGTAGTAGTAGTATGGTAGTAGTAGTAGTAGTAGTAGTAGTAGTAGTAGTAGTAGTAGTAGTGCCTGCGGGGAACAAGACTGTCTGCACCACAACCAGCGACGGTGGCAGAAGTGGACTACGAGGCAGCAGTGGCAGAGGGTCGCACAGGAAGGAGACTGGATTGAAGTTGCATGGTGTTGAATAGTAATATCTGATGCTTGTAAAATAAAATGTATGAACAATATTAAATAAAAACCAATGTAGTAGTAGTAATCCACGATGATGAGTCTGAGTGCTGACCCCGGAATAGTAAGTAGCTGAATGACTACCAAGTCGGACGCTTTGATGACTGTTCTGACCTGGTTTAGGGTCCAAAGAGGGGATGCACAGGCTGAGTGGTCAAAACAAAAAATTAAAAAAAAGTAGTAGTAGTAGTAGTAGTAGTAGTAGTAGTAGTAGTAGTAGTAGTAGTGGTGGTAGATGACAAATGCTATCAATGTGTGGTTGTGAGGGTGAGGATGAGTAGGGATTGTGTGTAAATGTTCTCTTCACGGGGGCAGAGGTTATCTCTCATAATTTGTTCAATGTTCATTAAAAAAAAATACAAAATGTGCCAATTGTATCTATGGCATGGACAATGGTATTTATGCCATACTATCACGTTGGCGATGAACTGAAATATTGATGATGATTGAAACATGAAAACATGCATTGATAGTATTATTATTCCAAAGCACAATTAACTCATTCAGTACCAGGGATGTCCTTTTTATCATGTTATGGCAACTATTAGATAATTTTGTTCAGCTTAGGAAGGACCTCTAGCAATATTAAGGCTTCAAAGTATCTCTACCAACCCTTTTAATTACCACCGATCCTTCTTTAGTTTTTTTGTTTTTTTGTTGTTTTCTATATTCCAACTACTTCGTCTCGGGCGTAGGCTGAGAGCCTTTACACTACACTGCTGAACACGGTGAGGCCCGTGAGGTATTGTTCCAGTCTAGGGAGTGAGACATGCGAAGCACCCCGGCTCGAAGCAACTCCATGTCTGAAGCTGCTCCGCCTCCACGCTTCACAGTCTCATCCCCCACACTCGGACCCTCACTTCTCAGAACGCCACCTATTGAGCAATTAACTCACTAGGCATTGCCCCCCTGTAACATATTTTGAATATGGGAATATTCATATACTGCTATTTAATCAGGGAACAATAAGGGTATATTTGTTGGCATTACGTTGTGCTGTGGTAATGCACTGAAACTAGGTACAGCACAAATTCCATCCCAATAATATCTTCCCATTGACATATTGGGATTCGAACCCGGGTCCATTGGATTACCAGTCCAGTGGCAAGACCACTCTGCCACACCTCCCCTAATAATATCGTATAACTAAAGCTAGAAATAATGTAAAACACGTCGCTGGTACTAAAAAGGTTACATCAAAATAAGTGCAGGTTGAATTAAAGCAAAGAGAGAAATACTAAGCATGTCTACTCAAATATGTTAATCTAGTGAAAGAACATGTTATGCATAAACCTAGACGCAAACCTTAATGTTCAACACAAATAAATTATGTCTTCTCTACCGTTTAAAATTTGCCTCTACAGATAGCAACATGTGAAAGACAATATCCTGAAGAAGTAAGGTATTGTTCTGTGGATGAGAGAGAGAGAGAGAGAGAGAGGTACTGGAAGGTAAGGGAGTCATAATGGAAGGGAAGGTAGCCAATCACTCTCTCTCTCTCTCTCTCTCTCTCTCTCTCTCTCTCTCTCTCTCTCTCTCTCTCTCTCTCTCTCTCTCTCTCTCTCTCTCTCTCTCTCGTTCCCTTGCAGCCTATCACAAAGAGGAAGTGGTGAGAAAGACAAACAGACAGACAGGTAGTATGGTGATACAGACAGACAGGTAGTGTGGTGAGACAGACAGACAGACAGGTAGTATGGTGAGACAGACAGACAGACAAGTAGTATGGTGAGACAGACAAACAGACTGGTAGTGTGGTATGACAGACTGACAGACAGACAGGTAGTGTGGTGAGACAGACAGACAGACAGGTAGTATGGTGAGAGAGACAGACAGACAGGTAGTGTAGTGAGACAGACAGATTGACAGGTAGTGTGGTGAGACATACAGACAGACAGACAGACATACATAATTATAGACAGGTAGTGTGGCAAGAGAGACGTACAGTCCTTGTTCCCTATGCAACTCTCTGTTCTGTGTATTCTTCTGTTTGACAGGTAGTGTGGTGAGACATACAGACAGACAGACAGACATACATATAGACAGGTAGTGTGGCAAGAGAGACGTACAGTCCTTGTTCCCTATGCAACTCTCTGTTCTGTGTGTTCATCTGTTTGACAGGTAGTGTGGTGAGACAGACAGACAGACAGACAGACATACATAGAGACAGGTAGTGTGGCAAGAGAGACGTGCAATCCTTGTTCCCTATGCAACTCTTTGTTCTGTGTGTTCATCTGTTTGACAGGTAGTGTGGTGAGACATACAGACAGACAGACAGACATACATATAGACAGGTAGTGTGGCAAGAGAGACGTGCAGTCCTTGTTCCCTATGCAACTCTCTGTTCTGTGTATTCTTCTGTTTGACAGGTAGTGTGGTGAGACATACTGTACATAAAGACAGACAGACATACATATAGACAGGTAGTGTGGCAAGAGAGACGTGCAGTCCTTGTTCCCTATGCAACTCTCTGTTCTGTGTGTTCATCTGTTTGACAGGTAGTGTGGTGAGACAGACAGACAGACAGACAGACATACATATAGACAGGTAGTGTGGCAAGAGAAACGTGCAGTCCTTGTTCCCTATGCAACTCTTTGATCTGTGTGTTCATCTATTTGACAGGTAGTGTGGTGAGACATACATTCAGACATACATATAGACAGGTAATGTGGCAAGAGAGACGTGCAGTCCTTGTTCCCTATGCAACTCTCTGTTCTGTGTGTTCATCTGTTTGACAGGTAGTGTGGTGAGACAGACAGACAGACAGACATACATATAGACAGGTAGTGTGGCAAGAGAAACGTGCAGTCCTTGTTCCCTATGCAACTCTTTGATCTGTGTGTTCATCTATTTGACAGGTAGTGTGGTGAGACATACAGACAGACAGACAGACATACATATAGACAGGTAGTGTGGCAAGAGAGACGTGCAGTCCTTGTTCCCTATGCAACTCTCTGTTCTGTGTGTTCATCTGTTTAACAGGTAGTGTGGTGAGACATACAGACAGACAGACAGACATACATATAGACAGGTAGTGTGGCAAGAGAGACGTGCAGTCCTTGTTCCATATGCAACTCTCTGTTCTGTGTGTTCATCTGTTTGACAGGTAGTGTGGTGAGACATACAGACAGACAGACAGACATACATATAGACAGGTAGTGTGGCAAGAGAGACGTGCATTCCTTGTTCCCTATGCAACTCTCTGTTCTGTGTGTTCATCTGTTTGACAGGTAGTGTAGTGAGACATACAGACAGACAGACAGACATACATATAGACAGGTAGTGTGGCAAGAGAGATATGCAGTCCTTGTTCCCTATGCAACTCTCTGTTCTGTGTGTTCATCTGTTTGACAGGTAGTGTGGTGAGACAGACAGACAGACATACAAATAAAGGAGTACAAAGGAAATCAAGCAACAACAGATCTAGTGACCCTTCTAGGTTGCTTGTCCTCCAAAACACGGAGGATCAAGTGTCCAAACAGTGGTTTAGAGTGGGTAAGGGAACATTGGAAAGGGAATTACTGCCCTGGAACTAATGTCCGTGGCAGGATTAGGAAGTTAGTAGGGGACATATGGGTTAGTAACTGAGGGATGGGATAAAATAAAGTTATTCATTTACAAACGCAGTCAGTCGCGGGTTTGATGCGAGATATTTGTCTACGCGGAGTTTAAATGAATCAACGGTGATCCACTCTATAACGTTTCGGGGAAGCCCATTCCACAAGTTGACAACTCGATTGAAGAAGAAATTCTTAGATTCGTGTGAGTTAAAAGATTTACCAATAATTTTGCAACCGTTTCCCCGCGTGTAATTAGATTGGTCGATAGTGAAGTACTTACTACAGTTCATATTGTCGATGCCTTTGATGATTTTGAACACTTGGAATAAGTCACCTCTTAATCTGTGCTGGGTTAAATGAAATAGATTTAATTCTCTAAGACGCTCTTCGTATGGTTTATTCTTTAGGCTAGGTATAATTTTGGTAACTCTACGTTGATCTCATTCTAGCTTGTTTATATTTTTTTTATAATAAGGGCACCAGCATTGAACGCAGTATTCCAGAAGAGGGCGGACTAAAGAATTGTAAAGAGTTAGGATCACTTCTTTGGATTTATGCTCAAATGACCTGCCTATAAAGCCAATTATTTAGTTTGCCTTCTTAACAACTTCTGAACATTGTTGACTCGGTTTTAGGATACTCGATATTGTTACTCCCAGATTGGTTTCTCTGTTTACATTCTTAAGCTGAGTGCTATTCATCGAATAGTTTGCTTTCTCATTTAGGTATCCGATATGTAGTACTTTACATTTATCTGCATTGAAACTCATTTTCCAAATTTGGGCCCAACATGACAATTTATCTAGATTGTGTTGCATATCGTCAACTTGATCTTTTGAGAGTACGGTATTTGCAATTTTTGTATCGTCAGCAAATTTTGAGATTGTACAGGTGAGACCCTCATCTATGTAGTTGATGTAAATTAGAAAGATAATTGGACCTAGTACCGATCCCTGGGGTACCCCGCTACTTACATTGGTCCATTTAGATGCCTTACCGTTTACGACTACTCTTTGCTTTCTGTCGCTGAGCCAATTTTCTATCCATTTCAAAACACTGTCTTGTATTCCATGTGCTTTTAGTTTTAGCAGTAAAGTTTGTGGGGAACTTTGTCAAAGGCCTTTTGAAAATCAAGGTATATAATATCTACAGCTTTACTCTCATCGTAGAGGTTGAGGATATCGTGGAAGAAGTCTAAGAGTTTTTTTAAACAGGAACGTTTTTTACGAAAGCCGTGTTGAGTATCTTTTAGTATGTTATTTTCCTCTAAGTGATTTAAGAGTCTGTCTCGTATATAGACAGGTAGTGTGGCAGGAGAGACGTGCAGTCCTTGTTCCCTATGCAACTCTCTGTTCTGTGTGTTCATATGTTTGACAGGTAGTGTGGCGAGAGATACAGACAGACAGACAGACATACATATAGACAGGTAGTGTGGCAAGAGAGATGTGCAGTCCTTGTTCCCTATGCAACTCTCTGTTCTGTGTGTTCATTTGTTTGACAGGTAGTGTGGTGAGACATACAGACAGACAGAGAGACATACATATAGACAGGTAGTGTGGCAAGAGAGACGTGCAGTCCTTGTTCCCTATGCAACTCTCTGTTCTGTGTGTTCATCTGTTTGACAGGTAGTGTGGTGAGACATTTTTTATTTTTTTATTTTTTAAGAGACAATGAACGGAGGAAGGAAAAACACAGATAAAACAAAAAGGTCCATGTGCCTAAAGGCATCCTCCATTCATAAAATGTTTGTAACAACTGGATTTAAACATTTGTTGATTGTAAGTTTGTGGAAAGCAATTCGAGGGAAGTGAATTCCAAAGAGTAGTAGCTCTGGGGATAAATGAATTCTGATAAGCAGAAGTTCTGCATTGTGGAGGAGAAAGTGTAAATTCATGGGCGCTCTCAGCTGCCCTAGTTCTACGGGGAAAGATGTGGAGAGGCGGCACAATTGAAGCAAGTTCCTCGGAACAATTGCTGTGAAAATATCTGTAGAATAATGCAAGGGATGCAACGTTTCTTCGTATGGCTAATGTAGGAAGGTCCTGTGTGATTGCAGGGTTATTGATTAATCTAATAGCTTTATTTTGAATTTTGTCCAACTGCCTCAATGCAACCACTCCACTTCCACCCCACAGAGGTGAACAGTAATCCATCTGAGAGCGCACATGACTTTTATATATTACGGCCAACTGCTCGTCAGTGAAGAATTCTCGAACTCTGTACAGGAGTCCCAGTTTTTTAGAGGCATTCTTAGCAATGCTTCTAACATAATGTGTCCAGCTCAAGTTAGTAGTTAATGTTACACCGAGAATGTCAATACTAGGGGAAGTGGGAATATTTACATCATTAAAAAATATATGGGAGTCAGTGAGATTCTGTCGGTTAGAAAATTGAATGTACTTGGTTTTCTGTGCATTAAAGGAAACTAGATTCTCTTGTCCCCATTCATTAATTCTAGAAAGGTCCCGGTTCAGAGAAATTGCAGTGTTTATTTTTGAATTTATAAGATCGGGTTGGGTGAAAGAATTGGTAAATGTGAAGGAACTGTGGAGTGTTGAGTCATCTGCGTAGGAATGTATTGGATTATGAGTGGTAGATATGAGATCATTGATATGAATGAGGAACAGAGTTGGGGCCAAAACTGATCCCTGGGGAACACCAGCATTTATTGAGTGAAATTGAGAATAAAGGCCATCTACCATTACACGTATTTTTCTGTTATGAAGATAAGAAGAAATTAGTGGAACTAATGATGCAAGGCCGTAGTGTGACATCTTCGACAATAAGGATTGATGCCAGACTCTATCAAATGCCTTTGATATATCCAGTGCTATTGTATGTGTTTCACCATGTTGGTCTGTAGCTTGGTTGATTTGATGCGTAAGAAGGCAAAGAATGTCTGCAGTTGATCGACATCGTCTAAAACCATATTGCCTATCACTGATTAATTTATTATTCTCCAGATGCTTAATTATGTGATTATTTAATATTATTTCAAAAACTTTGCCAAGAGTGGAAGTTATAGCTATTGGTCTGTAGTTTGATGGATCTGAAGAGGCACCTTTTTTAGGAACTGGATGGATGTTTGCTTCTTTCCAGGGTACTGGGAAGCATGAGGTATGAGTACACAGACGGAAAAATGTTGCCAATACAGGAGCGAGCACCAAGGAGCAATTCTTAAGTACTATTGGAGGAATTTCATCTGGACCAGGAGCCTTATCTACTGAGAGATTCTGCAAAATAGTTTTGACATGTCTGGTGTGGATCTTAAGTGAGGGAATTTCAGGTGAATTAAAATTAAGTACAGGGACATCTTGATTTATTTCATCTAAGGTTGAGTTGGTGGAGAAAATATCTGCAGACAGACAGACAGACAGACATACATATAGACAGGTAGTGTGGCAAGAGAGACGTGCAGTCCTTGTTCCCTATGCAACTCTCTGTTCTGTGTGTTCATCTGTTTGACAGGTAGTGTGGTGAGACATACAGACAGACAGACAGACATACATATAGACAGGTAGTGTGGCAAGAGAGACGTGCAGTCCTTGTTCCCTATGCAACTCTCTGTTCTGTGTGTTCATCTGTTTGACAGGTAGTGTGGTGAGACATACATACAGACAGACAGACATACATATAGACAGGTAGTGTGGCAAGAGAGACGTGCAGTCCTTGTTCCCTATGCAACTCTCTGTTCTGTGTGTTCATCTGATTGACAGGTAGTGTGGTGAGGCATACAGACAGACAGACAGACATACATATAGACAGGTAGTGTGGCAAGAGAGATGTGCAGTCCTTGTTCCCTATGCAACTCTCTGTTCTGTGTGTTCATCTGTTTGACAGGTAGTGTGGTGAGACATACAGACAAACAGACAGACATACATATAGACAGGTAGTGTGGCAAGAGAGACGTGCAGTCCTTGTTCCCTATGCAACTCTCTGTTCTGTGTGTTCATCTGTTTGACAGGTAGTACAAAGGAGTACAACGGAAATCAAGCAACAACAGATCTAGTGACACTTCTAGGCTGCTTGTCCTCCAAAACACTGAGGATCAAGTGTCCAAATAGTGGTTTAGAATGGGTAAGGGAACATTGGAAAGGGAACTACTGCCCTGGAACTAATGTCCGTGGCAGGACTAGGAAGTTAGTAGGCGACATATGGGTTAGTAACTGAGGGGAGGATAAAATAAAGTTATTAATTTACAAACGCAGTCAGTCGCGGGTTTGATGGGAGATATTTGTCTAGGCGGAGTTTAAATGAATCAACGGTGCTGCAGTCAATAACGTCTCGGGGAAGCCCATTCCACAAGTTGACAACTCGATTGAAGAAGAAATTCCTAGATTCGTGTGAGTTAAAAGATTTACCAATAATTTTGCAACCGTTTCCCCGCGTGTAATTAGATTGGTCGATAGTGAAGTACTTACTACAGTTCATATTGTCGATGCCTTTGATGATTTTGAACACTTGAATTAAGTCACCTCTTAATCTGCGCTGGGAAATAGATTTAATTCTCTAAGACGCTCTTCGTATGGTTTGTTCTTTAGGCTAGGCATCATTTTGGTAACTCTAAGTTGAACTCCTTCTAGCTTGTTTATGTCTTTTTGGTAATAAGAGCACCAGCATTGAACGCAGTATTCCAGAAGAGAGCGGACTAAGGAATTGTAAAGGGTTAGGATAACGTCTTTGGATTTATGCTCAAATGACCTGCCTATAAAGCCAATTATTTTGTTTGCCTTCTTAACAATTTCTGAACATTGTTGACTTGGTTTTAGGTTACTCGATATTGTTACTCCCAGATCGGTTTCTCTGTTTACATTCTTAAGCTGAGTGCCATTCATCGAATAGTTTGCTTTCTCATTTAGGTATCCGATATCCGATATCCATTTATCCGCATTGAAACTCATTTGCCAAATTTGGGCCCAATGTGACAATTTATCTAGATTGTGTTGCATATCGTCAACATGATCTTTTGAGAGTACGCTATTTGCAATTTTTGTATCGTCAGCAAATTTTGAGATTGTACAGGTGAGGCCCTCATCTATGTCGTTGATGTAAATTAGAAAGAGAATTGGTCCTAGTACCGATCCCTGGAGTACCCCGCTACTTACATTGGTCCATTTAGATGCCTTACCGTTTACGACTACTCTTTGCTTTCTGTCGCTGAGCCAATTTTCTATCCATTTCAACACACCATCTTGTATTCCATGCGCTTTTAGTTTTAGCAGTAAACGTTTGTGGGGAACTTTGTCAAAGGCCTTTTGAAAATCAAGGTATATAATATCTACAGCTTTACTCTCATCGTAGAGGTTGAGGATATCGTGGAAGAAGTCTAAGAGGTTTGTTAAACAGGAACGTTTTTTACGAAAGCCGTGTTGAGTATCTTTAAGTATGTTATTTTCCTCTAAGTGATTTACGAGTCTGTCTCTTATGACCGTTTCTAGCATTTTACATACAACTGAGGTTAAGCTAATTGGACGATAGTTACTTGGTAGGGATTTGCTGCCTTTTTTTAATATCGGTGTTACGTTGGCTAGCTTCCACTGATCAGGCATAGTTCCAGACTGCAAGGATTTATTGAATAGTAATGTCAGTGGTTTGGAGAGCTCATCCTTAGCTTCCTTTAGAACTCTAGGCGAGATTGTATCAGGTCCAGGCGTTTTATTTACCTTGAGTTTATCTAAACAATTCAATACTTCTCTCTCTGTAACGGTGATATTGCTTAGAACATCTGAATTATCAATCTGAATCGGCGATGGTGTAGGGATATCACTGAGGTCTTCTGTTGTAAAAACTGATGCAAAGAAGGTATTGAGGGCATTACTCATTTGTACTTAGTCTTTGGTGTATTCTCCATTTTCATCGACTAACGGTCCAACAGTTGAAGTAACTACTTTTTTCTTTCTGATATAACTATAGAATTCTCGGGTTTGTTTTACTTTGATTCGCAATATGTAACTCTAGGGTATTTTTACTTTGCTTAATTAACTTTTTGGCTTTGCGTCGTAGCTCTACAAATTTCACCCGTTCTTCGTCATTATGTGAGGATTTTAATCTATCATTAGCACATTTTTTAGCAAGCAGGCAGTTTGAAATATCTTTATTCCACCATTTGGGCTTATTATTATGGCCTGGACGCCGTATTTTCGATGGTATGCAGTCTTGCACTGCTTTTAGGTAAGTGGTTTCGAATAACTTCCAAGATGTATTTATGTCGTTATTGTTAATTAAAAAGCTCCAGTCAGTGTCTTTAAACATAGCTCTAAGTTAATGAAAGTTTGCTTTCTTGAAATTAGGGACTTTTTCGATGCTAGTATTTGGTTCGTTACTAGTAAAGTTTAAAGTGAAAGTTATCGTACGATGGTCGCTGTTACTGAATTCATCACCAACATTCAAATTCTCTATTAATTCTTCTTTTGTTGCAAGTACAATGTCAAGAACGTATTACCAAGGGTCGGTGTTCGAACAAATTGATAAAGCGAACTCTCTTGCAAGTTCGCAAGTTTCGCAAGTTCCGGAGTGTGAAGTAAGAGTATCGCCCCACTTGGTCAAAGGTAAATTAAAGTTGCCAAAAAATACGGTATCTTGTGAGTTACTTACATCTGCA
This sequence comes from Paralithodes platypus, assembly GCA_032716605.1. Classification (NCBI taxonomy): domain Eukaryota; kingdom Metazoa; phylum Arthropoda; class Malacostraca; order Decapoda; family Lithodidae; genus Paralithodes; species Paralithodes platypus. Next base: position 28,113,849 of record CM064547.1, read on the forward strand.
ATTTGTTCATAAATTTCTTGGTCAGTTTGCACTGATTGAGCTGGAGGTCTGTATATTAATGCAAGTATTATTTTGTACCTTTATTATTCTTTATTAGCACAAAAGATGTGTCGACGTTCACAATTTGAGGTTTTGACAAGAGGGTCGGGTTAAGACTTTCTTTGATATAAAATAAAACGCCACCTCCATTTTTATTTATTCGGCTTTTCTCAAACATTACATAACCGGGAAGTGAATACTCTGCTAAAAAGTCTCTATCTATTGTATTGAGCCAAGATTCTGTTATACCAATCACATCATAATTTTCAGTAAACACTAGTTCCTCTAAATCTGAAAATTTATTGCGTATGCTACAAGCGTTTGCATAGAAAACCTTTAAAGTTGCGGTTTTAGAACTCGCAGAACGTTCTTTAATCAAATTTTTGGTTCTGGTCGGATCTACATTTACATTCATGGCTGACATCGGTCCTCGGTCGTTATCCCTGGTGGTTTTGAATTTGGGTCGTGTTGGTGGAGCTTTATCCAAATTCGCGGTTCTTGACAGATTAGCATTTAATTCCTTCGCAGGTTGCCGCCCTCGCTGTCTTCGGTCCTCCTTCCTGGTTGTCCTGTGCTGAGTCGATTTCTTCTCCGAAAATCCTTCACCGCATCGTTGAGAAGAAGCCCAAAACGTGCTGCTCCCACCTGGTTCAGATGAACTCCATCGTCCGAAAACAAATAGTCATCGTAGTAGAAATTGTCCCAGGTGTCGACGAATCCCACGTTTTCCTTCCTGCAGAGGTTTGCTAGACAACGATTTGTGCTGGTGGCTATGTTGTAAAATCGGCTCTCTACACCAAGTCGGGGGACGATTCCTGAGACGATGATCCTTGATGACTTCTCCTTAAACGACTTGATCAGCTGCTGGTACTTTAAAAGCAAATCTTCCGACCGGGTTCGCTGTACATCGTTGGATCCAAAGTGGATGACGTACATTGTATTAGCAGGGGCCAGCTTAGATACTTCGTCAACTGCAGCAACTACGTCGTCCACACCACCACCAGGGATACAAAAACGCTTCCTGGTCTTAGGTGCTCTGGCGCAAAACTCTGTGAGCTGACCACGTATCATCGAGTCTCCCACGAGCCAGACTTCTTCTATTTCCGCTTCGTCATCTGAGTCTGCGAGTATCTGGAAGCGGTTTTGACACTCGGTAATCGGTATGGGTTTCCTGGTCTTGGGGCAAACGTTGTTCCTCACGACACGGAAGTTGTCTTGAGGGGGAAGAGAGTTACTATTTGTTTCTTGAGTATCGGAACCATTAGATGAAATGGCTACTGCAGGCGTTGAATTGTTGGCAGTTGACGTTGGGGCGTTGGTGGCAGCTGGAGTTGCGGTGACAATTGAAGTTTGTGGTACTCCAACGTTGAGTGTTACAAAATCTTGGAGTGATTCCAGCTTCATGGTGAGGAGGTTGATCTTGTTGTAGGCTTCATCTAATTTCACTGTCAAATTCTCTTGTTGCTGGCAGAGACGGCAGACTTGAAGATCGACAGTAACAAACATGGACTCACCAAACCTACCGGTGCAGTTCGTACAAGTGCGAGGCATGGTAACAGTCAGTTTCTTCAGATCACTTCACTCACTTTAAAACATGTAACTCACTACCCTTATTTAGCGGCGAGCAACATAAGTCGAGTTAAATAAAGCTGGACTATGTGGCGGCGCTCGACATAGGTCGAGTGGCAATTTCAGCACGTAATGTGGCTGAGAGAGAGAGACAAGTGGTGGCAGGAGACTAGCGAGCGTATGACTGCTCCAGACCACCGCGGCGAACCTACTGACACAAATCTCAGCTCCCTCCTCCCTCTCTCACTCGCTACATACTCAATTATGTACTGAAAGTACCGAATTACCTGCTTTTTGCACTCGCGTTGCACGGTTATTGCAAGAAAACTATCCATCATACAAGGATCGTTATGGTGTCATTCGAAAGCTCTGTTTATGCCCTTTCAGGGATAGGTACTTGTTTTACGTTCTGGGTCTTATTTAGGCATGAAAATGATCACGTAAACAGCCCTATTTTGGCTAAAAACACCCCGCTGTGCGGTACACATAAATAAACCGCATAGGCCGCTCGTAAGGTGTTAAAACACTTCACTCACTTTAGAAACACTTCAATCACTTCAACCGAAAACAAATATGTTGAAATACACAACAATAGGTTATCAGGGGTGATAGCCTAACCTAAAACAAAAAAATTGAGATACGCAGAATTAGGCTTCCAGGGGCGATAGCCTAACCAAAAGTTTAAAAAAAATTGAAATACGCACCAATAGGCTACCAGCATTGAATAGCCTAACCGAAAATAATAAAATTTAAATACGCAGAAATAGGCTACCAGGTGTGATAACCTAACCTTAAACAAATATATATATATATAACAGAATATGTAACTAAATATACAATTCACCAAATAGAGATTATATAAAAATAAAGTGTGACTGCACACAAGGGGTTAATATACTGTATCAACAGATGGCCCTGGTGTCACTGTAGCCTAGTAAAGCAGTAGCCTACTCTTTTTAGATAAAACAAAAAAAATGTATCAGTCAAAGGTTACTACAAGATCATGCAAGCAACAACTAAAATTACAGATATATATAGCTACAGTAGGATACTAAATACAATATCTACTAGAGTTAATAAGACAACATTGGCTGGCTATAGGCTAGGCTAGGTTTGGATTAGGTTAAAAGCTTGGCAGGTTGGGTTAGGCTAGGTTAGTTTGTACAAATACCACCCTTAGCTTAAAGTAAAATCACTCTAAGGAGAAAAAGTCAAGAATATATCTAGGGGGAAAAGATAAATGAATGCACTTAAATTTACTTCAAAATTGGCTGGAATTTAATATGTATAATCCCCCCAAAAAAGTTTGATTACAAAATGGCGTCGGCGTTCGTTCCTCTAGGCAGGTTAGTTAGTACACAATATTGTTTATTAGCAAATTAATATGCAAAGCTTTACTTACATACAATGCAGTTAAATTGATACTTACTACAGTAGGTAATGGGTAAAATTAGGGGCTACGATTTTATATCAAATAAGAAGAGCGTTTGTTTACAAACAAAACAAAACAAAACAACAGATGGCGCTAGTGGCGCCCTGTCCGAGCAGGAGTCTTGTGATAAACACAAAGTTTATCAGTCAATACACAGCGAAATATCGTGAAGTGTTACTTACTAAGCTACAGGATGGTTAAACGTGCTCTTAACCACCTTTCATGCACAAGAATGAAGAGGATGAGTAGTTAATACTCAAATTATAATCGATATCGTGAGAGCGTTGACAGAGCGTCTGCAGCGTCTGGCGGTAGCGAGGAGTGTGGTAGTGTGGTGAGACATACAGACAGACAGACAAACATACATATAGACAGGTAGTGTGGCAAGAGAGACGTGCAGTCCTTGTTCCCTATGCAACTCTCTGTTCTGTGTGTTTATCTGTTTGACAGGTAGTGTGGTGAGACATTCATACAGACAGACAGACATACATATAGACAGGTAGTGTGGCAAGAGAGACGTGCAGTCCTTGTTCCCTATGCAACTTTCTGTTCTGTGTGTTCATCTGTTTGACAGGTAGTGTGGTGAGACAGACAGACAGACAGACAGACATACATATAGACAGGTAGTGTGGCAAGAGAGACGTGCAGTCCTTGTTCCCTATGCAACTCTCTATTCTGTGTGTTCATCTGTTTGACAGGTAGTGTGGTGAGACATACAGACAGACAGACAGACATACATATAGACAGGTAGTGTGGCAAGAGAGACGTGCAGTTCTTGTTTCCTATGCAAGTCTCTGTTATGTGTGTTCATCTGTTTGACAGGTAGTGTGGTGAGACATACAGACAGACAGACAGACATACATATAGTTAGGTAGTGTGGAAAGAGAGATGTGCAGTCCTTGTTCCCTATGCAACTCTCTGTTTTGTGTGTTCATCTGTTTGACAGGTAGTGTGGTGAGACATACAGACAGACAGACAGACATACATAATTAAAGACAGGTAGTGTGGCAAGAGAGATGTGCAGTCCTTGTTCCCTATGCAACTCTCTGTTCTGTGTGTTCATCTGTTTGACAGGTCATGTGGTGAGACATACAGACAGACAGACAGACAGACATACATATAGACAGGTAGTGTGGCAAGAGAGACGTGCAGTCCTTGTTACCTATGCAACTCTCTGTTCTGTGTGTTCATCTGTTTGACAGGTAGTGTGGTGAGACATACAGACAGACAGACAGACATACATATAGACAGGTAGTGTGGCAAGAGAGAAGTGCAGTCCTTGTTCCCTATGCAACTCTCTGTTCTGTGTGTTCATCTGTTTGACAGGTAGTGTGGTGAGACATACAGACAGATAGACAGACATACATATAGACAGGTAGTGTGGCAAGAGAGACGTGCAGTCCTTGTTCCCTATGCAACTCTCTGTTCTGTGTGTTCATCTGTTTGACAGGTAATGTGGTGAGACATACAGACAGACAGACAGACATACAAATAGACAGGTAGTGTGGCTAGAGAGATGTGCAGTCCTTGTTCCCTATGCAACTCTCTGTTCTGTGTGTTCATCTGTTTGACAGGTAGTGTGGTGAGACATACAGACAGACAGACAGACATACATATAGACAGGTAGTGTGGCAAGAGAGATGTGCAGTCCTTGTTCCCTATGCAACTCTCTGTTCTGTGTGTTGATCTGTTTGACAGGTAGTGTGGTGAGACATACAGACAGACATACATATAGACAGGTAGTGTGGCAAGAGAGACGTGCAGTCCTTGTTCCCTATGCAACTCTCTGTTCTGTGTGTTCATCTGTTTGACAGGTAGTGTGGTGAGACATACAGACAGACAGACAGACATACATATAGACAGGTAGTGTGGCAAGAGAGACGTGCAGTCCTTGTTCCCTATGCAACTCTCTGTTCTGTGTGTTCATCTGTTTGACAGGTAGTGTGGTGAGACATACAGACAGACAGACAGACATACATATAGACAGGTAGTGTGGCAAGAGAGACGTTCAGTCCTTGTTCCCTATGCACCTCTCTGTTCTGTGTGTTCATCTGTTTGATAGGTAGTGTGGTGAGACATACAGACAGACAGACAGACATACATATAGACAGGTAGTGTGGCAAGAGAGACGTGCAGTCCTTGTTCCCTATGCAACTCTCTGTGCTGTGTGTTCATCTGTTTGACAGGTAGTGTGGTGAGACATACAGACAGACAGACAGACATACATATAGACAGGTAGTGTGGCAAGAGAGTCGTGCAGTCCTTGTTCCCTATGCAACTCTCTGTTCTGTGTGTTCATCTGTTTGACAGGTAGTGTGGTGAGACATACATACAGACAGACAGACATACATATAGACAGGTAGTGTGGTGAGACATACAGACAGACAGACAGACATACATATAGTTAGGTAGTGTGGCAAGAGAGACGTGCAGTCCTTGTTCCCTATGCAACTCTCTGTTCTGTGTGTTCATCTGTTTGGCAGGTAGTGTGGTGAGACATACAGACAGACAGACAGACATACATATAGACAGGTAGTGTGGCAAGAGAGACGTGCAGTTCTTGTTTCCTATGCAAGTCTCTGTTATGTGTGTTCATCTGTTTGACAGGTAGTGTGGTGAGACATACAGACAGACAGACAGACATACATATAGTTAGGTAGTGTGGCAAGAGAGATGTGCAGTCCTTGTTCCCTATGCAACTCTCTGTTTTGTGTGTTCATCTGTTTGACAGGTAGTGTGGTGAGACATACAGACAGACAGACAGACATACATAATTATAGACAGGTAGTGTGGCAAGAGAGATGTGCAGTCCTTGTTCCCTATGCAACTCTCTGTTCTGTGTGTTCATCTGTTTGACAGGTCATGTGGTGAGACATACAGACAGACAGACAGACAGACATACATATAGACAGGTAGTGTGGCAAGAGAGACGTGCAGTCCTTGTTCCCTATGCAACTCTCTGTTCTGTGTGTTCATCTGTTTGACAGGTAGTGTGGTGAGACATACAGACAGACAGACAGACATACATATAGACAGGTAGTGTGGCAAGAGAGACGTGCAGTCCTTGTTCCCTATGCAACTCTCTGTTCTGTGTGTTCATCTGTTTGACAGGTAGTGTGGTGAGACATACAGACAGATAGACAGACATACATATAGACAGGTAGTGTGGCAAGAGAGACGTGCAGTCCTTGTTCCCTATGCAACTCTCTGTTCTGTGTGTTCATCTGTTTGACAGGTAATGTGGTGAGACATACAGACAGACAGACAGACATACATATAGACAGGTAGTGTGGCTAGAGAGATGTGCAGTCCTTGTTCCCTATGCAACTCTCTGTTCTGTGTGTTCATCTGTTTGACAGGTAGTGTGGTGAGACATACAGACAGACAGACAGACATACATATAGACAGGTAGTGTGGCAAGAGAGACGTGCAGTCCTTGTTCCCTATGCATCTCTCTGCTCTGTGTGTTCATCTGTTTGACAGGTAGTGTGGTGAGACATACAGACAGACAGACAGACATACATATAGACAGGTAGTGTGGCAAGAGAGACGTGCAGTCCTTGTTCCCTATGCAACTCTCTGTGCTGTGTGTTCATCTGTTTGACAGGTAGTGTGGTGAGACATACAGACAGAGAGACAGACATACATATAGACAGGTAGTGTGGCAAGAGAGACGTGCAGTCCTTGTTCCCTATACAACTCTCTGTTCTGTGTGTTGATCTGTTTGACAGGTAGTGTGGTGAGACATACAGACAGACATACATATAGACAGGTAGTGTGGCAAGAGAGACGTGCAGTCCTTGTTCCCTATGCAACTCTCTGTTCTGTGTGTTCATCTGTTTGACAGGTAGTGTGGTGAGACATACAGACAGACAGACAGACATACATATAGACAGGTAGTGTGGCAAGAGAGACGTGCAGTCCTTGTTCCCTATGCAACTCTCTGTTCTGTGTGTTCATCTGTTTGACAGGTAGTGTGGTGAGACATACAGACAGACAGACAGACATACATATAGACAGGTAGTGTGGCAAGAGAGACGTTCAGTCCTTGTTCCCTATGCAACTCTCTGTTCTGTGTGTTCATCTGTTTGATACGTAGTGTGGTGAGACATACAGACAGACAGACAGACATACATATAGACAGGTAGTGTGGCAAGAGAGACGTGCAGTCCTTGTTCCCTATGCAACTCTCTGTGCTGTGTGTTCATCTGTTTGACAGGTAGTGTGGTGAGACATACAGACAGACAGACAGACATACATATAGACAGGTAGTGTGGCAAGAGAGTCGTGCAGTCCTTGTTCCCTATGCAACTCTCTGTTCTGTGTGTTCATCTGTTTGACAGGTAGTGTGGTGAGACATACAGACAGACAGACAGACATACATATAGACAGGTAGTGTGGCAAGAGAGATGTGTAGTCCTTGTTCCCTATGCAACTCTCTGTTCTGTGTGTTCATCTGTTTGACAGGTAGTGTGGTGAGACATATAGACAGGTAGTGTGGCAAGAGAGACGTGCAGTCCTTGTTCCCTATGCAACTCTCTGTTCTGTGTGTTCATCTGTTTGACAGGTAGTGTGGTGAGACATACAGACAGACAGACAGTCATAGATATAGACAGGTAGTGTGGCAAGAGAGATGTGCAGTCCTTGTTCCCTATGCAACTCTCTGTTCTGTGTGTTCATCTGTTGTTATAGTCAATATCTATGTTAATTTGACTTTAATTTGTGTCTTCAAATCTTCAAGTCACCTTTATCAAGGTACATTTGATTCTGTTTTGATCTAGCGTAGCCCAATATGCTTTATTTATTCATATCTGGAAAAATTATACTTGCTGTAATTGATATACAGTATATCCACCCATATTGTGTAAATGTATTTATGTTAAACTAGGTTAGATGCATTTACATAATAGTATAATTCCAACAGTTACAGTGATGACATCAATACAGCTTGATTTTGTATTGAATGATAGATTGTGTTTAATCTTCTCTGGTTAAAATGGCTTAATAACTTAATTTAGTCTTCAATTTCATTTTTTTTTCTTTTGGACTTTGTCATTTTATTTTTCCATTCATTAGTATGCATTGTATTATATTTTAATTTAATTATCAAATAAGGCATAATTGTATAAGTTAGCCATTTTAAATTGATAAAGTTCGTACTTAGCAGTATTTCCAGATAAGGTATATTAAGGGGGGTCACCTGCGTTTTTTATCTTTCTCTCCTTTTCTCCCATTCTCTGGCTTGTGTCCATTTGTCTCCATTCAGCCAACTGTTTTAAGACGTTTATCCCCATCCAGGTGTCCATTTTTTCCTGGCAAGCGATAGCGAGCCAGCATTGTATGGAGAAGTCCGGCTTCGTCGGAGACATTTTTCTATCGAAAAATATACAAATTTAGCTTGCTGTCACAGCAAAAATATATATATGCTGGCTTGCTACCGCTCGCCAGGAAAATATTGACACCTGGATGGGGGTGAACTTCTTAAAACAGTAGGCTGAATGGGGCCGAATGGATACAAGCCAAAGAGAGAATGAGAGAATGAGAACAAAAGCAAGTTGGGCTCCCTTAATTCCAGCGCTCCAGATGGTACCCTAAATTTCCCCCCACAACCCCCGCTCATCATGCAAGTTAAGAGAGGCATTCTGTAGGTTCCTTAATGGAGCCCACCTCGCATTTTTTCTCTTTCTCTCCCTTCATCTTTGGCTTTTATCCACTCGGCCTCATTCAGCCTACTGTTTTAAGACGTTTACTCTCATCCAAGTGTCAATATTTTCCTGGCGAGCGGTAGCGAGCCAGCATATATATATATTTTTGTTTTGACAGCAAGCTAAATTTGTACATTTTTCGATAGAAAATGTCTCTGGCGAAGCCGGATTTCTCCAAAAAATGCTGGCTCGCTATCGCTCGGTAGGAAGAAATCGACACCGGGATGGGGATAAACGTCTTAGAACAGTTGTCTGAATGAGGCCGAATGGATACAAGCCAGGGAAAGAGAGAAAAGGAGAAAAAAACAAAAACAAAAGCCGGTGACCCCCCTTAATTGACCACTTGCGAGATTCGTTCTATAAGGAAGTTGGAGCTTTAGACATCAATATTTAGCAGAATTACAAGGCTTAATACGGATGTCGTACATTTGTATATACATAAAACCCAATTAAACATACTTTGCATCCATCAAATCCTAAACGATTATTGCATTTCTGTATAAAAGCGATGTTTACGGCTCCAACTTCATTATAGCTTGAAATTCGCAATTGGTAAATGAACCGAGTTGTGCTCCATTTATCTACAGTAGTAACCTATATATATATATATATATATATATATATATATATATATATATATATATATATATATATATTGTAACATCCGTACCGACCGGATGTCATGTGGCCAGACCAACCTGTTGAATGTGACTTTACAACCTCGTGGCAACTACCAGAGAGAGAGAGAGAGAGAGAGAGAGAGAGAGAAACCAGCCAAGTTTGGTGTGGACGTAACAATCCACTCACATTCCACAGTATGGGGGGGGGGGGGGACTATTGAACGAGGCGGAACCATCACAGGGCCTAGTTCACCTGTTTCTCGTCCGTGAATGGCTGACACCAGCAGCCTGTTTTATTGGTTTCGGCACCTGTTTCCTACCTTCTGATTGGATAGCTTGGTCCGAGAAATGATATATAAGCCGGAGATTTGATAGTTAAAAGCAGTACATTTCTAGCTGGTGAACACGAGCAGTGTGGTAGGGAGACGAGACAGACTTCAAATGCTTGCATATTATCATGTGTTAAGTTGCGTCCGGGAGCGACCTCTTACACGTTAGTTAGGGATTATTTGTGACTATTAATTAACCAGAGGTATGTTGAAAACATGCACTCATTTGCTTTAAGATTTTGTGATTGAAGAAATCATATGTGTTTAATTTACTTGGAAAAATCATATAGGTTAGATTGGAGAATCCTATATGTTTAATTTAATTGGAGAGATATATATTTTGAATTACTGTTTAATTTTGGTGATTAGAATTAATGTTTGATTCAGAGATGATTTGTGATTGAATATTCTACTTTACATATTAACAATTAAATAACTTGATGTAAAGCTATTGTCATTCATAATTAAGGATTAAGCCTTGTATAAGTTAAATGCTTACCTGACTATTATTCTTTAATTTGTACTTTAGTGAAATCAGAACGTATGCAAAACGATCCTGAAACTCTATCATAACTTTCATTGCTTATTATTTTGATTAATTGTAAAATACCTTATTTACGTTTATAAATATAATTCCCTTTTATATGTGACTTTATAATATTTCCTTACCATTTTTATTTAGTCAAATGTCTTTCAGTAATAAGAATAAATGAGATAAAATACTAAAGGAGAATAATAATAATAAACTAAGAATAACGAGAAAACATAGAAAGAGTAAAACATTCTTTAGAGGGTTAACAAACTTAAATTAATTATATATAAAAGATCTTAATACTTTGCTGATAATCAAGATTAATTGAGATATTCTAGTGTCTTAAAACTTTGCTTACATACCGAACTTTTGTATTCGTAATTAGTAGCCTCTTTCATATTAAAACATTCAATGTAACTTTAAAAAGGTTACTGAATAAATATAATTGAAGTGTATCAGAGTATAAAGGATAACTGACCCAACAACTGAGGGAAGGCAAGTGACAACAGAACTAACTTTAATATTTCACGTTCATTTGGCCTTCACCTGTTTTGCTACACTTACATATTAACTGTTCTGTCTTTATTTATTTAGTTAACCACTTCTTAATCAAGATACGTAACTATATATATATATATATATATATATATATATATATATATAAGGGTGTATTGAAACACTTACAGACTTCATGTGCTAAGTACACATTAAACACAAACAAAATTCACTTTATTCTATAATGAAATATAAAATAATTAAGCATTAATGATGTACAGGATATACAGTAAAATAATCAGTGTCGTCCAAGCATGTGCTACAAACCGAACACTGGCATTGGTCTCCCCCTTCCTCCCCCCAATCTCCTAGTTTATACCCAGGAATGTTGAATTATAAACATAATTAATGTTCGAGTTGACATATTGTAATATATGTTCCCTTTATAAACCGTTTACAACTAAATTATTTTCTGTTAATATCAAACATTTATGTATCTTTCTTTCAACATTGGAAACACCAAAGGTATCTTGGATGAAACAAATTACGATCTTCAAGTGGTCTGCAGATATTACTGTCATATGTTAGTAATTATTACCAATGTTGAATGATAAATAGAACCACAAAATGTGGGCATTATGAAGTTATTGCCCAATGTTATTTAATGTATTGTACAGTTGTGAACATCTATTCAAATACAAACATATTCGAAGCGGTCTCGGCCTGAATTGAATCTCCTAACTAATTTATACTGGGTATTTGAATTTCAGAGATTCTTTTAGTCAGTTCGACACTTCTAAATCGATCAGAATTAATTACCACTGCTGTACAGTCATGAGCATAAATGCTGCGACATCAACCAGATAACGTCAACTCCTTCATCACTAGGGGTTTATACTAAGCTGAATAAAATCGTTTGACGGTAGCTAGAATGAAATATAGAAATAATTGTGAGTTTGAATACAAAGTTTTGCAATACCTTGGGAGACAAAGGGGCGAAAATTATTTGGTTGGTGTCGCAGTATTTATGCTCGTGACTGTACATGGTCATTACAGTGTAATAAGCAGATTAATTGAAACAAATACTGTATAATTCCCACCAAGTGATGTAATACAGTTTTGAAAAATTATTAGAGGCGCTTTATGAAGCTTCGGATTACACTCGAATCTGCTCAAATATCGAATTATCGGCGTGGACATGATATCATGACTTTTTTCCAAATATCTAACCTATTATTTGTACAATACAACTGTTACACACCAATATTGTCAGTAATAGTCGATGACGTTATAATTGAAACAATGAGCAATGATTAAGGAAACTTCACTTCACACACACACACACACACACACACACACGTCTTCCTTTGTCACGCTTATTTTATGTACCTTACATAAACATGGAAATGAGAGGTTTATGTGTGTGTGTGTATGTATGTCTGTGTATGTCATTAATTTTTTGTTAACCTCACTCTTTTATAACATGAGTGTTTGGTCAGGTATGCGTGGTCACAATTGAACGGTATGTAACATTAGGCTCCTATAACTTTTCGTATTGCTCGATGACTCTTCATTCCTGAACATAACTATACACTCTGTCCAAAAAGTAACTGCATCCCTACCCTGATAATCTGGTGTGTACACCTTGGTAGGGTTTGCATATCTACCTGTAGCTATACCCATCTATACTACTATCTACCTATACTACCTAAGACCTACTACCTACGACCTACAATCTATACTACCAAGCTGTACACACCAGATTATCAGGGTAGGTAGGGGTGCAGATACTTTGTTGACCGAGTGTACATGCATTATACTATCTTCATAAATTAACACGTAACAATGCTTGAGAACGATCAGCTCCCAATAGAACTTCGCTTTATAAACGATTGAATTACCTTCTGCTTCGTTCGGATACCCGACCCAGACTTGGGCAGCAGTATTATGTCCCATGACCAGAGTTACAAATGTTACATATTTTGTTTACGCTAATATGTTGCTAATAATTAGCATTTTTCTGCTAACCACATAATATCATCACCACATTCTAAGATACTTTAATTTCGTAATTACTAATGTGAGAATAGGTTAACCCATGCTTTCCCATTAGCTAAGTCGATAATAAATAGGTTCATCATGCATTAATAATTTAGTGCTTTACTTGTAACCCTGTTTTGCTACATTTCTAAAAAGGCATGTATCTCTAAAATAACACATTTATGGGAAAAATGTGATAAAACAATATATGTTTATTTTTCATTTTACTATGTGTTCGTCATAGTCTGTAACAATTGTTTCAATACACCCTACGTAGTTCACTTATGATTTAGCTGTTGCTGTTGTTTGTGTTTGTTTCTATCTCTTTTTTCGCGATTTCTAACTTTTCATGTTTTTCTAAATTATTATTAAAAATATATTTGCTTTAAATGTCAACATCATTTATTAATAAATTTATTTCTTATTGCTTTAGGTCTGATGATGACATATGTTAATGTCGAAACGTTACCGGTACCAGAATAAAGATGTTCGTGTTCACCTTGGTGTTGCCACAGTCTACAGATATATCTGTAGACTGTGGGTGTTGCTTGCCCTTATAAGACTCCGCTTCCCCCGAGGAGAATCTATTGCCACTACTATTTATATATATATATATACTGTATATATATAAATATATATATAACCTGAAACTCGCAATTGGTCAATTAACTGAGTTGTTCTCCATTTATCTACAGTAGTAACATGTATATATATACATATATATATATATATATATATATATATATATATATATACATATATATATATATATATATATATATATATATATATATATATATATATATATATACTAATTGTGTTAGTTATTACTTTGTCCACGTGCTCGTATAGACCAAAATAAGGTTATGCAATATGCACCATCTTTCAAGTATATCCTTGTCTTGAAATACAAATTATTTGAAAAGACCAATTCCCAGAAGCTTAATGTAACTTTCTCTTAAAGACTCTTAAGAGGCTAGTGGCAGTTTATTTGGTCTCTTAATTCATTTATTCAATTATATATATATATTGTTTTAGTTTCCTTGCTAGACTTACATCAAACTTAGAAAGACGCCCCTAGACACCCCCCCCCAAGATAAATTCGTATTTTTTTCGGCCGGTTCCTCTTATAATTACAGGCTCAGTATAGCTCGCCAGGAAAAAATCGACACGTAAATTACACGAAAAGTATTAATACTGAAAAAAAATGAGCGAAAAGGTCTTAAAATCACCAAACTAATGGGCTGGACATCTTAAAATCTAAAAAAACAATGGGGATAAACACGAGGGATAAAGGGGTCAGAAAAACCAGCCCATCCCCCGTTAACTCTCTCTCTCGACTCTCACAAAATGTCCTGTCCTTCCTTTTTTTTTATCTAAACTCTGCCCCCCCCCCCCCAACTCTCTCTCTCTCTATCTTATTCGTCACACATACTTTCTCCCCTCTCCATCCATCCATCCTTCCTTCTAGAGTGTACACCTAAGCCCTCAAATCGGCCTTAGTAAAAATTGGGTGTGTGGGTGTATGTGCGTGTTGGTAGGTGTGTGTGGGTGTGTGTATGTGTGTGTTTGCGTGTGTATACGTGTGTGGATGGGTGGGTGTGTGTGTATGTGTGGGTGGGTGTGGATACGTGTGGGCGTATGGGTGGGTGTGCGTGGGTGGTTGGGTGTGGGTGTCGTTTGTCAGCGGGTGTAGGGGGTAAATCAGGGCCCCGGTTTATAATGAGCTGGGAATCCTAGGTAATGTGTCTCACTTTTCCGAGTTAATCGTTCGAGCGGCCTTGGAGACGGGAGGTGGGTGGGTGGAGAAGGTGGGTGGGTGGAGTTGAGTGGTGGAGAAGAGTGGTGTAGAAGGTGGGTGGGTGGTTGTGAGGTGGAGAAGGTGGTGGGGGGTTGGAGGAGGTGGCGGGGGGCTGAGAGGGGGATAAGGTGGGTGGTGTAGTATAGAAGGTGGGTGGGTGGAGTGGTAGTGAAGGTGGGTGGGTGGTTGGGAGGTGGAGAAGGAGGGGGGGGGGGTTGTGGAGAGGTGTGTGGGTGGAGAGGTCTATGTTCGTGTGGGTGGCTGGAGAGAGATATATGTATATATACGGTATATATAATTATATACATATACAATATATATATATATATATATATACGGTATATATGAATATATTATATATATATATATATATATATATATATATATATATGTTCGTGTGGGTGGCTGGAGAGATATATGTATATATATACAGTATATATAATTATATACATATATATATATATATATATATATATATATATATATATATATATATATATATATATACGGTATATATGAATATATTATATATATATATATATATATATATATATATATATATATATATATATTCCAGTAAATTTGAGTCAATTTGAGTCAAAATGTTAAACTTAAATGCTAAACTTGAAGAACAAAAATAAAATGCTGCCAAAATTGAAGAAATATATATTAGAGCATTTTGAAATACCACCAAACATAAAATATAACCAAATGAATTTCTCCACTGCTGTGGATCTTCAGTGGCTTAAGGGGTGGCATTTTTTTTTTTTTTAGTCCTCCTCCTCCCTCATGTTTAGCCTTATTAGTTATGAGATTTCAAGACATTCGCCTCATTAGTTTTGGGGTTTCAGACCTTTTCCCCCATTGCTTGGCCAATATTAAGACTTTTCGTGCCATTTAGGTGTCGATTATTTTACTGGCAAGCGATAGCGAGCCTGTATTTGAAGATGAATCGGCCTTCGGCCGGGAAATTTTTCTATCGAAAAATGTACAAATTTATATCGATGGGGGTTCTTGTGGGTGTTTTTTTAAGTTTGATAGAGGTTTAGAGAGCAAACTAAACCCCCTCCTTAAACCATTGAGCCGAACCAGTAAATTATGCTGCACAACACCGTCTGAGCTCCCTTAAAATGCAAGACTGGAGACCAGAGGCAGGAGTCTCTCTTTATAAAGTACCGATAGTGTAACTGCTGCCATGTATTATTGTCCAGTGGTCCCATTAACCCCTTCTGTACCCGCGACGTCTTTTAGGTGTTATTCTAGCTATATTTCGACGAATTTGTGTAGCTTAATTAAGAAAGAACTGTGGTAGTAAAAAGAGTTAATTACGATAGTTCGAAGCCTGTTAATTGCTGGAGGCCCTTTTTATACTGAATAAAATCCACCGTCCTCCGTCCACCGTCCTCCTACCTGGAGCAGTTGGTATAGGGTTGTTGCATCACCAGCTGTTCTGACCTCCACACATTAACCTGAGACCAGCTGGGAGGCAGAGAATTAAGACCATGTTCTTTCTGTTTAATTAACCTTTCGGTCATCACCGATCATACCACCATCTTCTGTTTCACCTGCTCTGTCGCACTAACCTTCATCACTCTCTCCTTGTTGTTGTTGGTGTTGTTGTTGTTCCCCAAGCTGCCTGGCCGAACAGCCCCAAGGCCACGAGCAGGCCAAGGCCATAGCCGTGCGCCCCCACAGAACCCTCCCTGCCAACCACAATAAAGCCTGGGTGACCGAAGCCACTCCATGGCGGGGAGCTGAAGAGGGTGTGGAAACTCCCAGGAAACCAAAGCCCCACCCAGGGCCCTGTGCCCCTCAGCAATTATGAAGAGAAAGTTGAGGGGCAAAGGAAAAAATGTGACGCTTTGGCTTCCAATCTAGGTAGACTGGGAGGTAAATCCAGGAGGTAAATATAGATCTCAAGTCACTTGAGATCTATAAAATATAAAAGTAAAAGGAACAGTCAGAGTAAGCTATGGGTATGGCAGAGATCGCGCAGTTCTCACTCTGATAGACCAGCCCATCACCAGACTCTCTCCTTGTTCTGCGAGGTGGTATACAGTAGGGCGCCTCCCTCCCACTGGGGTCGGAGTTTAAACCGACACGCCCATTCCAAAACATAAACCCAACCATTTTGACTCTCGTAAAGGGCTGTGCTTAGATGGAGTTAGGGTACTAGGAGGGGTGAGGGGGTTATGGGAGATGCGAGGATGGGGTGGAAGTGAGGGATTGGAGAAGGCAGGGGACAAAGAAGGGTGAGGGATTGTATGGGGTTAACTGAGGGGTGAACGATAGGGAATGTCGGCGGAGGGGAGGGAGTACAAAGGAAATCAAGCAACAATAGGTCTAGTGACCCTTCTAGGCTGCCTGTCCTCCAAAACACGGAGGATCAAGTGTCCAAACAGTGGTTTAGAGTGGGTAAGGGAACATTGGAAAGGGAACTAATGTCCGTGGCAGGATTAGGAAGTTAGTAGGGGACAGAGGGGTTAGTAACTGAGGGGAGGATAAAATAAAGTTATTCATTTACAAACGCAGTCATCGCGGGTTTGATGCGAGATATTTGTCTAAGCGGAGTTTAAATGAATCAACGGTGCTGCAGTCTATAACATCTCGGGGAAGCCCATTCCACAAGTTGACAACTCTATTGAAGAAGAAATTCTTAGATTCGTGTGAGTTAAAAGATTTACCAATAATTTTGCAACCGTTTCCCCGCGTGTAATTAGATTGGTCAATAGTGAAGTACTTACTACAGTTCATATTGTCGATGCCTTTGATGATTTTGAACACTTGAATTAAGTCACCTCTTAATCTGCGCTGGGTTAAAGGAAATAGATTTAATTCTCTAAGACGCTCTTCGTATGGTTTGTTCTTTAGGCTAGGTATAATTTTGGTAACTCTACGTTGAACTTGTTCTAGCTTGTTTATATCTTTTTGGTAATAAGGGCACCAGGATTGAACGCAGTATTCCAGAAGAGGGCGGACTAAGGAATTGTAAAGGGTTAGGATAACTTCTTTGGATATATGCTCAAATGACCTGCCTATAAAGCCAATTACTTTGTTTACCTTCTTAACAACTTCTGAACATGGGGAGAGAGAGGAGCAGGGTAGAGGGGGGTGGGGGCTGGGATGTGTGTGGGAGGGGAGGGGTAGAGGAGGGAGTGGGGTACGGGGGAGTGATGGGAGGTGCAAGGAGGGGTGGACGTGAGGGAATGGAGAAGGGAGGGGACAAAGAAGGATGAGATAAAGGGGTTGCATGGGGTTAAGTGAGGGGTGAACGGCAGGGACTATCGGGGGAAAGGGGGGGGTGATAGGGGAGGGGTAGAAAGGGGATGGGATGTGTGTGTGGGAGGGGAGAGGGAGAGGAGGGAGTGGGGTCTGTGGGAGGGCTGGGGTAGAGGAGTGGGGGCCTGGGATGTGGGTGGGAGGGGAAGGGAAGAGGAGGGAGTGGGGGATGTGTGGGGGAGGGAAGGAGTAGGGAATGGGTGGTGGGATGTGTGTGGAAGGGAAGGGGGAGAGGAGGGACTGGGATTTGTGTGGGAGGGGAGGAGTAGAGAGGAGGGACTGGGATGTGTGTAGGAGAGAGGGGCTGGGATGTGTGTGGGAGGGAAGGGGGAGAGAGGAGGCCGGGATGTATGTGGGAGGGGAGGGGGAGTTGGGGGATGTGTGTGGGATGGGAGGGGTAGAGGGTGGGGGGCTGGGATGTGTATGGGATGGGAGTGTGAGAGAAGCAAGTGTGAAGGGGTATGTTTGTGGGAGGCAAGGACGAACAGGGCCATTAGAGAGAGAGAGAGAAAGAGAATACTTAACCACAATGTTATTCAACTAAAACACAGCTATATCAAGACGTAAGTACCGGTGGATGATATTCAACAATGAAATAAGTAGAGCGTATGAGTAAAACTGAGGATGATGTACCGGTAACTCTTGTTTACATTGGGTGATAATGATTTCACTTGATATCAGCCTGTTCAGCCATTAGTTCTCTTAATTACGGGGGTAGTGCTTAGTGTTTGGTCTATTTAGTATTTTTTTTATATATTTTATAGTAACCTCTCTAGACCTCCATCAAGCTTATAAAAACACTCTCAAGACCCACCTACAAGATATTTTGTTATAGTTTTCAATAGAAAAATGTTCCGGCCTGAGGCCGGTTACTACTATATTACAGGCTTGCTATCGCTCGCCAGGAAAATACTCGATACCTAAATTGCACAAAAGGTCATAATATTGATAAAGAAATGGGGTGAAAGGACTTAAAATCTCCAAACTAATAGGCCGAACGTTTTAGAATCTGAAAACTAATTTGGCTAGACACGATGAAGATGGGGGGGGGGGAAACCAACCATCCTCCCTTAAGCTTCCTCTCTCTCTCCAGTTTCACATTAAACACCCATTACTCTTGTTATCCTTGTTACACTCATTCCCTTCTTTGTCTACTCTTACAATCTCTCTCTCTCTCTCTCTCTCTCTCTCTCTGTGAATTTAACACCATTTGAGGAGAAGCACTTTATTTACGTTTCGCAGATAGCTTCTTCAGGTCTCTCTTTCTCTCTCTCTATCTCTGCGATCCCACCTATTGGCAGAGATTAACTGACTGCCCTTTTCTCAGTCTAGCAGAGTGACCGTATATCGTATACTTACGTTATATTTTATTGTATGTGTGTATAGGCTAGGTAGTATATGCTACAGGTAGTAGGGGTAGGCAGCCCCGCCCAGGGAAGTACTACCGCCAAGGTTTCGGGAGACTCAGGGAATAGCCTGAATTCCATTTTCTCTCCCAGGCCTTGGTAGCTGGATACATATCTTTCTGCCTCACACATCAGGGGTATCAGGAAAACCCTCTTTATATAACATACACATCACGACATTGCCCTACATCGCTATCCTCTATCCATAAAACACTACTCTTCCCACTACATATCATACATGTAACACCATACACTTACCTTATAAATATGGCAGTACAATTGTTAAGAGCAAACCTGGTGGTCCCTCGGATATCCACACCCGGAAGGGTTGGGTCATTGACACAGGGCCCTCCCGGTCGTCATCATGCGACTGTGCATTGCATTGCAACGTCCCAAAGTTGCTCGTCGGTGCAGCTTTTTCTTTAGTAATATAAGGGGACTTCACTCTAACATCAATTCTGTACACCAATTTCTTCAAGCAGAATCCCCTACTCTCCTTTTTTTGACAGAGACTCAAGTAACATCCACATCTGACACATCTAGATTTAATTTTCCAGGTTATCAACTGCTCCAAAATTTCAGACCTAAAGGAGGTGTATGTTGCTTCGCAAAATCTGAAATTGCCCTGGAGGAGGTTACTAGTTTCAATTGTCCCTATTTTGAGTATTCTATATACAAATTAATTTCTGCTGGTAAATTTAAATACATATGTTGCATCTACCGTTCCCCTCCAGAGCTCCAGAGCAAAGTCTTTTTGATTATCTGTCCTCACAACTCAGTGTCCTCAACTTAAATGCTTCTTCTGAAATCACTGTGTTGGGTGATTTTAATGTCCATAATGTTGAATGGCTCACTCATTCAGCCAGGACTGATGATGCTGGTCTTGAATGTGAGCTATTTGCAGACTCATTTAATCTCACTCAACTAGTCAACCAACCCACCCGTGTACCAGATAAACCTAATCATAATTCACACCTACTGTACTTATTTTTAACAACCAATTCAGAAAATTATGATGTTACAGTGAGGTCCCCGCTTGGATCTTCTGATCACTGTCTGATACAGGCCACCTGTCTATCACCTACCACACATTCCCACTCTGAACCTGTTTTGGTGACTAAATGGCATTACGATAGGGCAGACTGGGAGGGTCTTCAAGGTTTCTTTATTGATATTCCCTGGACCTCTTTCTTTTCTAATGATGCACACTCCACCTTGAGCCACATACAAGATTTTGTAAAACATTGGAATGGAAACTTTTATTCCTCATCAAAAGTACAGTAAAAGATCTAATTCACCTAAATGGTTTGACCATAATTGTGCTAGAGTAACTGAACAAAAAGCAATAGCCTACAATGCATACACAAGATCAAAAACACATGAAGCCTTTAATTACTTTAGAAACATCAGAAATCATGCCAAAACTGTATTAAACCTAACTAAATCATCACTTCTCCATAAGCAGGCAAATAAACTTCTAAATAATCCAAATGAAAACAAAATATTTTGGTCTACTCTTAACTCATTCAAATCCAACTTCACTACTGCTTCATCCATTCCACCATTAAAATCTCCGACTGGCAATCTTGTAAGTGACCCACGAGGTAAAGCTAACCTTCTTGCGGATATTTTCTCCACCAACTCTACCTTAGATGAAATAAATCAAGATGTCCCTGTACTTAATTTTAATTCGCCTGAAATTCCCTCACTTAAGATCCACACCAGACATGTCAAAACTATTTTGCAGAATCTCTCAGTAGATAAGGCTCCTGGTCCAGATGAAATTCCTCCAATAGTACTTAAGAATTGCTCCTTGGTGCTCGCTCCTGTATGGCAAAATGTTTCCGTCTGTGTACTCATACCTCATGCTTCCCAGTACCCTGGAAAGAAGCAAACATCCATCCAGTTCCTAAAAAAGGTGCATCTTCAGATCCATCAAACTACAGACCAATAGCTATAACTTCCACTCTTGGTAAAGTCTTTGAAATTATATTAAATAATCACATAATTAAGCATCTTGAGAATAATAAATTAATCAGTGATAGGCAATATGGTTTTAGACGATGTCGATCAACTGCAGACATTCTTTGCCTTCTTACGCATCAAATAAACCAAGCTACAGACCAACATGGTGAAACACATACAATAGCACTGGATATATCAAAGGCATTTGATAGAGTCTGGCATCAATCCTTATTGTCGAAGATGTCACACTACGGCCTTGCATCATTAGTTCCACTAATTTCTTCTTATCTTCATACAGAAAAATATGTGTAATGGTAGATGGCCTTTATTCTCAATTTCACTCAATAAATGCTGGTGTTCCCCAGGGATCAGTTTTGGCCCCAACTCCGTTCCTCATTCATATCAATGATCTCATATCTACCACTCATAATCCAATACATTCCTACGCAGATGACTCAACACTCCATAGTTCCTTCACATTTACCAATTCTTTCACCCAACCCGATCTTATAAATTAAAAAATAAACACTGCAATTTCTCTGAACCAGGACCTTTCTAGAATTAATGAATGGGGACAAGATAATCTAGTTTCCTTTAATGCACAGAAAACCAAGTACATTCAATTTTCTAACCGACATAATCTCACTGACACCCATATATTTTTTAATGATGTAAATATTCCCACTTCCCCTAGTATTGACATTCTCGGTGTAACATTAACTACTAACTTGATCTGGACACATTATGTTAGAAGCATTGCTAAGAATGCCTCTAAAAAACTGGGCCTCCTGTACAGAGTTCGAGAATTCTTCACTGGCGAGCAGTTGGCCGTAATATATAAAAGTCATGTGCGTTCTCAGATGGATTACTGTTCACCTCTGTGGGGTGGAAGTGGAGTGGTTGCATTGAGGCAGTTGGACAAAATTCAAAATAAAGCTATTAGATTAATCAATAACCATGCAATCACACAGGACCTTCCTACATTATCCATACGAAGAAACGTTGCATCCCTTGCATTATTCTACAGATATTTTCACAGCAATTGTTCCGAGGAACTTGCTTCAATTGTGCCGCCTCTCCACATCTTTCCCTGTAGAACTAGGGCAGCTGAGAGCGCCCATGAATTTACACTTTCTCCTCCACATTGCAGAACTTCTGCTTATCAGAATTCATTTATCCCCAGAGCTACTACTCTTTGGAATTCACTTCCCTCGAATTGCTTTCCACAAACTTACAATCTACAAATGTTTAAATCCAGTTGTTACAAACATATTATGAATGGAGGATGCCTTTAGGCACATGGACTTTTTTGTTTTATCTGTGATTTTCCTTCCTCCGTGCATTGTCTCTTAAAAAAAAAAAAATTTTTTTTTTTTTATTACAATATAGAATTGGGGGGAAAAAAGCCCAAGCATCTTCATCCTTTTGAATCTCCATATATGTACACTCACGCGTACTAAAAGCTGCTCAGGGTTGGGGCCTTCCTTCCCCTCCTCCACCCTGGGCAGGTGGAAGGGGGGAGTCGGGGCCAAGTCTACCCCACCTTTCACCCCAAAAACTATCCCCAACTCCCCCACCTTTCCTCCTCTAGCTGAGAGAGAGAGAGAGAGAGAGAGAGAGAGAGAGAGAGAGAGAGAGAGAGAGAGAGAGAGAGAGAGAGAGAGAGCCACTACAGCCGAGATTCGTGTACCCCACGTTGCATGTATTGACTCATTTTGAAAATATAATTACATATTGTGTTAATAAATTCCTAATAAATTTATAACATTGACTATTGTAAGATTGTGCAATGATGGTTTAGCTACAGTTTACGAGACATGAGAACAAGCGTTGCCAATCACTAACTGGCAGCTAGAGGAGGAAGGGTGGGGAGTCGGGGATAGTTTGGGGGTGGAAGGTGGGGTAGACTTGGCCCCGACTCCCCCTTCCATCTGCCCAGGGTTTTTGTGTGTGTGTGTGTGTGTGTTAATGATGTGAATGTTTGAGTATTTCTGTAGGATAGAATTCCTGTGACAATACAGACGTAAGTTTCTCCCGATTCATTCTGTTCGCACAAATTTTAGCTCATCGGTGTAAAGATTGATTTTTTGTTTCTGCGAGCATATATCTAGGTTGACCGGTCCGACATGAACTTATAACTTTATATATTCATTTGATAGTACCAAGAGTAGATTAACAGATTATCTAAACTAAAAAAAATATATTGTTATTCACATTAGTTTTTATTTAAACCCTACAGACACCAATACAGTCGCACTGAAAAAGTGGGAAATAATGCAGATAACAATTATCTTTAGTTTACCCATCAGCTTTCACGCATATTTCGTTTTCTCTAATCCTACTTCCTTCCGACTATCACTGTTTTTCGTTATCCATCGCTGAATTACTATACAATTAGTTCATCGTGTGAGTATACCAAGCCCATTATCGAAGTATTGTGAACAGTGACAAATGTAGCTGGAATCGAAACCGCGCATTTGGGTAGGATGCCGGTGCTGTGTTACGTAATAAGTACTATATTATCCCACACTAACTTTAACTAAAAATTTACTTTATGAAACATTTAAATGTGACAAAAGGTTGTAATATATGTGTAATAGGTCCTCTACTGGTTAAAGAACTAGTGTCCCATGGCCTTTAATTCAGCTTTTAAATGATGACACAGCAACATAAGGTGGGTTGTTGCTCAGACCCGCTCAACAGGTTTACCAACATTTTCGTATGTCATTCATGTTAGGCCTAGTGCATAAATCTCATGTATACGATAGCACAGTCACGTTAAATTTCCGAGATATATACAGTATATATACTGTATATATATTCTATTATTATACTCTTCATTTACATTGTTGCTTAATTATTTTGAAGTGCAGGTATGGAGTTAATGAGATAATATTATGCAGTTATGTTGGCATCTCTCACTCCCTCGTCTTCCCTCCACACCTCCCTCTCCACCCATCACAGCTCACTCGGCCAGAGTCACCGTGTCTTCTCGCCGGTCTCTTCCCGGGAATTGTGTTACCTTTAATGTGTTATTTGTTGTTTATGTGTGCGTGCGCGTGCGTGTGTGTTGAAAACTGGGAGGAATGGAAGATGACTTTAGTTGTAAGAAGAACAGTGATTGAATCCTCCATCGTAATCGAGGGAGAGGTAGTACGAGTGAACAGACATGATGAACTGGACCAAAGATAATGAATATATTGACTATCCTTGACTGGACCCACCCTTCCTTCCGTGTGTCTCTAGGTAAGACATCATTATGTGTGGTTCATTTACAGCCATAGGAATAATTATTAATGTTGCAACTTGTCATAGCGATCGTTGTTACCATCTTGCTTGGCTCTAACATATTGTTCTTGTTGTAGTTAACACGGAATGGAGTTTGTTATTGAAGAACCGCACATGATATACAATGTTGATGTCTTTTCCTGCATTTGATTTTCTCGATTTTTGACAGTAGTAGTGCATTTTTACTAACCCCTCTCTGATCGGTCCCCAGGGATGACTTTACTCAGGTGTACATACCTGTACGCAATCTTTGTATATCCTGTATTTATATGAGCTTGTAATACTTTACCTATACGGCTGCCGTATTTCTCCTTTAACCCTCCTGGCCCGGGCTGTCTCTCCAAAGGACAGTGTGGGCTACCCGGGCGATCTGGCCAAAAAACGTCTAGGCCTAGGCTACCGTATTTTTTTTAATTTTAACTGCTAGAAATTTCCCACGCATCTATAAACGTAGTGCGGTTTCCAATTTGTAGACTGGCGTTGAGTAGAGCTCTCTAAGTCAACTGGTTCAGTTGTGATGACGATTTCAGTGGGTCTAATTTTGCCGCGATGTTGACAATATCGGAGCTTTTCACACACTAATTTCGTCTGACGTCACAACAATAACATTGATCCGACTTCTCCTTATTGTTTTCGGAGGTGCGGTGACGCAACGATCGGCTTTGTTTACATGCGTCGGACGCACGGCGTTTAGACCAAGCTGAATAGGCTTGAAAGCTTACTATCTGCTGGAAGGACACCCGGGCACCTGCCCTTATTTCGTGGTGTCCTTCCACACGGACATCCGAGGAGGAAGGGTTAAAAACCTCACTAGACTGTCTGATATAAGAATAGGAACTCGTACAATACTTAATTTTAGCTCGGTGAAGCATAGTTTACCAGATAGAAGATTGGGACAAACTGGATTTTAGGTCACATAGTTTTTATAGTATTAGTCACCACAATATATGTCTTTACCGCTGCATATTAAATTATTTTTCCTTAGACTTTGTGGGTTAAATAAAGGGTGATGGCGGCCATTTTGGATCAGTTGAGAACTAATATTTTTCATTTTGTTACTGTAGTTTTAGTATTTTGTCATATTCTATATGTCATATTCTATAACCCTGCGGGGGTCTGGGGGCGGCAGCCCCCAGGTTAGGTTAGGTTGTTAGGTTAGGGTAATGACAAAATATGGTTTTAGGGGGCATGTTTTAATATTGCAAAATAATGGGTAAATATGAATTTCCAGAAGGAAAAACACCTTAAAACACATTAATCAATGTAGAAACTGATGAGAAAAAGGATTATAATACATAAAACACATACGTGACCTGAAATCCAATTTGACCGAAGATTGTAATTATATTCCGTGAAAGCGGGGGGGCGATGTGGGGGGGGGAGAGCCTATCCTGTATCCATTTGTTTTAGTCTATGCTCAAAACTCAGTTTTCTGAAGAAAAAACAAAGTTGGTTTCGAGGGAGGGGGGGGGGGGGGGGTGGGTCCGAGGGGAGGGGGAGGGAGCAGCCGGATAAGTAAAGAGGTCTTAAAAGGTCTTAAAATCGCCAAACTGATGGAGCGAACATCTTAAAATCGCAAACAAATGGGGCTAAACATGATGGAGAAGGGGGCAAGAAACAGCAACCATCTCCCCCTTAAAGATCCATACCATTAACGTTTCACCCCTGTCCTTAACCGTAAAGCTCACTGCCATAGAGATATATATTTTTTTTTATTTTTTCACCAACGAACTTCACTTCTAAACTCAATTAATGCAATCAATAAATACATGTGGCACTCCAAGGACTCGAACCTAGGACACTCACACCGAAATTCCGCGCACTTATGCATTACGCTATCAAGATAGTACCGGTACAGGTATTCCTAAAACAGTAGCGGCAGCCCTCATCCTTAGACCTAACTCTCTGCCCTTAAACCCAACCCTCTGACATTAGCTAGAGCCCTTAGCTTATGTATTACCCTCCGCCCCCGTATTGGCGTGTCAAGGTAGATAACAGGTCGGAAGGATCGCCTGTTAATTGCTGCCTCGGGGGCCAATTTAGGTAGGATTACTGCCCTGCCCTAGCCACCCCTCCCCTCTCACACTCCCTTCCCACTCCCCCCATTGGCACCTCTATCAAGCCCTCTCCCTCCACCCTTCACCTCCCACTCTCCCCCCCCCCTCCCCTTCCACCTCCCTTTGGCACCTCTATCAAGCCCTCGCCCTCCACCCCACCCCTCTTTGGCACCTCTATCAAGCCCTTTCCCTCCACCCCCCACCCCCCACCCCTCTTTGGCACCTCTTTCAAGCCCCCTCCCCCCCCCTCCCACTCTTCTTGCTTGTCCCCCTCCCTGCACGCCCCTCTCCTGCTGCCCTCTGTTGACCCTTCTCGTCAACTATCTTTCTATTTACCCTACCCACCTATGTTCACCTATGTGGAATTCGCCACTCTGCTAATGGTACCGAGGAGCGCTTGTTGTTGTTTTGAAAATTGGTGCAGCAGACTGTTCGAAGGAGTGGAGTGCTCCCCTGCGAAGATGTGCTCGTTTGGCACTTTTTGCAGTTCGACATCGAGGGGTCTCTTGAAGCTGTCTCTTACTCGCCACGGGAGTTTGTTGAAGGGATGTGCTCCTCTATGTAATAACCAGCCCTCTCGCAGCGCGCCCATAGCACCCCGATTTTTCATCTTGGGGATATCGCATTCCCAGCCTCCCCTCCTTGTCTTTCTTCCTTGATATTTTTTTCCGTTCGTCTTTTTCACTGCTTGCCCATTCCTTGCCTTGCCTTCCCTTCCTTACCTGTTTCTTCCTCACCTTCCTCTCATGTTTCTCCTTACCTACCCATCCTTGTCGCCTCTTCCCTGCCTATACACCTACCTCTGCAACTTCCTTCTCTCTACGTTCATTCCCGATTCTCTCTCTTTCTCTCTCTCTCTCTCTCTCTTATCCCATTTTTGTCAATCTCTGCTTATCTCATGCATCCCTTTTATCTTCCGTTTTCCTGTCATCCCTTGTCACCCATTTAGCACATGTTATCTTTTATCTTATGTGTTCGCTCGGGTTTCCTTATCTATTTTTTTCCTGTTCTTTTATATTTATTTTCTTCAGTGTTCCCGCGTTTCCTCTTCTATCATACTTCTCCGCTTCAAATCCCCCTTTTCGATTTCCATTAGGGCAATCATATGTACACTCAACCAAAAAACTATCTTTACACAAACGCTCTAAACATTCTGGAAGTGGGTCGAAATCTTATGATAATACCTCACAGACTTAGGTTTCACCCGATTCATTCCGTTCACATACATACATACATAACATTTTAAGACTGAGTGTTCCACACATAAGTGCAGTTTCAGTCTCTTGTCCTAATGGCGGCGTTCCAAGCAACCCTGTTAAGGGCTGCTTCATTTGTCAAGTTCTTGGATTTGAGATCGGCGCGTATAGTACGATCCCAGGTCTTCCTCGGTCCACCCCTTGGTGCAGCTCCCTCCACAATCACAGACCTGAATTTTTTCACCCAATTTTGTTCATCCATTCTCTCCACATGTCCATACCATCCCAGTCTACTTGTACGCATCACCTCGCTAATACTCTTTATACCTAAACGTCTCCTCAGCTCAACATTTGTTATTCTATCCTGTAGCCTGGCCCCACACATCCATCTCACCATTCTCATCTCATTACGCTCCATTCTGTTGACATCCTCTACTTTAACGGCCCATGTTTCTGAGGCATACGTCATTGCACTTCTAACACATGAGGCATACACCTTTCCCTTCAGGGGAAGAGGCATTCTTTTCATGGTCAGGATTGGCATCAATTCTCTGAACTTCCCCCAGCCACACCTAATTCCAGCAACAGTGGCAGCCTCGGCCCCACCACCGGCAGAGATGGTATCTCCTAGGTAACAAAACTTGTTCACCAGCTCCAAAGACTCATTTCCAAAATTCACAGCCACAGGATCATCACTTAACACAAGGTCGCCTTTGCACACTACGCACTCAAATTTCTCTATTTCTGACTTATCCTTCGGCAGGGGTCCCTTTATCCTACTACAGCGCTTACTCCCATGGTGTACCATGGGAGTAGATTATTTACAGCTCACCAATATAAAGATTGTTTTTTTGGTCGAGTGTACGGTCGCGGTCAAGATATCATTGTATTGATCAATTCAAGCATGAACACACTGTGCTGACATTAGTTGATGAGCCTCAAGGATCGAATCAAGTGCGTTTCATTATAGTTAAAGGGATGTTATTTTATTTGTGTATTATATTTTATATTATTTCCGGTATATATTTGTTTTTGTTTGCTCCCTAGACCTCAATCAATCTTAAAAAAAAAACACAAAAAAAAACATCCCAAAGACCAAACTTCGAGATAAATTTGTAAATTTTTAGGTAGAAAAATGTTCCGGCCGAAGGCCTATTCCTCCTAAACTACAGGCTCGCTATCGCTCGCCAAGAAATATTAGATACCTAAATGGCACGAATGATCTTTATATTGACGAAGAAATGGGCGAAAGTCTTAACATTTGAAAAATAATGGGATTAAACATGAAGGACAAGAGGGTTCAGAAAAAGACAAAACTTGTTTCCCTTGGCGCTGATTGACTCGTACATAATTATAATTCAGTAGTACCTCACGGATACATGAGCGTCACCATACCTGTTTCCTGTCCTCCCATCCCACAGACTACCTTTACCATACCTGTTTCCTGTCCTCCCATCCCACAGACTACCTTTACCATACCTGTTTCCTGTCCTCCCATCCCACAGACTACCTTTACCATACCTGTTTCCTGTTCCCCATCCCACAGACTACCTTTACCATACCTGTTTCCTGTCCTCCCATCCCACAGACTACCTTTACCATACCTGTTTCCTGTCCTCCCATCCCACAGACTACCTTTACTATACCTGTTTCCTGTCCTCCCATCCCACAGACTACCTTTACCATACCTGTTTCCTGTCCTCCCATCCCACAGACTACCTTTACCATACCTGTTTCCTGTCCTCCCATCCACAGACTACCATTACCATACCTGTTTCCTGTCCTCCCATCCCACAGACTACCTTTACCATACCTGTTTCCTGTCCTCCCATCCCACAGACTACCTTTACCATACCTGTTTCCCTGTCCTCCCATGCCACAGACTACCTTTACCATACCTGTTTCCTGTCCTCCCATCCCACAGACTACCTTTACCATACCTGTTTCCTGTCCTCCCATCCCACAGACAACCTTTACCATACCTGTTTCCTGTCCTCCCATCCCACAGACTACCTTTACCATACCTGTTTCCTGTCCTCCCATTCCACAGACTACCTTTACCATACCTGTTTCCTGTCCTCCCATCCCACAGACTACCTTTACCATACCTGTCCTCCCATCCCACAGAATACCTTTACCATACCTGTTTCCTGTCCTCCCATCCCACAGACTACCTTTACCATACCTGTTTCCTGTCCTCCCATCCCACAGACTACCTTTACCATACCTGTTTCCTGTCCTCCCATCCCACAGACTACCATTACCATACCTGTTTCCTGTCCTCCCATCCCACAGACTACCTTTACCATACCTGTCCTCCCATCCCCCAGAATACCTTTACCATACCTGTTTCCTGTCCTCCCATCCCACAGACTACCTTTACCATACCTGTTTCCTGTCCTCCCATCCCACAGACTACCTTTACCATACCTGTTTCCTGTCCTCCCATCCCACAGACTACCTTTATCTTGTCAGGGTGTGCAGTAGCCTCTCTTAAGGGGCGTTTTTCTGGTCCCCTTTTTCCCTCGTGTTTAGTCCCATTAGTTTTGAGATTTTTAGACGCTCGGCCCATTTGTTTGGCGATTTTAAGACCTTTCGTCCCATTTCGTTATACATTTTAAGACCTATCGTGCCATTTAGGTATCATTTTTTTTCATAGCGAGCGATAGCGAGCCTGTAATTGTAAGAGGAATCGGCCTTCGGCCGGGACATTTTTCTACCGAAAAATGTACAAATTTATCTTGAGGGAGAGGGGGGGGGGGGGGGGGGGGCCGCTAGGGGATGTTTTTCTAAGTTTGAGGGATGTCTAGCGAGGGAACTAAGAATTTATGATTGAATTAATTTATAGGCCAAAAAAGCAGTGAGTTAAGCCAGTATCACACGAGCGCTTTTTACTCAACATTTATCCTGAACAATTACCTATATTTATGTACCTGGTATCTATTTCATTATATTTGCCTTTCTCTTGTCTAAATGCTCATGCATTTTATAAAGCCAGTCTATCTCAAACTCTCTATTTATATATTCTTTACATTCTTCCACCTCCTCTATTTTTGTCATACGATTCCTCATTATTCTTTTTGTATAGCCGTCTATTTTGTATCCTCTATCGTTCACTTTACAATATATTTGTTCTTTGTATTGACAGCATATATCACCTTCATATTTCCATATTATCTTATTTAAGGGGGGTCACCTGCTTTTTTCTCTTTCTCTCATGTTCTCTCTTTCTCTGGCTTGTATCCATTCGGCCCCATTCAGCCAACTGTTTTAAGACGTTTATCTGCATCCAGGTGTCGATTTCTTCCTGGCGAGCGATAGCGAGCCAGCATTGTATGGAAAAATCCGGCTTCACCCGAAACATTTTTCTATCGAAAAATGTATAAATTTAGCTTGCTGTCAAAACAAAAAATATATATGCTGGCTCGCTATCGCTCGCCAGGAAAATATTGACACCTGGATGGGGGTAAACGTCTTAAAACAGTAGGCTGAATGGGTCCGAATGGAAACAAGCCAAAGAAAGAGGGCGAGAAAGATAAAAAATGCGAGGTGGGCCCCCTTAATTTTGTTGTTATCTTTTGTTCGTTTAGTAGTGTTGATGTTATACTGTATTCTACTCTATTCCATGATGTATGGACGCTTACTTATTTCACTGCCTTGTTTACCACAATCATTCTCGTGTTTTCTGTTTTCTCATCTTATTTCCTTATTTAGTTCTCTTTTGATATATATCACTGGTTTTGAATCAAAGCAGTGAGTATTCTCGCGGTTGATATTATATTTACTCTCATTTGTTTGACCTTATTTTATAATTATATAGTTGTATTTTGTTTTTCATATTCAGTATACCCATGCCTCTGTGGTGTTGATATATATATTGTTCAGATTTGTTTTACTTTTACTTTCACCCCACTCTCATTTGTTATGTAAAGATTGTCCTGTCAAATGACGCCTTTTCCGTATAATACGATACTACCAAATAATGTTGACGTGGCATACTTTCATGTTACCGGTACCATAATTATAAATAGCAACATGCGCTGTAAAGGATATTATTTATAGCATCGTTCTTAACACCAATAAGACCCCAAATGAAATTAATGAAAGCATGTGATTCTGCCAGGATTGGAACCTAGGATATCACATAGAGAACTTATAAACGCTCTAACCATTAACCCATCAATACTGTTATAACTACGGTATTAGAGTTGTGTTTGTTTTGTAATATATGGAACGTTACATTCATAACTTCCATTAATTATCCATCTCTCTAAATATATATATGGATATATGTATACATTAATATCTGTATATACAGGCTGGTGCAAAATTCGGTTACCCAGTGTAGGCGGTAACAGAGGTAATTGAATACACAAATTATGTGTCACTCTGTATGCAACCTATTTAAATATTATCTATAAATGTATCTATTATGTACTATATATCTATATATTATAAATACGTACACTTATCCCCTTCAATCTCACTCCTTATTCTGCGTTTCTTATCCATTTACGGACATCACCTTTCTCTGTTTCATCTTTTCTACCCAGGCTATACCTCTTCTCTTACCTATAACCCTTTGACTCACCCCCCCCCCCCTCCTCCTCTTCGTCCTTTTCAGCCTTGCCAGTTCTATTTGTTGTTGGTTTATCAGTCTCATTAACTTTAATTTCCATGTATCTTGTATTCCCCTTTCCCTTCGAATCCTCTATTTTCGTCGCTCCTTTACCTTACTTTTGTCTATTTTAAAACGTTACGTCATATTTAAAAGGATGGATACATTAAAATATATATGAGCAATAATTAAATCAAGATACAAACTGATGCAATAGAGGCACTTGTTGCAGGCAGCTTTGCCTTTTGTCTCCTTCATGCACATAAACAAAAAATCAAGATGAGCGTCAGGACTGAAGCCTCTTTTCGAGAACTCCAGTCCCTTGCGAAATAGTTAGTTAGTTAGTTAAATAGGACTTCAGAGGCTATCAACTCTTCTGGATTATTAAGCCAGCACACTGTAAGTCAAGAATAGCGTCAGGTGAACGTCGTGTTTATTATATTGTATCACTGGCGGTCCCTGGTTTCCTGTATCGGGTGGTATTATTCCTCACAACAGGGCCAATTCGATTAATCAAATTCTATTCCTCGACCATTTGTCCCACTTATAACCCCCCCCTGGGGGTTAGGGAATAGAATATGCCCCACGTGCCTTCTGCGTGTCGTAAGAGGCGACTAAAGAGGTTGGGTCGGTGG
Organism: Paralithodes platypus; assembly: GCA_032716605.1. Taxonomy (NCBI): domain Eukaryota; kingdom Metazoa; phylum Arthropoda; class Malacostraca; order Decapoda; family Lithodidae; genus Paralithodes; species Paralithodes platypus. The sequence continues at coordinate 28,146,855 of CM064547.1, forward strand.
GCTTGCGACCCCCACCCGGAAACAAATTCTAAGCAAAGAAAAACGAACGAACAGCCTCGGATGCGGATGGAACCTACGTTGACGAACCACGATCGACTAAGGACATTCCTTCGGACATTCTGAGAATGGCTACGTGGAATGTTAGTGGCATGAATGATGGCACACAAGAGAGAGAGGTTCTGGAAGTGTTAGTGAATGCCAGGCTGGATGTATGTGGAATGACAGAGACCAAATGGAAAGGTTCAGATGTGAGAGAGTGGGAGTGTGGAATGGGTGTGTGTGCTGGAGTGAGTGAAGGAACAGCGAGAGAAGGTGCATGTTTGTTTGTAAGTAGCAAATGGAAGGAATGTGTAAGAGAGTATGGGTCTGTGGGTTCAAGGATTGTGTGGGTGAGAATGAAAGTAGGAATACAAATGTGGGTGATTGTGTGTGTGTATGCCCCGACAGAGGATATACTTGAAAGAAAGAAAGAGGAGTTCTGGATGAATGTGGAAGCGTGCCTGGAGAAGTTTGACAAGAACGAAAGAATATTTCTGATTGGGGATATGAATGGTAAGGTGGGTGATAGGAAAGTTGAGGGAGTGGTGGGAGGGTGGGGGGTACCATCAGAGGTGAATGGGAATGGCAGTTCACTTGTGGACGTATGTGTGGGGAGGAGGCTGTGGATAGCCAACACCTTCTTCCGACACAGAATGATCCACAGGTACACGTGGAAACGGATGTTGACGATGAAGGATAAGACAGTGGTGGAACGAAAATCATTGATTGATTATGTATGTGTGGATGAACGAATGAAGAAATCTGTGATGGATGCTAGGGTGTATAGGGGTATTGGGGGGGGGGGTCTGTCTGATCATTATGTAGTGGTAGCTAAGGTTAGGATACAAAATAAGTGGGTGAGGAGAGCTGGAGGGAGGCGAGAGGAAGGTGGAATGGTGAGGAGGGTGGAGAGGTTGCAGGAGGAGGAAGTCAGGGAGGAGTACAGGAGAGCAGTGGAAAGACAACTAGGTGGGTTTGACCTGGAAATTATGGAGGAACTGGAGGAGATGAGCAAGGTGTTTAAGGATGAGATCTGTGCAGCATGTGAGAAGGTGTGTGGAGTGAGGAGAAGAGGGAGGGGAGTAAGGTACAGCATGGTGTACAGAAGAGGTAAGAATAGCTGTGGAAGAAAAGAAAAAAGCATATAGAGAGTGGTTGGGTAGTAGAGGGAATGAAGATTTCGAGAGACAGAAACGAGTGAGGTACGTGGAGAGTAAGAGGGTGGTGAAGAGAGTAGTGAAGGAAAGTAAGAGAAGAGTAGATGAGGAATTTGGAAGGAATCTGAGTGTAAAATGGAGGGAGAGTAAGAAACTGTTCTGGAAAGAAGTCAAGAAAGTTAGGGAAGGTAGCAAGGGAAACAGTAAGGGTGTGAAAGATAAGAATGGGAGAATGCTAGCCGAGAAGCAAGAGAGAGTCGAAAGATGGAGGGAGTACTTCAATGAGTTGCTAAATGTAAGGAATGAAGAGCCAGCAAACATAGCAGGATATGGTATGGGGGGGAGAAGAAGAGAAGTAGTGGAAGAGGAGGTGGGGATCAGGAGGACAGAAGTGTGGGAAGCCATGAAAAGAGTGAAGTTGGGGAAAGCACCAGGAACAGATGGAGTGTGTGGGGAAATGTTGAGGTATGGTGGTGAAATAGTGCTAGAATGGGTATGGAAAATGTGCAAACAAGCATGGGAGAAGGGGAGTGGACCCGATGACTGGAAGACTGGCATAATAGTCCCCCTATATAAGGGCAAAGGGGAAAGAGGAGTGTGTGGTAACCACCGAGGAATATGTCAAGCGTAGTAGGGAAGGTATACAGTAGGGTAGTGATTGAGAGAGTGAGAGTGAGAACGGAGAAATGGATAGGTGACGAGCAGAGAGCTTTTAGGAAGGGAAGAGGATGTGTAGATCAGATTTTTACCCTGAATTGTGTTGTGGAGAAATATCTGGAGAAGAAACAAAAGGTGTATGTTGCCTTTATGGACTTGGAGAAGGCCTATGACAGAGTGGATAGAAAAGGTTTGTGGAAAGTACTTAGAATATACGGAGTAGAGGGCAAGTTGCTGAAAGCAGTGAAGAGCATGTATGAGGGTGCAAAGGCGGCAGTACGTGTGGAGAGTAAGCAGAGTGAGTTCTTTGACCTGAATGTTGGTTTGAAACAGGGGTGTGTGATGTCCCCGTGGTTGTTTACTGTATATATGGATGGAGTCATGAAAGAAATACTATCAAGAGCAGTGGATGTTGGTGTATCGCTGAAAAGGGAGGAAATTGAGTGGAAGCTACCTATACTGCTGTTTGCGGATGATACAGTTCTGATGAGTGATAATGAATGGGATTTGCAGGGTCTGGTAAATGAGTTTGAAACAGTGTGTGAAAACGGAATTTGAAGGTAAATGCGGGGAAGAGCAAGGTTATGGTCTTCGAAAGGGGTGAAGTCACAGAGTGCGAGGTGAAGCTGAACGTTCAGGCTATGGAGATCGTCAACTCTTTTAAGTATCTGGGCAGTGTGTTGAGTAAAGATGGGACTATGGATGAAGAAGCGCGGGAAAGGGTACAACAGGGGAAGAGGGTTGTAGGAACGCTAATAGCAGTAACAAGAAATAGGGTGGTCAGTATGGAAGTGAAGAAGTCCTTGCATGACAGTGTGGCAATCCTGACACTGACTTACGGAAGCGAAGCATGGACGTTGGTTGAGAGACTCAGACCAAGAGTGAGAGCAGTGGAAATGAATTACTTAAGTTACGGAGTTACATGGAGGGATTGACAGACTAATGAGGAAGTAAGAAGGAGGTGTGGTGTGGAGGTAGATGTGCTGGAAAGTGTGAAAAGGAACAACTTGAGATGGTTCGGCCATATGGAACGTATGGAAAGCGAGAGAATGACTAAGAGGGTGTACGAGAGCGAGGTGGAGGGACAGAGAGGGAGAGGTAGACCGAATGAGAGGTGGAAGGATGGAGTGAGGAAGTACATGAATGAAGGCGGTGCTGGTTGGGGGGAGGGGCGTCGACTGACTGGGGACAGAGGTGCATGGGGGCGGTTCGTTCGTGGCCACCCCTTCGGGGATCACGGCGTCAGGCAATAGATAGATAGATAACTGCACCGCCACCCTTCACTACGGTACCTTCCAATCCTTTGCTACTTCCTCCCTCTCTTTATTGTTCTCTTGCTCCCTCTTCTCTTTATTGCCCTCTTGCTTCCTCCTTCTCTTTACTACATCTCTCTTTATTGCCCTCTTGCTTCCTCCTTCTCTTTACTACACCTCTCTTTATTGCCCTCTTGCTCTCTCCTTCTCTTTACTAAACCTCTCTTTATTGCCCTCTTGCTCCCTCCTTCTCTTTACTACACCTCTCTTTATTGCCCTCTTGCTTCCTCCTTCTCTTTAGTACATCTCTTTTTATTGCCCTCTTGCTCCCTCCTTCTCTTTACTACACCTCTCTTTATTGCCCTCTTGCTCCCTCCTCTCTTTACTTCACCTCTCTTTATTGCCCTCTTGCTCCCTCCTTCTCTTTACTACACCTCTCTGTATTGCCCTCTTGCTTCCTCCTTCTCTTTACTACACCTCTCTTTATTGCCCTCTTGCTCCCTCCTTCTCTTTACTACGCCTCTCTTTATTGCCTCTTGCTCCCTCCTTCTCTTTACTACACCTCTCTTTATTGCCCTCTTGCTTCCTCCTTCTCTTTACTACACCTCTCTGTATTGCCCTCTTGCTTCCTCCTTATCTTTACTACACCTCTCTTTATTGCCCTCTTGCTTCCTCCTTCTCTTTACTACACCTCTCTTTATTGCCCTCTTGCTTCCTCCTTCTCTTTACTACACCTCTCTTTATTGCCCTCTTGCTTCCTCCTTCTCTTTACTACACCTCTCTTTATTGCCCTCTTGCTCCCCCCTTCTCTTTACTACCCATTCCTTTATTCTCTTGTTTCCTCCTTCTCTTTACTCTTCACTTATCTTAACTACACCCACCTTTATCATCCTTTTACTTCTCCCTTTATTTCACTACCCTCTTTACTGCATCCTCCTTTACTACCTTCTTACTTATCCTTTCACATTACTATTCATTTATCTTTACTACAACCCTCCTTTACTGCCTTACTTACTCTTTCACAATACTATTCATTTATGTTTACTACAACCCTCCTTTCCTACCTTACTTAATCTTTCTCATTACTATTCATTTATCTTTACTACAACCTACCTTTACTGCCTTACTTACTCTTTCTCATTACTATTCATTTATCTTTACTACAACCCTCCTTTATTGCCTTACTTACTCTTTCTCATTATTATTCATTTATCTTTACTACAACCCTCCTTTACTGCCTTACTTACTCTTTCTCATTACTATTCATTTATCTTTACTACAACCCTCCTTTACTGCCTTACTTACTCTGTCTCATTACTATTCATTTATCTTTACTACAACCCACCTTTACTGCCTTACTTACTCTGTCTCATTACTATTCATTTATCTTTACTACAACCCACCTTTACTGCCTTACTTACTCTTTCTCATTACTATTCATTTATCTTCAAATTCCGTTTTCACACACTGTTTCAAACTCATTTACCAGACCCTGCAAATCCCATTCATTATCACTCATCAGAACTGTATCATCCGCAAACAGCAGTATAGGTAGCTTCCACTCAATTTCCTCCCTTTTCAGCGATACACCAACATCCACTGCTCTTGATAGTATTTCTTTCATGACTCCATCCATATATACAGTAAACAACCACGGGGACATCACACACCCCTGTTTCAAACCAACATTCAGGTCAAAGAACTCACTCTGCTTACTCTCCACACGTACTGCCGCCTTTGCACCCTCATACATGCTCTTCACTGCTTTCAGCAACTTGCCCTCTACTCCGTATATTCTAAGTACTTTCCACAAACCTTTTCTATCCACTCTGTCATAGGCCTTCTCCAAGTCCATAAAGGCAACATACACCTTTTGTTTCTTCTCCAGATATTTCTCCACAACACAATTCAGGGTAAAAATCTGATCTACACATCCTCTTCCCTTCCTAAAAGCTCCCTGCTCGTCACCTATCCATTTCTCCGTTCTCACTCTCACTCTCTCAATCACTACCCTACTGTATACCTTCCCTACTACGCTTGACATATTCCTCGGTGGTTACCACACACTCCTCTTTCCCCTTTGCCCTTATATAGGGGGACTATTATGCCAGTCTTCCAGTCATCGGGTCCACTCCCCTTCTCCCATGCTTGTTTGCACATTTTCCATACCCATTCTAGCACTATTTCACCACCATACCTCAACATTTCCCCACACACTCCATCTGTTCCTGGTGCTTTCCCCAACTTCACTCTTTTCATGGCTTCCCACACTTCTGTCCTCCTGATCCCCACCCCCTCCTCTTCCACTACTTCTCTTCTTCTCCCCCCCATACCATATCCTGCTATGTTTGCTGGCTCTTCATTCCTTACATTTAGCAACTCATTGAAGTACTCCCTCCATCTTTCGACTCTCTCTTGCTTCTCGGCTAGCATTCTCCCATTCTTATCTTTCACACCCTTACTGTTTCCCTTGCTACCTTCCCTAACTTTCTTGACTTCTTTCCAGAACAGTTTCTTACTCTCCCTCCATTTTACACTCAGATTCCTTCCAAATTCCTCATCTACTCTTCTCTTACTTTCCTTCACTACTCTCTTCACCACCCTCTTACTCTCCACGTACCTCACTCGTTTCTGTCTCTCGAAATCTTCATTCCCTCTACTACCCAACCACTCTCTATATGCTTTTTTCTTTTCTTCCACAGCTATTCTTACCTCTTCTGTACACCATGCTGTACCTTACTCCCCTCCCTCTTCTCCTCACTCCACACACCTTCTCACATGCTGCACAGATCTCATCCTTAAACACCTTGCTCATCTCCTCCAGTTCCTCCATAATTTCCAGGTCAAACCCACCTAGTTGTCTTTCCACTGCTCTCCTGTACTCCTCCCTGACTTCCTCCTCCTGCAACCTCTCCACCCTCCTCACCATTCCACCTTCCTCTCGCCTCCCTCCAGCTCTCCTCACCCACTTATTTTGTATCCTAACCTTAGCTACCACTACATAATGATCAGACAGACCCCCCCCCCCCAATACCCCTATACACCCTAGCATCCATCACAGATTTCTTCATTCGTTCATCCACACATACATAATCAATCAATGATTTTCGTTCCACCACTGTCTTATCCTTCATCGTCAACATCCGTTTCCACGTGTACCTGTGGATCATTCTGTGTCGGAAGAAGGTGTTGGCTATCCACAGCCTCCTCCCCACACATACGTCCACAAGTGAACTGCCATTCCCATTCACCTCTGATGGTACCCCCCACCCTCCCACCACTCCCTCAACTTTCCTATCACCCACCTTACCATTCATATCCCCAATCAGAAATATTCTTTCGTTCTTGTCAAACTTCTCCAGGCACGCTTCCACATTCATCCAGAACTCCTCTTTCTTTCTTTCAAGTATATCCTCTGTCGGGGCATACACACACACACAATCACCCACATTTGTATTCCTACTTTCATTCTCACCCACACAATCCTTGAACCCACAGACCCATACTCTCTTACACATTCCTTCCATTTGCTACTTACAAACAAACATGCACCTTCTCTCGCTGTTCCTTCACTCACTCCAGCACACACACCCATTCCACACTCCCACTCTCTCACATCTGAACCTTTCCATTTGGTCTCTGTCATTCCACATACATCCAGCCTGGCATTCACTAACACTTCCAGAACCTCTCTCTCTTGTGTGCCATCATTCATGCCACTAACATTCCACGTAGCCATTCTCAGAATGTCCGAAGGAATGTCCTTAGTCGATCGTGGTTCGTCAACGTAGGTTCCATCCGCATCCGAGGCTGTTCGTTCGTTTTTCTTTGCTTAGAATTTGTTTCCGGGTGGGGGTCGCAAGCCCACCGACCCAACCTCTTTAGTCGCCTCTTACGACACGCAGAAGGCACGTGGGGCATATTCTATTCCCTAACCCCCAGGGGGGGGTTATAAGTGGGACAAATGGTCGAGGAATAGAATTTGATTAATCGAATTGGCCCTGTTGTGAGGAATAATACCACCCGATACAGGAAACCAGGGACCGCCAGTGATACAATATAATAAACACGACGTTCACCTGACGCTATTCTTGACTTACAGTGTGCTGGCTTAATAATCCAGAAGAGTTGATAGCCTCTGAAGTCCTATTTAACTAACTAACTAACTATTTCGCAAGGGACTGGAGTTCTCGAAAAGAGGCTTCAGTCCTGACGCTCATCTTGATTTTTTGTTTATGTGCATGAAGGAGACAAAAGGCAAAGCTGCCTGCAACAAGTGCCTCTATTGCATCAGTTTGTATCTTGATTTAATTATTGCTCATATATATTTTAATGTATCCATCCTTTTAAATATGACGTAACGTTTTAAAATAGACAAAAGTAAGGTAAAGGAGCGACGAAAATAGAGGATTCGAAGGGAAAGGGGAATACAAGATACATGGAAATTAAAGTTAATGAGACTGATAAACCAACAACAAATAGAACTGGCAAGGCTGAAAAGGACGAAGAGGAGGAGGGGGGGGGGGGGTGAGTCAAAGGGTTATAGGTAAGAGAAGAGGTATAGCCTGGGTAGAAAAGATGAAACAGAGAAAGGTGATGTCCGTAAATGGATAAGAAACGCAGAATGAGGAGTGAGATTGAAGGGGATAAGTGTACGTATTTATAATATATAGATATATAGTACATAATAGATACATTTATAGATAATATTTAAATAGGTTGCATACAGAGTGACACATAATTTGTGTATTCAATTACCTCTGTTACCGCCTACACTGGGTAACCGAATTTTGCACCAGCCTGTATATACAGATATTAATGTATACATATATCCATATATATATTTAGAGAGATGGATAATTAATGGAAGTTATGAATGTAACGTTCCATATATTACAAAACAAACACAACTCTAATACCGTAGTTATAACAGTATTGATGGGTTAATGGTTAGAGCGTTTATAAGTTCTCTATGTGATATCCTAGGTTCCAATCCTGGCAGAATCACATGCTTTCATTAATTTCATTTGGGGTCTTATTGGTGTTAAGAACGATGCTATAAATAATATCCTTTACAGCGCATGTTGCTATTTATAATTATGGTACCGGTAACATGAAAGTATGCCACGTCAACATTATTTGGTAGTATCGTATTATACGGAAAAGGCGTCATTTGACAGGACAATCTTTACATAACAAATGAGAGTGGGGTGAAAGTAAAAGTAAAACAAATCTGAACAATATATAATATATCAACACCACAGAGGCATGGGTATACTGAATATGAAAAACAAAATACAACTATATAATTATAAAATAAGGTCAAACAAAATGAGAGTAAATATAATATCAACCGCGAGAATACTCACTGCTTTGATTCAAAACCAGTGATATATATCAAAAGAGAACTAAATAAGGAAATAAGATGAGAAAACAGAAAACACGAGAATGATTGTGGTAAACAAGGCAGTGAAATAAGTAAGCGTCCATACATCATGGAATAGAGTAGAATACAGTATAACATCAACACTACTAAACGAACAAAAGATAACAACAAAATTAAGGGGGCCCACCTCGCATTTTTTATCTTTCTCGCCCTCTTTCTTTGGCTTGTTTCCATTCGGACCCATTCAGCCTACTGTTTTAAGACGTTTACCCCCATCCAGGTGTCAATATTTTCCTGGCGAGCGATAGCGAGCCAGCATATATATTTTTTGTTTTGACAGCAAGCTAAATTTATACATTTTTCGATAGAAAAATGTTTCGGGTGAAGCCGGATTTTTCCATACAATGCTGGCTCGCTATCGCTCGCCAGGAAGAAATCGACACCTGGATGCAGATAAACGTCTTAAAACAGTTGGCTGAATGGGGCCGAATGGATACAAGCCAGAGAAAGAGAGAACATGAGAGAAAGAGAAAAAAGCAGGTGACCCCCCTTAAATAAGATAATATGGAAATATGAAGGTGATATATGCTGTCAATACAAAGAACAAATATATTGTAAAGTGAACGATAGAGGATACAAAATAGACGGCTATACAAAAAGAATAATGAGGAATCGTATGACAAAAATAGAGGAGGTGGAAGAAGCAATGTAAAGAATATATAAATAGAGAGTTTGAGATAGACTGGCTTTATAAAATGCATGAGCATTTAGACAAGAGAAAGGCAAATATAATGAAATAGATACCAGGTACATAAATATAGGTAATTGTTCAGGATAAATGTTGAGTAAAAAGCGCTCGTGTGATACTGGCTTAACTCACTGCTTTTTTGGCCTATAAATTAATTCAATCATAAATTCTTAGTTCCCTCGCTAGACATCCCTCAAACTTAGAAAAACATCCCCTAGCGGCCCCCCCCCCCCCCCCCCCCCCTCTCCCTCAAGATAAATTTGTACATTTTTCGGTAGAAAAATGTCCCGGCCGAAGGCCGATTCCTCTTACAATTACAGGCTCGCAATCGTTCGCCAGGAAAAAAATGACACCTAAATGGCACGATAGGTCTTAAAATGTATAACGAAATGGGACGAAAGGTCTTAAAATCGCCAAACAAATGGGCCGAGCGTCTAAAAATCTCAAAACTAATGGGACTAAACACGAGGGAAAAAGGGGACCAGAAAAACGCCCCTTAAGAGAGGCTACTGCACACCCTGACAAGATAAAGGTAGTCTGTGGGATGGGAGGACAGGAAACAGGTATGGTAAAGGTAGTCTGTGGGATGGGAGGACAGGAAACAGGTATGGTAAAGGTAGTCTGTGGGATGGGAGGACAGGAAACAGGTATGGTAAAGGTATTCTGGGGGATGGGAGGACAGGTATGGTAAAGGTAGTCTGTGGGATGGGAGGACAGGAAACAGGTATGGTAATGGTAGTCTGTGGGATGGGAGGACAGGAAACAGGTATGGTAAAGGTAGTCTGTGGGATGGGAGGACAGGAAACAGGTATGGTAAAGGTAGTCTGTGGGATGGGAGGACAGGAAACAGGTATGGTAAAGGTATTCTGTGGGATGGGAGGACAGGTATGGTAAAGGTAGTCTGTGGGATGGGAGGACAGGAAACAGGTATGGTAAAGGTAGTCTGTGGGATGGGAGGACAGGAAACAGGTATGGTAAAGGTAGTCTGTGGGATGGGAGGACAGGAAACAGGTATGGTAAAGGTTGTCTGTGGGATGGGAGGACAGGAAACAGGTATGGTAAAGGTAGTCTGTGGGATGGGAGGACAGGAAACAGGTATGGTAAAGGTAGTCTGTGGCATGGGAGGACAGGGAAACAGGTATGGTAAAGGTAGTCTGTGGGATGGGAGGACAGGAAACAGGTATGGTAAAGGTAGTCTGTGGGATGGGAGGACAGGAAACAGGTATGGTAATGGTAGTCTGTGGGATGGGAGGACAGGAAACAGGTATGGTAAAGGTAGTCTGTGGGATGGGAGGACAGGAAACAGGTATGGTAAAGGTAGTCTGTGGGATGGGAGGACAGGAAACAGGTATAGTAAAGGTAGTCTGTGGGATGGGAGGACAGGAAACAGGTATGGTAAAGGTAGTCTGTGGGATGGGAGGACAGGAAACAGGTATGGTAAAGGTAGTCTGTGGGATGGGAGAACAGGAAACAGGTATGGTGACGCTCATGTATCCGTGAGGTACTACTGAATTATAATTATGTACGAGTCAATCAGCGCCAAGGGAAACAAGTTTTGTCTTTTTCTGAACCCTCTTGTCCTTCATGTTTAATCCCATTATTTTTCAAATGTTAAGACTTTCGCCCATTTCTTCGTCAATATAAAGATCATTCGTGCCATTTAGGTATCTAATATTTCTTGGCGAGCGATAGCGAGCCTGTAGTTTAGGAGGAATAGGCCTTCGGCCGGAACATTTTTCTACCTAAAAATTTACAAATTTATCTCGAAGTGGGGTCTTTGGGATGTTTTTTTTTGTGTTTTTTTTTTAAGATTGATTGAGGTCTAGGGAGCAAACAAAAACAAATATATATACCGGAAATAATATAAAATATAATACACAAATAAAATAACATCCCTTTAACTATAATGAAACGCACTTGATTCGATCCTTGAGGCTCATCAACTAATGTCAGCACAGTGTGTTCATGCTTGAATTGATCAATACAATGATATCTTGACCGCGACCGTACACTCGACCAAAAAAACAATCTTTATATTGGTGAGCTGTAAATAATCTACTCCCATGGTACACCATGGGAGTAAGCGCTGTAGTAGGATAAAGGGACCCCTGCCGAAGGATAAGTCAGAAATAGAGAAATTTGAGTGCGTAGTGTGCAAAGGCGACCTTGTGTTAAGTGATGATCCTGTGGCTGTGAATTTTGGAAATGAGTCTTTGGAGCTGGTGAACAAGTTTTGTTACCTAGGAGATACCATCTCTGCCGGTGGTGGGGCCGAGGCTGCCACTGTTGCTGGAATTAGGTGTGGCTGGGGGAAGTTCAGAGAATTGATGCCAATCCTGACCATGAAAAGAATGCCTCTTCCCCTGAAGGGAAAGGTGTATGCCTCATGTGTTAGAAGTGCAATGACGTATGCCTCAGAAACATGGGCCGTTAAAGTAGAGGATGTCAACAGAATGGAGCGTAATGAGATGAGAATGGTGAGATGGATGTGTGGGGCCAGGCTACAGGATAGAATAACAAATGTTGAGCTGAGGAGACGTTTAGGTATAAAGAGTATTAGCGAGGTGATGCGTACAAGTAGACTGGGATGGTATGGACATGTGGAGAGAATGGATGAACAAAATTGGGTGAAAAAATTCAGGTCTGTGATTGTGGAGGGAGCTGCACCAAAGGGTGGACCGAGGAAGACCTGGGATCGGACTATACGCGCCGATCTCAAATCCAAGAACTTGACAAATGAAGCAGCCCTTAACAGGGTTGCTTGGAACGCCGCCATTAGGACAAGAGACTGAAACTGCACTTATGTGTGGAACACTCAGTCTTAAAATGTTATGTATGTATGTATGTGAACGGAATGAATCGGGTGAAACCTAAGTCTGTGAGGTATTATCATAAGATTTCGACCCACTTCCAGAATGTTTAGAGCGTTTGTGTAAAGATAGTTTTTTGGTTGAGTGTACATATGATTGCCCTAATGGAAATCGAAAAGGGGGATTTGAAGCGGAGAAGTATGATAGAAGAGGAAACGCGGGAACACTGAAGAAAATAAATATAAAAGAACAGGAAAAAAATAGATAAGGAAACCCGAGCGAACACATAAGATAAAAGAGTAACATGTGCTAAATGGGTGACAAGGGATGACAGGAAAACGGAAGATAAAAGGGATGCATGAGATAAGCAGAGATTGACAAAAATGGGATAAGAGAGAGAGAGAGAGAGAGAAAGAGAGAGAATCGGGAATGAACGTAGAGAGAAGGAAGTTGCAGAGGTAGGTGTATAGGCAGGGAAGAGGCGACAAGGATGGGTAGGTAAGGAGAAACATGAGAGGAAGGTGAGGAAGAAACAGGTAAGGAAGGGAAGGCAAGGCAAGGAATGGGCAAGCAGTGAAAAAGACGAACGGAAAAAAATATCAAGGAAAGACAAGGAGGGGAGGCTGGAATGCGATATCCCCAAGATGAAAAATCGGGGTGCTATGGGCGCGCTGCGAGAGGGCTGGTTATTACATAGAGGAGCACATCCCTTCAACAAACTCCCGTGGCGAGTAAGAGACAGCTTCAAGAGACCCCTCGATGTCGAACTGCAAAAAGTGCCAAACGAGCACATCTTCGCAGGGGAGCACTCCACTCCTTCGAACAGTCTGCTGCACCAATTTTCAAAACAACAACAAGCGCTCCTCGGTACCATTAGCAGAGTGGCGAATTCCACATAGGTGAACATAGGTGGGTAGGGTAAATAGAAAGATAGTTGACGAGAAGGGTCAACAGAGGGCAGCAGGAGAGGGGCGTGCAGGGAGGGGGACAAGCAAGAAGAGTGGGAGGGGGAGGGAGAGGGCTTGATAGAGGTGCCAAAGAGGGGTGGGGGGGTGGGGGGTGGAGGGAAAGGGCTTGATAGAGGTGCCAAAGAGGGGTGGGGGTGGAGGGCGAGGGCTTGATAGAGGTGCCAAAGGGAGGTGGAAGGGGAGGGGGGGGGGGGAGAGTGGGAGGTGAAGGGTGGAGGGAGAGGGCTTGATAGAGGTGCCAATGGGGGGAGTGGGAAGGGAGTGTGAGAGGGGAGGGGTGGCTAGGGCAGGGCAGTAATCCTACCTAAATTGGCCCCCGAGGCAGCAATTAACAGGCGATCCTTCCGACCTGTTATCTACCTTGACACGCCAATACGGGGGCGGAGGGGTAATACATAAGCTAAGGGCTCTAGCTAATGTCAGAGGGTTGGGTTTAAGGGCAGAGAGTTAGGTCTAAGGATGAGGGCTGCCGCTACTGTTTTAGGAATACCTGTACCGGTACTATCTTGATAGCGTAATGCATAAGTGCGCGGAATTTCGGTGTGAGTGTCCTAGGTTCGAGTCCTTGGAGTGCCACATGTATTTATTGATTGCATTAATTGAGTTTAGAAGTGAAGTTCGTTGGTGAAAAAATAAAAAAAAATATATATCTCTATGGCAGTGAGCTTTACGGTTAAGGACAGGGGTGAAACGTTAATGGTATGGATCTTTAAGGGGGAGATGGTTGCTGTTTCTTGCCCCCTTCTCCATCATGTTTAGCCCCATTTGTTTGCGATTTTAAGATGTTCGCTCCATCAGTTTGGCGATTTTAAGACCTTTTAAGACCTCTTTACTTATCCGGCTGCTCCCTCCCCCTCCCCTCGGACCCACCCCCCCCCCCCCCCTCCCTCGAAACCAACTTTGTTTTTTCTTCAGAAAACTGAGTTTTGAGCATAGACTAAAACAAATGGATACAGGATAGGCTCTCCCCCCCCCCCCCCCCCCCCCCGCTTTCACGGAATATAATTACAATCTTCGGTCAAATTGGATTTCAGGTCACGTATGTGTTTTATGTATTATAATCCTTTTTCTCATCAGTTTCTACATTGATTAATGTGTTTTAAGGTGTTTTTCCTTCTGGAAATTCATATTTACCCATTATTTTGCAATATTAAAACATGCCCCCTAAAACCATATTTTGTCATTACCCTAACCTAACAACCTAACCTAACCTGGGGGCTGCCGCCCCCAGACCCCCGCAGGGTTAGTATTGATATAGAATATGACAAAATACTAAAACTACAGTAACAAAATGAAAAATATTAGTTCTCAACTGATCCAAAATGGCCGCCATCACCCTTTATTTAACCCACAAAGTCTAAGGAAAAATAATTTAATATGCAGCGGTAAAGACATATATTGTGGTGACTAATACTATAAAAACTATGTGACCTAAAATCCAGTTTGTCCCAATCTTCTATCTGGTAAACTATGCTTCACCGAGCTAAAATTAAGTATTGTACGAGTTCCTATTCTTATATCAGACAGTCTAGTGAGGTTTTTAACCCTTCCTCCTCGGATGTCCGTGTGGAAGGACACCACGAAATAAGGGCAGGGTGTCCTTCCAGCAGATAGTAAGCTTTCAAGCCTATTCAGCTTGGTCTAAACGCCGTGCGTCCGACGCATGTAAACAAAGCCGATCGTTGCGTCACCGCACCTCCGAAAACAATAAGGAGAAGTCGGATCAATGTTATTGTTGTGACGTCAGACGAAATTAGTGTGTGAAAAGCTCCGATATTGTCAACATCGCGGCAAAATTAGACCCACTGAAATCGTCATCACAACTGAACCAGTTGACTTAGAGAGCTCTACTCAACGCCAGTCTACAAATTGGAAACCGCACTACGCGTGGGAAATTTCTAGCAGTTAAAATTAAAAAAAATACGGTAGCCTAGGCCTAGACGTTTTTTGGCCAGATCGCCCGGGTAGCCCACACTGTCCTTTGGAGAGACAGCCCGGGCCAGGAGGGTTAAAGGAGAAATACGGCAGCCGTATAGGTAAAGTATTACAAGCTCATATAAATACAGGATATACAAAGATTGCGTACAGGTATGTACACCTGAGTAAAGTCATCCCTGGGGACCGATCAGAGAGGGGTTAGTAAAAATGCACTACTACTGTCAAAAATCGAGAAAATCAAATGCAGGAAAAGACATCAACATTGTATATCATGTGCGGTTCTTCAATAACAAACTCCATTCCGTGTTAACTACAACAAGAACAATATGTTAGAGCCAAGCAAGATGGTAACAACGATCGCTATGACAAGTTGCAACATTAATAATTATTCCTATGGCTGTAAATGAACCACACATAATGATGTCTTACCTAGAGACACACGGAAGGAAGGGTGGGTCCAGTCAAGGATAGTCAATATATTCATTATCTTTGGTCCAGTTCATCATGTCTGTTCACTCGTACTACCTCTCCCTCGATTACGATGGAGGATTCAATCACTGTTCTTCTTACAACTAAAGTCATCTTCCATTCCTCCCAGTTTTCAACACACACGCACGCGCACGCACACATAAACAACAAATAACACATTAAAGGTAACACAATTCCCGGGAAGAGACCGGCGAGAAGACACGATGACTCTGGCCGAGTGAGCTGTGATGGGTGGAGAGGGAGGTGTGGAGGGAAGACGAGGGAGTGAGAGATGCCAACATAACTGCATAATATTATCTCATTAACTCCATACCTGCACTTCAAAATAATTAAGCAACAATGTAAATGAAGAGTATAATAATAGAATATATATACAGTATATATACTGTATATATCTCGGAAATTTAACGTGACTGTGCTATCGTATACATGAGATTTATGCACTAGGCCTAACATGAATGACATACGAAAATGTTGGTAAACCTGTTGAGCGGGTCTGAGCAACAACCCACCTTATGTTGCTGTGTCATCATTTAAAAGCTGAATTAAAGGCCATGGGACACTAGTTCTTTAACCAGTAGAGGACCTATTACACATATAAGAACCTTTTATCACATTTAAATGTTTCATAAAGTAAATTTTTAGTTAAAGTTAGTGTGGGATAATATAGTACTTATTACGTAACACAGCACCGGCATCCTACCCAAATGCGCGGTTTCGATTCCAGCTACATTTGTCACTGTTCACAATACTTCGATAATGGGCTTGGTATACTCACACGATGAACTAATTGTATAGTAATTCAGCGATGGATAACGAAAAACAGTGATAGTCGGAAGGAAGTAGGATTAGAGAAAACGAAATATGCGTGAAAGCTGATGGGTAAACTAAAGATAATTGTTATCTGCATTATTTCCCACTTTTTCAGTGCGACTGTATTGGTGTCTGTAGGGTTTAAATAAAAACTAATGTGAATAACAATATATTTTTTTTAGTTTAGATAATCTGTTAATCTACTCTTGGTACTATCAAATGAATATATAAAGTTATAAGTTCATGTCGGACCGGTCAACCTAGATATATGCTCGCAGAAACAAAAAATCAATCTTTACACCGATGAGCTAAAATTTGTGCGAACAGAATGAATCGGGAGAAACTTACGTCTGTATTGTCACAGGAATTCTATCCTACAGAAATACTCAAACATTCACATCATTAACACACACACACACACACACACAAAAACCCTGGGCAGATGGAAGGGGGAGTCGGGGCCAAGTCTACCCCACCTTCCACCCCCAAACTATCCCCGACTCCCCACCCTTCCTCCTCTAGCTGCCAGTTAGTGATTGGCAACGCTTGTTCTCATGTCTCGTAAACTGTAGCTAAACCATCATTGCACAATCTTACAATAGTCAATGTTATAAATTTATTAGGAATTTATTAACACAATATGTAATTATATTTTCAAAATGAGTCAATACATGCAACGTGGGGTACACGAATCTCGGCTGTAGTGGCTCTCTCTCTCTCTCTCTCTCTCTCTCTCTCTCTCTCTCTCTCTCTCTCTCTCTCTCTCTCTCTCTCTCTCTCTCTCAGCTAGAGGAGGAAAGGTGGGGGAGTTGGGGATAGTTTTTGGGGTGAAAGGTGGGGTAGACTTGGCCCCGACTCCCCCCTTCCACCTGCCCAGGGTGGAGGAGGGGAAGGAAGGCCCCAACCCTGAGCAGCTTTTAGTACGCGTGAGTGTACATATATGGAGATTCAAAAGGATGAAGATGCTTGGGCTTTTTTCCCCCCAATTCTATATTGTAATAAAAAAAAAAAAAAAAAAAAAAATTTTAAGAGACAATGCACGGAGGAAGGAAAATCACAGATAAAACAAAAAAGTCCATGTGCCTAAAGGCATCCTCCATTCATAATATGTTTGTAACAACTGGATTTAAACATTTGTAGATTGTAAGTTTGTGGAAAGCAATTCGAGGGAAGTGAATTCCAAAGAGTAGTAGCTCTGGGGATAAATGAATTCTGATAAGCAGAAGTTCTGCAATGTGGAGGAGAAAGTGTAAATTCATGGGCGCTCTCAGCTGCCCTAGTTCTACAGGGAAAGATGTGGAGAGGCGGCACAATTGAAGCAAGTTCCTCGGAACAATTGCTGTGAAAATATCTGTAGAATAATGCAAGGGATGCAACGTTTCTTCGTATGGATAATGTAGGAAGGTCCTGTGTGATTGCATGGTTATTGATTAATCTAATAGCTTTATTTTGAATTTTGTCCAACTGCCTCAATGCAACCACTCCACTTCCACCCCACAGAGGTGAACAGTAATCCATCTGAGAACGCACATGACTTTTATATATTACGGCCAACTGCTCGCCAGTGAAGAATTCTCGAACTCTGTACAGGAGACCAATTCACTTTAGTGTACAATCTCAGAAAATATTTTTAGAGAGAATATTATTTTGTCAATTCAATCTTAACTAGCCTAGTTTTTAGGGTGATTTTAGCTCTATTATATGTCTACGTCTCGTGTAGATAGCCTAGTTATAGAGGCTCTAAATCCCGTTTCGTGTCTCCACTATACAAGACCAATTCACTTTAGTGTACAATCTCAGAAAATATTTTAGAGAGAATATTATTTTGTCAATTCAATCTTAACTAGCCTAGTTTTTAGGGTGATTTTAGCTCTATTATATGTCTACGTCTCGTGTAGATAGCCTAGTTATAGAGGCTCTAAATCCCGTTTCGTGTCTCCACTATACAAGACCAATTCACTTTAGTGTACAATCTCAGAAAATATTTTTAGAGAGAATATTATTTTGTCAATTCAATCTTAACTAGCCTAGTTTTTAGGGTGATTTTAGCTCTATTATATGTCTACGTCTCGTGTAGATAGCCTAGTTATAGAGGCTCTAAATCCCGTTTCGTGTCTCCACTATACAAGACCAATTCACTTTAGTGTACAATCTCAGAAAATATTTTTAGAGAGAATATTATTTTGTCAATTCAATCTTAACTAGCCTAGTTTTTAGGGTGATTTTAGCTCTATTATATGTCTACGTCTCGTGTAGATAGCCTAGTTATAGAGGCTCTAAATCCCGTTTCGTGTCTCCACTATACAAGACCAATTCACTTTAGTGTACAATCTCAGAAAATATTTTTAGAGAGAATATTATTTTGTCAATTCAATCTTAACTAGCCTAGTTTTTAGGGTGATTTTAGCTCTATTATATGTCTACGTCTCGTGTAGATAGCCTAGTTATAGAGGCTCTAAATCCCGTTTCGTGTCTCCACTATACAAGACCAATTCACTTTAGTGTACAATCTCAGAAAATATTTTTAGAGAGAATATTATTTTGTCAATTCAATCTTAACTAGCCTAGTTTTTAGGGTGATTTTAGCTCTATTATGTCTACGTCTCGTGTAGATAGCCTAGTTATAGAGGCTCTAAATCCCGTTTCGTGTCTCCACTATACAAGACCAATTCACTTTAGTGTACAATCTCAGAAAATATTTTTAGAGAGAATATTATTTTGTCAATTCAATCTTAACTAGCCTAGTTTTTAGGGTGATTTTAGCTCTATTATATGTCTACGTCTCGTGTAGATAGCCTAGTTATAGAGGCTCTAAATCCCGTTTCGTGTCTCCACTATACAAGACCAATTCACTTTAGTGTACAATCTCAGAAAATATTTTTAGAGAGAATATTATTTTGTCAATTCAATCTTAACTAGCCTAGTTTTTAGGGTGATTTTAGCTCTATTATATGTCTACGTCTCGTGTAGATAGCCTAGTTATAGAGGCTCTAAATCCCGTTTCGTGTCTCCACTATACAAGACCAATTCACTTTAGTGTACAATCTCAGAAAATATTTTTAGAGAGAATATTATTTTGTCAATTCAATCTTAACTAGCCTAGTTTTTAGGGTGATTTTAGCTCTATTATATGTCTACGTCTCGTGTAGATAGCCTAGTTATAGAGGCTCTAAATCCCGTTTCGTGTCTCCACTATACAAGACCAATTCACTTTAGTGTACAATCTCAGAAAATATTTTTAGAGAGAATATTATTTTGTCAATTCAATCTTAACTAGCCTAGTTTTTAGGGTGATTTTAGCTCTATTATATGTCTACGTCTCGTGTAGATAGCCTAGTTATAGAGGCTCTAAATCCCGTTTCGTGTCTCCACTATACAAGACCAATTCACTTTAGTGTACAATCTCAGAAAATATTTTTAGAGAGAATATATTTTGTCAATTCAATCTTAACTAGCCTAGTTTTTAGGGTGATTTTAGCTCTATTATATGTCTACGTCTCGTGTAGATAGCCTAGTTATAGAGGCTCTAAATCCCGTTTCGTGTCTCCACTATACAAGACCAATTCACTTTAGTGTACAATCTCAGAAAATATTTTTAGAGAGAATATTATTTTGTCAATTCAATCTTAACTAGCCTAGTTTTTAGGGTGATTTTAGCTCTATTATATGTCTACGTCTCGTGTAGATAGCCTAGTTATAGAGGCTCTAAATCCCGTTTCGTGTCTCCACTATACAAGACCAATTCACTTTAGTGTACAATCTCAGAAAATATTTTTAGAGAGAATATTATTTTGTCAATTCAATCTTAACTAGCCTAGTTTTTAGGGTGATTTTAGCTCTATTATATGTCTACGTCTCGTGTAGATAGCCTAGTTATAGAGGCTCTAAATCCCGTTTCGTGTCTCCACTATACAAGACCAATTCACTTTAGTGTACAATCTCAGAAAATATTTTTAGAGAGAATATTATTTTGTCAATTCAATCTTAACTAGCCTAGTTTTTAGGGTGATTTTAGCTCTATTATATGTCTACGTCTCGTGTAGATAGCCTAGTTATAGAGGCTCTAAATCCCGTTTCGTGTCTCCACTATACAAGACCAATTCACTTTAGTGTACAATCTCAGAAAATATTTTTAGAGAGAATATTATTTTGTCAATTCAATCTTAACTAGCCTAGTTTTTAGGGTGATTTTAGCTCTATTATATGTCTACGTCTCGTGTAGATAGCCTAGTTATAGAGGCTCTAAATCCCGTTTCGTGTCTCCACTATACAAGACCAATTCACTTTAGTGTCCAATCTCAGAAAATATTTTTAGAGAGAATATTATTTTGTCAATTCAATCTTAACTAGCCTAGTTTTTAGGGTGATTTTAGCTCTATTATATGTCTACGTCTCGTGTAGATAGCCTAGTTATAGAGGCTCTAAATCCCGTTTCGTGTCTCCACTATACAAGACCAATTCACTTTAGTGTACAATCTCAGAAAATATTTTTAGAGAGAATATTATTTTGTCAATTCAATCTTAACTAGCCTAGTTTTTAGGGTGATTTTAGCTCTATTATATGTCTACGTCTCGTGTAGATAGCCTAGTTATAGAGGCTCTAAATCCCGTTTCGTGTCTCCACTATACAAGACCAATTCACTTTAGTGTACAATCTCAGAAAATATTTTTAGAGAGAATATTATTTTGTCAATTCAATCTTAACTAGCCTAGTTTTTAGGGTGATTTTAGCTCTATTATATGTCTACGTCTCGTGTAGATAGCCTAGTTATAGAGGCTCTAAATCCCGTTTCGTGTCTCCACTATACAAGACCAATTCACTTTAGTGTACAATCTCAGAAAATATTTTTAGAGAGAATATTATTTTGTCAATTCAATCTTAACTAGCCTAGTTTTTAGGGTGATTTTAGCTCTATTATATGTCTACGTCTCGTGTAGATAGCCTAGTTATAGAGGCTCTAAATCCCGTTTCGTGTCTCCACTATACAAGACCAATTCACTTTAGTGTACAATCTCAGAAAATATTTTTTAGAGAATATTATTTTGTCAATTCAATCTTAACTAGCCTAGTTTTTAGGGTGATTTTAGCTCTATTATATGTCTACGTCTCGTGTAGATAGCCTAGTTATAGAGGCTCTAAATCCCGTTTCGTGTCTCCACTATACAAGACCAATTCACTTTAGTGTACAATCTCAGAAAATATTTTTAGAGAGAATATTATTTTGTCAATTCAATCTTAACTAGCCTAGTTTTTAGGGTGATTTTAGCTCTATTATATGTCTACGTCTCGTGTAGATAGCCTAGTTATAGAGGCTCTAAATCCCGTTTCGTGTCTCCACTATACAAGACCAATTCACTTTAGTGTACAATCTCAGAAAATATTTTTAGAGAGAATATTATTTTGTCAATTCAATCTTAACTAGCCTAGTTTTTAGGGTGATTTTAGCTCTATTATATGTCTACGTCTCGTGTAGATAGCCTAGTTATAGAGGCTCTAAATCCCGTTTCGTGTCTCCACTATACAAGACCAATTCACTTTAGTGTACAATCTCAGAAAATATTTTTAGAGAGAATATTATTTTGTCAATTCAATCTTAACTAGCCTAGTTTTTAGGGTGATTTTAGCTCTATTATATGTCTACGTCTCGTGTAGATAGCCTAGTTATAGAGGCTCTAAATCCCGTTTCGTGTCTCCACTATACAAGACCAATTCACTTTAGTGTACAATCTCAGAAAATATTTTTAGAGAGAATATTATTTTGTCAATTCAATCTTAACTAGCCTAGTTTTTAGGGTGATTTTAGCTCTATTATATGTCTACGTCTCGTGTAGATAGCCTAGTTATAGAGGCTCTAAATCCCGTTTCGTGTCTCCACTATACAAGACCAATTCACTTTAGTGTACAATCTCAGAAAATATTTTTAGAGAGAATATTATTTTGTCAATTCAATCTTAACTAGCCTAGTTTTTAGGGTGATTTTAGCTCTATTATATGTCTACGTCTCGTGTAGATAGCCTAGTTATAGAGGCTCTAAATCCCGTTTCGTGTCTCCACTATACAAGACCAATTCACTTTAGTGTACAATCTCAGAAAATATTTTTAGAGAGAATATTATTTTGTCAATTCAATCTTAACTAGCCTAGTTTTTAGGGTGATTTTAGCTCTATTATATGTCTACGTCTCGTGTAGATAGCCTAGTTATAGAGGCTCTAAATCCCGTTTCGTGTCTCCACTATACAAGACCAATTCACTTTAGTGTACAATCTCAGAAAATATTTTTAGAGAGAATATTATTTGTCAATTCAATCTTAACTAGCCTAGTTTTTAGGGTGATTTTAGCTCTATTATATGTCTACGTCTCGTGTAGATAGCCTAGTTATAGAGGCTCTAAATCCCGTTTCGTGTCTCCACTATACAAGACCAATTCACTTTAGTGTACAATCTCAGAAAATATTTTTAGAGAGAATATTATTTTGTCAATTCAATCTTAACTAGCCTAGTTTTTAGGGTGATTTTAGCTCTATTATATGTCTACGTCTCGTGTAGATAGCCTAGTTATAGAGGCTCTAAATCCCGTTTCGTGTCTCCACTATACAAGACCAATTCACTTTAGTGTACAATCTCAGAAAATATTTTTAGAGAGAATATTATTTTGTCAATTCAATCTTAACTAGCCTAGTTTTTAGGGTGATTTTAGCTCTATTATATGTCTACGTCTCGTGTAGATAGCCTAGTTATAGAGGCTCTAAATCCCGTTTCGTGTCTCCACTATACAAGACCAATTCACTTTAGTGTACAATCTCAGAAAATATTTTTAGAGAGAATATTATTTTGTCAATTCAATCTTAACTAGCCTAGTTTTTAGGGTGATTTTAGCTCTATTATATGTCTACGTCTCGTGTAGATAGCCTAGTTATAGAGGCTCTAAATCCCGTTTCGTGTCTCCACTATACAAGACCAATTCACTTTAGTGTACAATCTCAGAAAATATTTTTAGAGAGAATATTATTTTGTCAATTCAATCTTAACTAGCCTAGTTTTTAGGGTGATTTTAGCTCTATTATATGTCTACGTCTCGTGTAGATAGCCTAGTTATAGAGGCTCTAAATCCCGTTTCGTGTCTCCACTATACAAGACCAATTCACTTTAGTGTACAATCTCAGAAAATATTTTTAGAGAGAATATTATTTTGTCAATTCAATCTTAACTAGCCTAGTTTTTAGGGTGATTTTAGCTCTATTATATGTCTACGTCTCGTGTAGATAGCCTAGTTATAGAGGCTCTAAATCCCGTTTCGTGTCTCCACTATACAAGACCAATTCACTTTAGTGTACAATCTCAGAAAATATTTTTAGAGAGAATATTATTTTGTCAATTCAATCTTAACTAGCCTAGTTTTTAGGGTGATTTTAGCTCTATTATATGTCTACGTCTCGTGTAGATAGCCTAGTTATAGAGGCTCTAAATCCCGTTTCGTGTCTCCACTATACAAGACCAATTCACTTTAGTGTACAATCTCAGAAAATATTTTTAGAGAGAATATTATTTTGTCAATTCAATCTTAACTAGCCTAGTTTTTAGGGTGATTTTAGCTCTATTATATGTCTACGTCTCGTGTAGATAGCCTAGTTATAGAGGCTCTAAATCCCGTTTCGTGTCTCCACTATACAAGACCAATTCACTTTAGTGTACAATCTCAGAAAATATTTTTAGAGAGAATATTATTTTGTCAATTCAATCTTAACTAGCCTAGTTTTTAGGGTGATTTTAGCTCTATTATATGTCTACGTCTCGTGTAGATAGCCTAGTTATAGAGGCTCTAAATCCCGTTTCGTGTCTCCACTATACAAGACCAATTCACTTTAGTGTACAATCTCAGAAAATATTTTTAGAGAGAATATTATTTTGTCAATTCAATCTTAACTAGCCTAGTTTTTAGGGTGATTTTAGCTCTATTATATGTCTACGTCTCGTGTAGATAGCCTAGTTATAGAGGCTCTAAATCCCGTTTCGTGTCTCCACTATACAAGACCAATTCACTTTAGTGTACAATCTCAGAAAATATTTTTAGAGAGAATATTATTTTGTCAATTCAATCTTAACTAGCCTAGTTTTTAGGGTGATTTTAGCTCTATTATATGTCTACGTCTCGTGTAGATAGCCTAGTTATAGAGGCTCTAAATCCCGTTTCGTGTCTCCACTATACAAGACCAATTCACTTTAGTGTACAATCTCAGAAAATATTTTTAGAGAGAATATTATTTTGTCAATTCAATCTTAACTAGCCTAGTTTTTAGGGTGATTTTAGCTCTATTATATGTCTACGTCTCGTGTAGATAGCCTAGTTATAGAGGCTCTAAATCCCGTTTCGTGTCTCCACTATACAAGACCAATTCACTTTAGTGTACAATCTCAGAAAATATTTTTAGAGAGAATATTATTTTGTCAATTCAATCTTAACTAGCCTAGTTTTTAGGGTGATTTTAGCTCTATTATATGTCTACGTCTCGTGTAGATAGCCTAGTTATAGAGGCTCTAAATCCCGTTTCGTGTCTCCACTATACAAGACCAATTCACTTTAGTGTACAATCTCAGAAAATATTTTTAGAGAGAATATTATTTTGTCAATTCAATCTTAACTAGCCTAGTTTTTAGGGTGATTTTAGCTCTATTATATGTCTACGTCTCGTGTAGATAGCCTAGTTATAGAGGCTCTAAATCCCGTTTCGTGTCTCCACTATACAAGACCAATTCACTTTAGTGTACAATCTCAGAAAATATTTTTAGAGAGAATATTATTTTGTCAATTCAATCTTAACTAGCCTAGTTTTTAGGGTGATTTTAGCTCTATTATATGTCTACGTCTCGTGTAGATAGCCTAGTTATAGAGGCTCTAAATCCCGTTTCGTGTCTCCACTATACAAGACCAATTCACTTTAGTGTACAATCTCAGAAAATATTTTTAGAGAGAATATTATTTTGTCAATTCAATCTTAACTAGCCTAGTTTTTAGGGTGATTTTAGCTCTATTATATGTCTACGTCTCGTGTAGATAGCCTAGTTATAGAGGCTCTAAATCCCGTTTCGTGTCTCCACTATACAAGACCAATTCACTTTAGTGTACAATCTCAGAAAATATTTTTAGAGAGAATATTATTTTGTCAATTCAATCTTAACTAGCCTAGTTTTTAGGGTGATTTTAGCTCTATTATATGTCTACGTCTCGTGTAGATAGCCTAGTTATAGAGGCTCTAAATCCCGTTTCGTGTCTCCACTATACAAGACCAATTCACTTTAGTGTACAATCTCAGAAAATATTTTTAGAGAGAATATTATTTTGTCAATTCAATCTTAACTAGCCTAGTTTTTAGGGTGATTTTAGCTCTATTATATGTCTACGTCTCGTGTAGATAGCCTAGTTATAGAGGCTCTAAATCCCGTTTCGTGTCTCCACTATACAAGACCAATTCACTTTAGTGTACAATCTCAGAAAATATTTTTAGAGAGAATATTATTTTGTCAATTCAATCTTAACTAGCCTAGTTTTTAGGGTGATTTTAGCTCTATTATATGTCTACGTCTCGTGTAGATAGCCTAGTTATAGAGGCTCTAAATCCCGTTTCGTGTCTCCACTATACAAGACCAATTCACTTTAGTGTACAATCTCAGAAAATATTTTTGAGAGAATATTATTTTGTCAATTCAATCTTAACTAGCCTAGTTTTTAGGGTGATTTTAGCTCTATTATATGTCTACGTCTCGTGTAGATAGCCTAGTTATAGAGGCTCTAAATCCCGTTTCGTGTCTCCACTATACAAGACCAATTCACTTTAGTGTACAATCTCAGAAAATATTTTTAGAGAGAATATTTTTTGTCAATTCAATCTTAACTAGCCTAGTTTTTAGGGTGATTTTAGCTCTATTATATGTCTACGTCTCGTGTAGATAGCCTAGTTATAGAGGCTCTAAATCCCGTTTCGTGTCTCCACTATACAAGACCAATTCACTTTAGTGTACAATCTCAGAAAATATTTTTAGAGAGAATATTATTTTGTCAATTCAATCTTAACTAGCCTAGTTTTTAGGGTGATTTTAGCTCTATTATATGTCTACGTCTCGTGTAGATAGCCTAGTTATAGAGGCTCTAAATCCCGTTTCGTGTCTCCACTATACAAGACCAATTCACTTTAGTGTACAATCTCAGAAAATATTTTTAGAGAGAATATTATTTTGTCAATTCAATCTTAACTAGCCTAGTTTTTAGGGTGATTTTAGCTCTATTATATGTCTACGTCTCGTGTAGATAGCCTAGTTATAGAGGCTCTAAATCCCGTTTCGTGTCTCCACTATACAAGACCAATTCACTTTAGTGTACAATCTCAGAAAATATTTTTAGAGAGAATATTATTTTGTCAATTCAATCTTAACTAGCCTAGTTTTTAGGGTGATTTTAGCTCTATTATATGTCTACGTCTCGTGTAGATAGCCTAGTTATAGAGGCTCTAAATCCCGTTTCGTGTCTCCACTATACAAGACCAATTCACTTTAGTGTACAATCTCAGAAAATATTTTTAGAGAGAATATTATTTTGTCAATTCAATCTTAACTAGCCTAGTTTTTAGGGTGATTTTAGCTCTATTATATGTCTACGTCTCGTGTAGATAGCCTAGTTATAGAGGCTCTAAATCCCGTTTCGTGTCTCCACTATACAAGACCAATTCACTTTAGTGTACAATCTCAGAAAATATTTTTAGAGAGAATATTATTTTGTCAATTCAATCTTAACTAGCCTAGTTTTTAGGGTGATTTTAGCTCTATTATATGTCTACGTCTCGTGTAGATAGCCTAGTTATAGAGGCTCTAAATCCCGTTTCGTGTCTCCACTATACAAGACCAATTCACTTTAGTGTACAATCTCAGAAAATATTTTTAGAGAGAATATTATTTTGTCAATTCAATCTTAACTAGCCTAGTTTTTAGGGTGATTTTAGCTCTATTATATGTCTACGTCTCGTGTAGATAGCCTAGTTATAGAGGCTCTAAATCCCGTTTCGTGTCTCCACTATACAAGACCAATTCACTTTAGTGTACAATCTCAGAAAATATTTTTAGAGAGAATATTATTTTGTCAATTCAATCTTAACTAGCCTAGTTTTTAGGGTGATTTTAGCTCTATTATATGTCTACGTCTCGTGTAGATAGCCTAGTTATAGAGGCTCTAAATCCCGTTTCGTGTCTCCACTATACAAGACCAATTCACTTTACAATCTCAGAAAATATTTTTAGAGAGAATATTATTTTGTCAATTCAATCTTAACTAGCCTAGTTTTAGGGTGATTTTAGCTCTATTATATGTCTACGTCTCGTGTAGATAGCCTAGTTATAGAGGCTCTAAATCCCGTTTCGTGTCTCCACTATACAAGACCAATTCACTTTAGTGTACAATCTCAGAAAATATTTTTAGAGAGAATATTATTTTGTCAATTCAATCTTAACTAGCCTAGTTTTTAGGGTGATTTTAGCTCTATTATATGTCTACGTCTCGTGTAGATAGCCTAGTTATAGAGGCTCTAAATCCCGTTTCGTGTCTCCACTATACAAGACCAATTCACTTTAGTGTACAATCTCAGAAAATATTTTTAGAGAGAATATTATTTTGTCAATTCAATCTTAACTAGCCTAGTTTTTAGGGTGATTTTAGCTCTATTATATGTCTACGTCTCGTGTAGATAGCCTAGTTATAGAGGCTCTAAATCCCGTTTCGTGTCTCCACTATACAAGACCAATTCACTTTAGTGTACAATCTCAGAAAATATTTTTAGAGAGAATATTATTTTGTCAATTCAATCTTAACTAGCCTAGTTTTTAGGGTGATTTTAGCTCTATTATATGTCTACGTCTCGTGTAGATAGCCTAGTTATAGAGGCTCTAAATCCCGTTTCGTGTCTCCACTATACAAGACCAATTCACTTTAGTGTACAATCTCAGAAAATATTTTTAGAGAGAATATTATTTTGTCAATTCAATCTTAACTAGCCTAGTTTTTAGGGTGATTTTAGCTCTATTATATGTCTACGTCTCGTGTAGATAGCCTAGTTATAGAGGCTCTAAATCCCGTTTCGTGTCTCCACTATACAAGACCAATTCACTTTAGTGTACAATCTCAGAAAATATTTTTAGAGAGAATATTATTTTGTCAATTCAATCTTAACTAGCCTAGTTTTTAGGGTGATTTTAGCTCTATTATATGTCTACGTCTCGTGTAGATAGCCTAGTTATAGAGGCTCTAAATCCCGTTTCGTGTCTCCACTATACAAGACCAATTCACTTTAGTGTACAATCTCAGAAAATATTTTTAGAGAGAATATTATTTTGTCAATTCAATCTTAACTAGCCTAGTTTTTAGGGTGATTTTAGCTCTATTATATGTCTACGTCTCGTGTAGATAGCCTAGTTATAGAGGCTCTAAATCCCGTTTCGTGTCTCCACTATACAAGACCAATTCACTTTAGTGTACAATCTCAGAAAATATTTTTAGAGAGAATATTATTTTGTCAATTCAATCTTAACTAGCCTAGTTTTTAGGGTGATTTTAGCTCTATTATATGTCTACGTCTCGTGTAGATAGCCTAGTTATAGAGGCTCTAAATCCCGTTTCGTGTCTCCACTATACAAGACCAATTCACTTTAGTGTACAATCTCAGAAAATATTTTTAGAGAGAATATTATTTTGTCAATTCAATCTTAACTAGCCTAGTTTTTAGGGTGATTTTAGCTCTATTATATGTCTACGTCTCGTGTAGATAGCCTAGTTATAGAGGCTCTAAATCCCGTTTCGTGTCTCCACTATACAAGACCAATTCACTTTAGTGTACAATCTCAGAAAATATTTTTAGAGAGAATATTATTTTGTCAATTCAATCTTAACTAGCCTAGTTTTTAGGGTGATTTTAGCTCTATTATATGTCTACGTCTCGTGTAGATAGCCTAGTTATAGAGGCTCTAAATCCCGTTTCGTGTCTCCACTATACAAGACCAATTCACTTTAGTGTACAATCTCAGAAAATATTTTTAGAGAGAATATTATTTTGTCAATTCAATCTTAACTAGCCTAGTTTTTAGGGTGATTTTAGCTCTATTATATGTCTACGTCTCGTGTAGATAGCCTAGTTATAGAGGCTCTAAATCCCGTTTCGTGTCTCCACTATACAAGACCAATTCACTTTAGTGTACAATCTCAGAAAATATTTTTAGAGAGAATATTATTTTGTCAATTCAATCTTAACTAGCCTAGTTTTTAGGGTGATTTTAGCTCTATTATATGTCTACGTCTCGTGTAGATAGCCTAGTTATAGAGGCTCTAAATCCCGTTTCGTGTCTCCACTATACAAGACCAATTCACTTTAGTGTACAATCTCAGAAAATATTTTTAGAGAGAATATTATTTTGTCAATTCAATCTTAACTAGCCTAGTTTTTAGGGTGATTTTAGCTCTATTATATGTCTACGTCTCGTGTAGATAGCCTAGTTATAGAGGCTCTAAATCCCGTTTCGTGTCTCCACTATACAAGACCAATTCACTTTAGTGTACAATCTCAGAAAATATTTTTAGAGAGAATATTATTTTGTCAATTCAATCTTAACTAGCCTAGTTTTTAGGGTGATTTTAGCTCTATTATATGTCTACGTCTCGTGTAGATAGCCTAGTTATAGAGGCTCTAAATCCCGTTTCGTGTCTCCACTATACAAGACCAATTCACTTTAGTGTACAATCTCAGAAAATATTTTTAGAGAGAATATTATTTTGTCAATTCAATCTTAACTAGCCTAGTTTTTAGGGTGATTTTAGCTCTATTATATGTCTACGTCTCGTGTAGATAGCCTAGTTATAGAGGCTCTAAATCCCGTTTCGTGTCTCCACTATACAAGACCAATTCACTTTAGTGTACAATCTCAGAAAATATTTTTAGAGAGAATATTATTTTGTCAATTCAATCTTAACTAGCCTAGTTTTTAGGGTGATTTTAGCTCTATTATATGTCTACGTCTCGTGTAGATAGCCTAGTTATAGAGGCTCTAAATCCCGTTTCGTGTCTCCACTATACAAGACCAATTCACTTTAGTGTACAATCTCAGAAAATATTTTAGAGAGAATATTATTTTGTCAATTCAATCTTAACTAGCCTAGTTTTTAGGGTGATTTTAGCTCTATTATATGTCTACGTCTCGTGTAGATAGCCTAGTTATAGAGGCTCTAAATCCCGTTTCGTGTCTCCACTATACAAGACCAATTCACTTTAGTGTACAATCTCAGAAAATATTTTTAGAGAGAATATTATTTTGTCAATTCAATCTTAACTAGCCTAGTTTTTAGGGTGATTTTAGCTCTATTATATGTCTACGTCTCGTGTAGATAGCCTAGTTATAGAGGCTCTAAATCCCGTTTCGTGTCTCCACTATACAAGACCAATTCACTTTAGTGTACAATCTCAGAAAATATTTTTAGAGAGAATATTATTTTGTCAATTCAATCTTAACTAGCCTAGTTTTTAGGGTGATTTTAGCTCTATTATATGTCTACGTCTCGTGTAGATAGCCTAGTTATAGAGGCTCTAAATCCCGTTTCGTGTCTACCAATTCACTTTAGTGTACAATCTCAGAAAATATTTTTAGAGAGAATATTATTTTGTCAATTCAATCTTAACTAGCCTAGTTTTTAGGGTGATTTTAGCTCTATTATATGTCTACGTCTCGTGTAGATAGCCTAGTTATAGAGGCTCTAAATCCCGTTTCGTGTCTCCACTATACAAGACCAATTCACTTTAGTGTACAATCTCAGAAAATATTTTTAGAGAGAATATTATTTTGTCAATTCAATCTTAACTAGCCTAGTTTTTAGGGTGATTTTAGCTCTATTATATGTCTACGTCTCGTGTAGATAGCCTAGTTATAGAGGCTCTAAATCCCGTTTCGTGTCTCCACTATACAAGACCAATTCACTTTAGTGTACAATCTCAGAAAATATTTTTAGAGAGAATATTATTTGTCAATTCAATCTTAACTAGCCTAGTTTTTAGGGTGATTTTAGCTCTATTATATGTCTACGTCTCGTGTAGATAGCCTAGTTATAGAGGCTCTAAATCCCGTTTCGTGTCTCCACTATACAAGACCAATTCACTTTAGTGTACAATCTCAGAAAATATTTTTAGAGAGAATATTATTTTGTCAATTCAATCTTAACTAGCCTAGTTTTTAGGGTGATTTTAGCTCTATTATATGTCTACGTCTCGTGTAGATAGCCTAGTTATAGAGGCTCTAAATCCCGTTTCGTGTCTCCACTATACAAGACCAATTCACTTTAGTGTACAATCTCAGAAAATATTTTTAGAGAGAATATTATTTTGTCAATTCAATCTTAACTAGCCTAGTTTTTAGGGTGATTTTAGCTCTATTATATGTCTACGTCTCGTGTAGATAGCCTAGTTATAGAGGCTCTAAATCCCGTTTCGTGTCTCCACTATACAAGACCAATTCACTTTAGTGTACAATCTCAGAAAATATTTTTAGAGAGAATATTATTTTGTCAATTCAATCTTAACTAGCCTAGTTTTTAGGGTGATTTTAGCTCTATTATATGTCTACGTCTCGTGTAGATAGCCTAGTTATAGAGGCTCTAAATCCCGTTTCGTGTCTCCACTATACAAGACCAATTCACTTTAGTGTACAATCTCAGAAAATATTTTTAGAGAGAATATTATTTTGTCAATTCAATCTTAACTAGCCTAGTTTTTAGGGTGATTTTAGCTCTATTATATGTCTACGTCTCGTGTAGATAGCCTAGTTATAGAGGCTCTAAATCCCGTTTCGTGTCTCCACTATACAAGACCAATTCACTTTAGTGTACAATCTCAGAAAATATTTTTAGAGAGAATATTATTTTGTCAATTCAATCTTAACTAGCCTAGTTTTTAGGGTGATTTTAGCTCTATTATATGTCTACGTCTCGTGTAGATAGCCTAGTTATAGAGGCTCTAAATCCCGTTTCGTGTCTCCACTATACAAGACCAATTCACTTTAGTGTACAATCTCAGAAAATATTTTTAGAGAGAATATTATTTTGTCAATTCAATCTTAACTAGCCTAGTTTTTAGGGTGATTTTAGCTCTATTATATGTCTACGTCTCGTGTAGATAGCCTAGTTATAGAGGCTCTAAATCCCGTTTCGTGTCTCCACTATACAAGACCAATTCACTTTAGTGTACAATCTCAGAAAATATTTTTAGAGAGAATATTATTTTGTCAATTCAATCTTAACTAGCCTAGTTTTTAGGGTGATTTTAGCTCTATTATATGTCTACGTCTCGTGTAGATAGCCTAGTTATAGAGGCTCTAAATCCCGTTTCGTGTCTCCACTATACAAGACCAATTCACTTTAGTGTACAATCTCAGAAAATATTTTTAGAGAGAATATTATTTTGTCAATTCAATCTTAACTAGCCTAGTTTTTAGGGTGATTTTAGCTCTATTATATGTCTACGTCTCGTGTAGATAGCCTAGTTATAGAGGCTCTAAATCCCGTTTCGTGTCTCCACTATACAAGACCAATTCACTTTAGTGTACAATCTCAGAAAATATTTTTAGAGAGAATATTATTTTGTCAATTCAATCTTAACTAGCCTAGTTTTTAGGGTGATTTTAGCTCTATTATATGTCTACGTCTCGTGTAGATAGCCTAGTTATAGAGGCTCTAAATCCCGTTTCGTGTCTCCACTATACAAGACCAATTCACTTTAGTGTACAATCTCAGAAAATATTTTTAGAGAGAATATTATTTTGTCAATTCAATCTTAACTAGCCTAGTTTTTAGGGTGATTTTAGCTCTATTATATGTCTACGTCTCGTGTAGATAGCCTAGTTATAGAGGCTCTAAATCCCGTTTCGTGTCTCCACTATACAAGACCAATTCACTTTAGTGTACAATCTCAGAAAATATTTTTAGAGAGAATATTATTTTGTCAATTCAATCTTAACTAGCCTAGTTTTTAGGGTGATTTTAGCTCTATTATATGTCTACGTCTCGTGTAGATAGCCTAGTTATAGAGGCTCTAAATCCCGTTTCGTGTCTCCACTATACAAGACCAATTCACTTTAGTGTACAATCTCAGAAAATATTTTTAGAGAGAATATTATTTTGTCAATTCAATCTTAACTAGCCTAGTTTTTAGGGTGATTTTAGCTCTATTATATGTCTACGTCTCGTGTAGATAGCCTAGTTATAGAGGCTCTAAATCCCGTTTCGTGTCTCCACTATACAAGACCAATTCACTTTAGTGTACAATCTCAGAAAATATTTTTAGAGAGAATATTATTTTGTCAATTCAATCTTAACTAGCCTAGTTTTTAGGGTGATTTTAGCTCTATTATATGTCTACGTCTCGTGTAGATAGCCTAGTTATAGAGGCTCTAAATCCCGTTTCGTGTCTCCACTATACAAGACCAATTCACTTTAGTGTACAATCTCAGAAAATATTTTTAGAGAGAATATTATTTTGTCAATTCAATCTTAACTAGCCTAGTTTTTAGGGTGATTTTAGCTCTATTATATGTCTACGTCTCGTGTAGATAGCCTAGTTATAGAGGCTCTAAATCCCGTTTCGTGTCTCCACTATACAAGACCAATTCACTTTAGTGTACAATCTCAGAAAATATTTTTAGAGAGAATATTATTTTGTCAATTCAATCTTAACTAGCCTAGTTTTTAGGGTGATTTTAGCTCTATTATATGTCTACGTCTCGTGTAGATAGCCTAGTTATAGAGGCTCTAAATCCCGTTTCGTGTCTCCACTATACAAGACCAATTCACTTTAGTGTACAATCTCAGAAAATATTTTTAGAGAGAATATTATTTTGTCAATTCAATCTTAACTAGCCTAGTTTTTAGGGTGATTTTAGCTCTATTATATGTCTACGTCTCGTGTAGATAGCCTAGTTATAGAGGCTCTAAATCCCGTTTCGTGTCTCCACTATACAAGACCAATTCACTTTAGTGTACAATCTCAGAAAATATTTTTAGAGAGAATATTATTTTGTCAATTCAATCTTAACTAGCCTAGTTTTTAGGGTGATTTTAGCTCTATTATATGTCTACGTCTCGTGTAGATAGCCTAGTTATAGAGGCTCTAAATCCCGTTTCGTGTCTCCACTATACAAGACCAATTCACTTTAGTGTACAATCTCAGAAAATATTTTTAGAGAGAATATTATTTTGTCAATTCAATCTTAACTAGCCTAGTTTTTAGGGTGATTTTAGCTCTATTATATGTCTACGTCTCGTGTAGATAGCCTAGTTATAGAGGCTCTAAATCCCGTTTCGTGTCTCCACATTACAAGACCAATTCACTTTAGTGTACAATCTCAGAAAATATTTTTAGAGAGAATATTATTTTGTCAATTCAATCTTAACTAGCCTAGTTTTTAGGGTGATTTTAGCTCTATTATATGTCTACGTCTCGTGTAGATAGCCTAGTTATAGAGGCTCTAAATCCCGTTTCGTGTCTCCACTATACAAGACCAATTCACTTTAGTGTACAATCTCAGAAAATATTTTTAGAGAGAATATTATTTTGTCAATTCAATCTTAACTAGCCTAGTTTTTAGGGTGATTTTAGCTCTATTATATGTCTACGTCTCGTGTAGATAGCCTAGTTATAGAGGCTCTAAATCCCGTTTCGTGTCTCCACTATACAAGACCAATTCACTTTAGTGTACAATCTCAGAAAATATTTTTAGAGAGAATATTATTTGTCAATTCAATCTTAACTAGCCTAGTTTTTAGGGTGATTTTAGCTCTATTATATGTCTACGTCTCGTGTAGATAGCCTAGTTATAGAGGCTCTAAATCCCGTTTCGTGTCTCCACTATACAAGACCAATTCACTTTAGTGTACAATCTCAGAAAATATTTTTAGAGAGAATATTATTTTGTCAATTCAATCTTAACTAGCCTAGTTTTTAGGGTGATTTTAGCTCTATTATATGTCTACGTCTCGTGTAGATAGCCTAGTTATAGAGGCTCTAAATCCCGTTTCGTGTCTCCACTATACAAGACCAATTCACTTTAGTGTACAATCTCAGAAAATATTTTTAGAGAGAATATTATTTTGTCAATTCAATCTTAACTAGCCTAGTTTTTAGGGTGATTTTAGCTCTATTATATGTCTACGTCTCGTGTAGATAGCCTAGTTATAGAGGCTCTAAATCCCGTTTCGTGTCTCCACTATACAAGACCAATTCACTTTAGTGTACAATCTCAGAAAATATTTTTAGAGAGAATATTATTTTGTCAATTCAATCTTAACTAGCCTAGTTTTTAGGGTGATTTTAGCTCTATTATATGTCTACGTCTCGTGTAGATAGCCTAGTTATAGAGGCTCTAAATCCCGTTTCGTGTCTCCACTATACAAGACCAATTCACTTTAGTGTACAATCTCAGAAAATATTTTTAGAGAGAATATTATTTTGTCAATTCAATCTTAACTAGCCTAGTTTTTAGGGTGATTTTAGCTCTATTATATGTCTACGTCTCGTGTAGATAGCCTAGTTATAGAGGCTCTAAATCCCGTTTCGTGTCTCCACTATACAAGACCAATTCACTTTAGTGTACAATCTCAGAAAATATTTTTAGAGAGAATATTATTTTGTCAATTCAATCTTAACTAGCCTAGTTTTTAGGGTGATTTTAGCTCTATTATATGTCTACGTCTCGTGTAGATAGCCTAGTTATAGAGGCTCTAAATCCCGTTTCGTGTCTCCACTATACAAGACCAATTCACTTTAGTGTACAATCTCAGAAAATATTTTTAGAGAGAATATTTTTGTCAATTCAATCTTAACTAGCCTAGTTTTTAGGGTGATTTTAGCTCTATTATATGTCTACGTCTCGTGTAGATAGCCTAGTTATAGAGGCTCTAAATCCCGTTTCGTGTCTCCACTATACAAGACCAATTCACTTTAGTGTACAATCTCAGAAAATATTTTTAGAGAGAATATTATTTTGTCAATTCAATCTTAACTAGCCTAGTTTTTAGGGTGATTTTAGCTCTATTATATGTCTACGTCTCGTGTAGATAGCCTAGTTATAGAGGCTCTAAATCCCGTTTCGTGTCTCCACTATACAAGACCAATTCACTTTAGTGTACAATCTCAGAAAATATTTTTAGAGAGAATATTATTTTGTCAATTCAATCTTAACTAGCCTAGTTTTTAGGGTGATTTTAGCTCTATTATATGTCTACGTCTCGTGTAGATAGCCTAGTTATAGAGGCTCTAAATCCCGTTTCGTGTCTCCACTATACAAGACCAATTCACTTTAGTGTACAATCTCAGAAAATATTTTTAGAGAGAATATTATTTTGTCAATTCAATCTTAACTAGCCTAGTTTTTAGGGTGATTTTAGCTCTATTATATGTCTACGTCTCGTGTAGATAGCCTAGTTATAGAGGCTCTAAATCCCGTTTCGTGTCTCCACTATACAAGACCAATTCACTTTAGTGTACAATCTCAGAAAATATTTTTAGAGAGAATATTATTTTGTCAATTCAATCTTAACTAGCCTAGTTTTTAGGGTGATTTTAGCTCTATTATGTCTACGTCTCGTGTAGATAGCCTAGTTATAGAGGCTCTAAATCCCGTTTCGTGTCTCCACTATACAAGACCAATTCACTTTAGTGTACAATCTCAGAAAATATTTTTAGAGAGAATATTATTTTGTCAATTCAATCTTAACTAGCCTAGTTTTTAGGGTGATTTTAGCTCTATTATATGTCTACGTCTCGTGTAGATAGCCTAGTTATAGAGGCTCTAAATCCCGTTTCGTGTCTCCACTATACAAGACCAATTCACTTTAGTGTACAATCTCAGAAAATATTTTTAGAGAGAATATTATTTTGTCAATTCAATCTTAACTAGCCTAGTTTTTAGGGTGATTTTAGCTCTATTATATGTCTACGTCTCGTGTAGATAGCCTAGTTATAGAGGCTCTAAATCCGTTTCGTGTCTCCACTATACAAGACCAATTCACTTTAGTGTACAATCTCAGAAAATATTTTTAGAGAGAATATTATTTTGTCAATTCAATCTTAACTAGCCTAGTTTTTAGGGTGATTTTAGCTCTATTATATGTCTACGTCTCGTGTAGATAGCCTAGTTATAGAGGCTCTAAATCCCGTTTCGTGTCTCCACTATACAAGACCAATTCACTTTAGTGTACAATCTCAGAAAATATTTTTAGAGAGAATATTATTTTGTCAATTCAATCTTAACTAGCCTAGTTTTTAGGGTGATTTTAGCTCTATTATATGTCTACGTCTCGTGTAGATAGCCTAGTTATAGAGGCTCTAAATCCCGTTTCGTGTCTCCACTATACAAGACCAATTCACTTTAGTGTACAATCTCAGAAAATATTTTTAGAGAGAATATTATTTTGTCAATTCAATCTTAACTAGCCTAGTTTTTAGGGTGATTTTAGCTCTATTATATGTCTACGTCTCGTGTAGATAGCCTAGTTATAGAGGCTCTAAATCCCGTTTCGTGTCTCCACTATACAAGACCAATTCACTTTAGTGTACAATCTCAGAAAATATTTTTAGAGAGAATATTATTTTGTCAATTCAATCTTAACTAGCCTAGTTTTTAGGGTGATTTTAGCTCTATTATATGTCTACGTCTCGTGTAGATAGCCTAGTTATAGAGGCTCTAAATCCCGTTTCGTGTCTCCACTATACAAGACCAATTCACTTTAGTGTACAATCTCAGAAAATATTTTTAGAGAGAATATTATTTTGTCAATTCAATCTTAACTAGCCTAGTTTTTAGGGTGATTTTAGCTCTATTATATGTCTACGTCTCGTGTAGATAGCCTAGTTATAGAGGCTCTAAATCCCGTTTCGTGTCTCCACTATACAAGACCAATTCACTTTAGTGTACAATCTCAGAAAATATTTTTGAGAGAATATTATTTTGTCAATTCAATCTTAACTAGCCTAGTTTTTAGGGTGATTTTAGCTCTATTATATGTCTACGTCTCGTGTAGATAGCCTAGTTATAGAGGCTCTAAATCCCGTTTCGTGTCTCCACTATACAAGACCAATTCACTTTAGTGTACAATCTCAGAAAATATTTTTAGAGAGAATATTATTTTGTCAATTCAATCTTAACTAGCCTAGTTTTTAGGGTGATTTTAGCTCTATTATATGTCTACGTCTCGTGTAGATAGCCTAGTTATAGAGGCTCTAAATCCCGTTTCGTGTCTCCACTATACAAGACCAATTCACTTTAGTGTACAATCTCAGAAAATATTTTTAGAGAGAATATTATTTTGTCAATTCAATCTTAACTAGCCTAGTTTTTAGGGTGATTTTAGCTCTATTATATGTCTACGTCTCGTGTAGATAGCCTAGTTATAGAGGCTCTAAATCCCGTTTCGTGTCTCCACTATACAAGACCAATTCACTTTAGTGTACAATCTCAGAAAATATTTTTAGAGAGAATATTATTTTGTCAATTCAATCTTAACTAGCCTAGTTTTTAGGGTGATTTTAGCTCTATTATATGTCTACGTCTCGTGTAGATAGCCTAGTTATAGAGGCTCTAAATCCCGTTTCGTGTCTCCACTATACAAGACCAATTCACTTTAGTGTACAATCTCAGAAAATATTTTTAGAGAGAATATTATTTTGTCAATTCAATCTTAACTAGCCTAGTTTTTAGGGTGATTTTAGCTCTATTATATGTCTACGTCTCGTGTAGATAGCCTAGTTATAGAGGCTCTAAATCCCGTTTCGTGTCTCCACTATACAAGACCAATTCACTTTAGTGTACAATCTCAGAAAATATTTTTAGAGAGAATATTATTTTGTCAATTCAATCTTAACTAGCCTAGTTTTTAGGGTGATTTTAGCTCTATTATATGTCTACGTCTCGTGTAGATAGCCTAGTTATAGAGGCTCTAAATCCCGTTTCGTGTCTCCACTATACAAGACCAATTCACTTTAGTGTACAATCTCAGAAAATATTTTTGAGAGAATATTATTTTGTCAATTCAATCTTAACTAGCCTAGTTTTTAGGGTGATTTTAGCTCTATTATATGTCTACGTCTCGTGTAGATAGCCTAGTTATAGAGGCTCTAAATCCCGTTTCGTGTCTCCACTATACAAGACCAATTCACTTTAGTGTACAATCTCAGAAAATATTTTTAGAGAGAATATTATTTTGTCAATTCAATCTTAACTAGCCTAGTTTTTAGGGTGATTTTAGCTCTATTATATGTCTACGTCTCGTGTAGATAGCCTAGTTATAGAGGCTCTAAATCCCGTTTCGTGTCTCCACTATACAAGACCAATTCACTTTAGTGTACAATCTCAGAAAATATTTTTAGAGAGAATATTATTTTGTCAATTCAATCTTAACTAGCCTAGTTTTTAGGGTGATTTTAGCTCTATTATATGTCTACGTCTCGTGTAGATAGCCTAGTTATAGAGGCTCTAAATCCCGTTTCGTGTCTCCACTATACAAGACCAATTCACTTTAGTGTACAATCTCAGAAAATATTTTTAGAGAGAATATTATTTTGTCAATTCAATCTTAACTAGCCTAGTTTTTAGGGTGATTTTAGCTCTATTATATGTCTACGTCTCGTGTAGATAGCCTAGTTATAGAGGCTCTAAATCCCGTTTCGTGTCTCCACTATACAAGACCAATTCACTTTAGTGTACAATCTCAGAAAATATTTTTAGAGAGAATATTATTTTGTCAATTCAATCTTAACTAGCCTAGTTTTTAGGGTGATTTTAGCTCTATTATATGTCTACGTCTCGTGTAGATAGCCTAGTTATAGAGGCTCTAAATCCCGTTTCGTGTCTCCACTATACAAGACCAATTCACTTTAGTGTACAATCTCAGAAAATATTTTTAGAGAGAATATTATTTTGTCAATTCAATCTTAACTAGCCTAGTTTTTAGGGTGATTTTAGCTCTATTATATGTCTACGTCTCGTGTAGATAGCCTAGTTATAGAGGCTCTAAATCCCGTTTCGTGTCTCCACTATACAAGACCAATTCACTTTAGTGTACAATCTCAGAAAATATTTTTAGAGAGAATATTATTTTGTCAATTCAATCTTAACTAGCCTAGTTTTTAGGGTGATTTTAGCTCTATTATATGTCTACGTCTCGTGTAGATAGCCTAGTTATAGAGGCTCTAAATCCCGTTTCGTGTCTCCACTATACAAGACCAATTCACTTTAGTGTACAATCTCAGAAAATATTTTTAGAGAGAATATTATTTTGTCAATTCAATCTTAACTAGCCTAGTTTTTAGGGTGATTTTAGCTCTATTATATGTCTACGTCTCGTGTAGATAGCCTAGTTATAGAGGCTCTAAATCCCGTTTCGTGTCTCCACTATACAAGACCAATTCACTTTAGTGTACAATCTCAGAAAATATTTTTAGAGAGAATATTATTTTGTCAATTCAATCTTAACTAGCCTAGTTTTTAGGGTGATTTTAGCTCTATTATATGTCTACGTCTCGTGTAGATAGCCTAGTTATAGAGGCTCTAAATCCCGTTTCGTGTCTCCACTATACAAGACCAATTCACTTTAGTGTACAATCTCAGAAAATATTTTTAGAGAGAATATTATTTTGTCAATTCAATCTTAACTAGCCTAGTTTTTAGGGTGATTTTAGCTCTATTATATGTCTACGTCTCGTGTAGATAGCCTAGTTATAGAGGCTCTAAATCCCGTTTCGTGTCTCCACTATACAAGACCAATTCACTTTAGTGTACAATCTCAGAAAATATTTTTAGAGAGAATATTATTTTGTCAATTCAATCTTAACTAGCCTAGTTTTTAGGGTGATTTTAGCTCTATTATATGTCTACGTCTCGTGTAGATAGCCTAGTTATAGAGGCTCTAAATCCCGTTTCGTGTCTCCACTATACAAGACCAATTCACTTTAGTGTACAATCTCAGAAAATATTTTTAGAGAGAATATTATTTTGTCAATTCAATCTTAACTAGCCTAGTTTTTAGGGTGATTTTAGCTCTATTATATGTCTACGTCTCGTGTAGATAGCCTAGTTATAGAGGCTCTAAATCCCGTTTCGTGTCTCCACTATACAAGACCAATTCACTTTAGTGTACAATCTCAGAAAATATTTTTAGAGAGAATATTTTTTTGTCAATTCAATCTTAACTAGCCTAGTTTTTAGGGTGATTTTAGCTCTATTATATGTCTACGTCTCGTGTAGATAGCCTAGTTATAGAGGCTCTAAATCCCGTTTCGTGTCTCCACTATACAAGACCAATTCACTTTAGTGTACAATCTCAGAAAATATTTTTAGAGAGAATATTATTTTGTCAATTCAATCTTAACTAGCCTAGTTTTTAGGGTGATTTTAGCTCTATTATATGTCTACGTCTCGTGTAGATAGCCTAGTTATAGAGGCTCTAAATCCCGTTTCGTGTC
This sequence comes from Paralithodes platypus, assembly GCA_032716605.1. Lineage (NCBI taxonomy): Eukaryota > Metazoa > Arthropoda > Malacostraca > Decapoda > Lithodidae > Paralithodes > Paralithodes platypus. Next base: position 28,188,643 of record CM064547.1, read on the forward strand.
TCCACTATACAAGACCAATTCACTTTAGTGTACAATCTCAGAAAATATTTTTAGAGAGAATATTATTTTGTCAATTCAATCTTAACTAGCCTAGTTTTTAGGGTGATTTTAGCTCTATTATATGTCTACGTCTCGTGTAGATAGCCTAGTTATAGAGGCTCTAAATCCCGTTTCGTGTCTCCACTATACAAGACCAATTCACTTTAGTGTACAATCTCAGAAAATATTTTTAGAGAGAATATTATTTTGTCAATTCAATCTTAACTAGCCTAGTTTTTAGGGTGATTTTAGCTCTATTATATGTCTACGTCTCGTGTAGATAGCCTAGTTATAGAGGCTCTAAATCCCGTTTCGTGTCTCCACTATACAAGACCAATTCACTTTAGTGTACAATCTCAGAAAATATTTTTAGAGAGAATATTATTTTGTCAATTCAATCTTAACTAGCCTAGTTTTTAGGGTGATTTTAGCTCTATTATATGTCTACGTCTCGTGTAGATAGCCTAGTTATAGAGGCTCTAAATCCCGTTTCGTGTCTCCACTATACAAGACCAATTCACTTTAGTGTACAATCTCAGAAAATATTTTTAGAGAGAATATTATTTTGTCAATTCAATCTTAACTAGCCTAGTTTTTAGGGTGATTTTAGCTCTATTATATGTCTACGTCTCGTGTAGATAGCCTAGTTATAGAGGCTCTAAATCCCGTTTCGTGTCTCCACTATACAAGACCAATTCACTTTAGTGTACAATCTCAGAAAATATTTTTAGAGAGAATATTATTTTGTCAATTCAATCTTAACTAGCCTAGTTTTTAGGGTGATTTTAGCTCTATTATATGTCTACGTCTCGTGTAGATAGCCTAGTTATAGAGGCTCTAAATCCCGTTTCGTGTCTCCACTATACAAGACCAATTCACTTTAGTGTACAATCTCAGAAAATATTTTTAGAGAGAATATTATTTTGTCAATTCAATCTTAACTAGCCTAGTTTTTAGGGTGATTTTAGCTCTATTATATGTCTACGTCTCGTGTAGATAGCCTAGTTATAGAGGCTCTAAATCCCGTTTCGTGTCTCCACTATACAAGACCAATTCACTTTAGTGTACAATCTCAGAAAATATTTTTAGAGAGAATATTATTTTGTCAATTCAATCTTAACTAGCCTAGTTTTTAGGGTGATTTTAGCTCTATTATATGTCTACGTCTCGTGTAGATAGCCTAGTTATAGAGGCTCTAAATCCCGTTTCGTGTCTCCACTATACAAGACCAATTCACTTTAGTGTACAATCTCAGAAAATATTTTTAGAGAGAATATTATTTTGTCAATTCAATCTTAACTAGCCTAGTTTTTAGGGTGATTTTAGCTCTATTATATGTCTACGTCTCGTGTAGATAGCCTAGTTATAGAGGCTCTAAATCCCGTTTCGTGTCTCCACTATACAAGACCAATTCACTTTAGTGTACAATCTCAGAAAATATTTTTAGAGAGAATATTATTTTGTCAATTCAATCTTAACTAGCCTAGTTTTTAGGGTGATTTTAGCTCTATTATATGTCTACGTCTCGTGTAGATAGCCTAGTTATAGAGGCTCTAAATCCCGTTTCGTGTCTCCACTATACAAGACCAATTCACTTTAGTGTACAATCTCAGAAAATATTTTTAGAGAGAATATTATTTTGTCAATTCAATCTTAACTAGCCTAGTTTTTAGGGTGATTTTAGCTCTATTATATGTCTACGTCTCGTGTAGATAGCCTAGTTATAGAGGCTCTAAATCCCGTTTCGTGTCTCCACTATACAAGACCAATTCACTTTAGTGTACAATCTCAGAAAATATTTTTAGAGAGAATATTATTTTGTCAATTCAATCTTAACTAGCCTAGTTTTTAGGGTGATTTTAGCTCTATTATATGTCTACGTCTCGTGTAGATAGCCTAGTTATAGAGGCTCTAAATCCCGTTTCGTGTCTCCACTATACAAGACCAATTCACTTTAGTGTACAATCTCAGAAAATATTTTTAGAGAGAATATTATTTTGTCAATTCAATCTTAACTAGCCTAGTTTTTAGGGTGATTTTAGCTCTATTATATGTCTACGTCTCGTGTAGATAGCCTAGTTATAGAGGCTCTAAATCCCGTTTCGTGTCTCCACTATACAAGACCAATTCACTTTAGTGTACAATCTCAGAAAATATTTTTAGAGAGAATATTATTTTGTCAATTCAATCTTAACTAGCCTAGTTTTTAGGGTGATTTTAGCTCTATTATATGTCTACGTCTCGTGTAGATAGCCTAGTTATAGAGGCTCTAAATCCCGTTTCGTGTCTCCACTATACAAGACCAATTCACTTTAGTGTACAATCTCAGAAAATATTTTTAGAGAGAATATTATTTTGTCAATTCAATCTTAACTAGCCTAGTTTTTAGGGTGATTTTAGCTCTATTATATGTCTACGTCTCGTGTAGATAGCCTAGTTATAGAGGCTCTAAATCCCGTTTCGTGTCTCCACTATACAAGACCAATTCACTTTAGTGTACAATCTCAGAAAATATTTTTAGAGAGAATATTATTTTGTCAATTCAATCTTAACTAGCCTAGTTTTTAGGGTGATTTTAGCTCTATTATATGTCTACGTCTCGTGTAGATAGCCTAGTTATAGAGGCTCTAAATCCCGTTTCGTGTCTCCACTATACAAGACCAATTCACTTTAGTGTACAATCTCAGAAAATATTTTTAGAGAGAATATTATTTTGTCAATTCAATCTTAACTAGCCTAGTTTTTAGGGTGATTTTAGCTCTATTATATGTCTACGTCTCGTGTAGATAGCCTAGTTATAGAGGCTCTAAATCCCGTTTCGTGTCTCCACTATACAAGACCAATTCACTTTAGTGTACAATCTCAGAAAATATTTTTAGAGAGAATATTATTTTGTCAATTCAATCTTAACTAGCCTAGTTTTTAGGGTGATTTTAGCTCTATTATATGTCTACGTCTCGTGTAGATAGCCTAGTTATAGAGGCTCTAAATCCCGTTTCGTGTCTCCACTATACAAGACCAATTCACTTTAGTGTACAATCTCAGAAAATATTTTTAGAGAGAATATTATTTTGTCAATTCAATCTTAACTAGCCTAGTTTTTAGGGTGATTTTAGCTCTATTATATGTCTACGTCTCGTGTAGATAGCCTAGTTATAGAGGCTCTAAATCCCGTTTCGTGTCTCCACTATACAAGACCAATTCACTTTAGTGTACAATCTCAGAAAATATTTTTAGAGAGAATATTATTTTGTCAATTCAATCTTAACTAGCCTAGTTTTTAGGGTGATTTTAGCTCTATTATATGTCTACGTCTCGTGTAGATAGCCTAGTTATAGAGGCTCTAAATCCCGTTTCGTGTCTCCACTATACAAGACCAATTCACTTTAGTGTACAATCTCAGAAAATATTTTTAGAGAGAATATTATTTTGTCAATTCAATCTTAACTAGCCTAGTTTTTAGGGTGATTTTAGCTCTATTATATGTCTACGTCTCGTGTAGATAGCCTAGTTATAGAGGCTCTAAATCCCGTTTCGTGTCTCCACTATACAAGACCAATTCACTTTAGTGTACAATCTCAGAAAATATTTTTAGAGAGAATATTATTTTGTCAATTCAATCTTAACTAGCCTAGTTTTTAGGGTGATTTTAGCTCTATTATATGTCTACGTCTCGTGTAGATAGCCTAGTTATAGAGGCTCTAAATCCCGTTTCGTGTCTCCACTATACAAGACCAATTCACTTTAGTGTACAATCTCAGAAAATATTTTTAGAGAGAATATTATTTTGTCAATTCAATCTTAACTAGCCTAGTTTTTAGGGTGATTTTAGCTCTATTATATGTCTACGTCTCGTGTAGATAGCCTAGTTATAGAGGCTCTAAATCCCGTTTCGTGTCTCCACTATACAAGACCAATTCACTTTAGTGTACAATCTCAGAAAATATTTTTAGAGAGAATATTATTTTGTCAATTCAATCTTAACTAGCCTAGTTTTTAGGGTGATTTTAGCTCTATTATATGTCTACGTCTCGTGTAGATAGCCTAGTTATAGAGGCTCTAAATCCCGTTTCGTGTCTCCACTATACAAGACCAATTCACTTTAGTGTACAATCTCAGAAAATATTTTTAGAGAGAATATTATTTTGTCAATTCAATCTTAACTAGCCTAGTTTTTAGGGTGATTTTAGCTCTATTATATGTCTACGTCTCGTGTAGATAGCCTAGTTATAGAGGCTCTAAATCCCGTTTCGTGTCTCCACTATACAAGACCAATTCACTTTAGTGTACAATCTCAGAAAATATTTTTAGAGAGAATATTATTTTGTCAATTCAATCTTAACTAGCCTAGTTTTTAGGGTGATTTTAGCTCTATTATATGTCTACGTCTCGTGTAGATAGCCTAGTTATAGAGGCTCTAAATCCCGTTTCGTGTCTCCACTATACAAGACCAATTCACTTTAGTGTACAATCTCAGAAAATATTTTTAGAGAGAATATTATTTTGTCAATTCAATCTTAACTAGCCTAGTTTTTAGGGTGATTTTAGCTCTATTATATGTCTACGTCTCGTGTAGATAGCCTAGTTATAGAGGCTCTAAATCCCGTTTCGTGTCTCCACTATACAAGACCAATTCACTTTAGTGTACAATCTCAGAAAATATTTTTAGAGAGAATATTATTTTGTCAATTCAATCTTAACTAGCCTAGTTTTTAGGGTGATTTTAGCTCTATTATATTTCTACGTCTCGTGTAGATAGCCTAGTTATAGAGGCTCTAAATCCCGTTTCGTGTCGTGTCTCCACTATACAAGACCAATTCACTTTAGTGTACAATCTCAGAAAATATTTTTAGAGAGAATATTATTTTGTCAATTCAATCTTAACTAGCCTAGTTTTTAGGGTGATTTTAGCTCTATTATATGTCTACGTCTCGTGTAGATAGCCTAGTTATAGAGGCTCTAAATCCCGTTTCGTGTCTCCACTATACAAGACCAATTCACTTTAGTGTACAATCTCAGAAAATATTTTTAGAGAGAATATTATTTTGTCAATTCAATCTTAACTAGCCTAGTTTTTAGGGTGATTTTAGCTCTATTATATGTCTACGTCTCGTGTAGATAGCCTAGTTATAGAGGCTCTAAATCCCGTTTCGTGTCTCCACTATACAAGACCAATTCACTTTAGTGTACAATCTCAGAAAATATTTTTAGAGAGAATATTATTTTGTCAATTCAATCTTAACTAGCCTAGTTTTTAGGGTGATTTTAGCTCTATTATATGTCTACGTCTCGTGTAGATAGCCTAGTTATAGAGGCTCTAAATCCCGTTTCGTGTCTCCACTATACAAGACCAATTCACTTTAGTGTACAATCTCAGAAAATATTTTTAGAGAGAATATTATTTTGTCAATTCAATCTTAACTAGCCTAGTTTTTAGGGTGATTTTAGCTCTATTATATGTCTACGTCTCGTGTAGATAGCCTAGTTATAGAGGCTCTAAATCCCGTTTCGTGTCTCCACTATACAAGACCAATTCACTTTAGTGTACAATCTCAGAAAATATTTTTAGAGAGAATATTATTTTGTCAATTCAATCTTAACTAGCCTAGTTTTTAGGGTGATTTTAGCTCTATTATATGTCTACGTCTCGTGTAGATAGCCTAGTTATAGAGGCTCTAAATCCCGTTTCGTGTCTCCACTATACAAGACCAATTCACTTTAGTGTACAATCTCAGAAAATATTTTTAGAGAGAATATTATTTTGTCAATTCAATCTTAACTAGCCTAGTTTTTAGGGTGATTTTAGCTCTATTATATGTCTACGTCTCGTGTAGATAGCCTAGTTATAGAGGCTCTAAATCCCGTTTCGTGTCTCCACTATACAAGACCAATTCACTTTAGTGTACAATCTCAGAAAATATTTTTAGAGAGAATATTATTTTGTCAATTCAATCTTAACTAGCCTAGTTTTTAGGGTGATTTTAGCTCTATTATATGTCTACGTCTCGTGTAGATAGCCTAGTTATAGAGGCTCTAAATCCCGTTTCGTGTCTCCACTATACAAGACCAATTCACTTTAGTGTACAATCTCAGAAAATATTTTTAGAGAGAATATTATTTTGTCAATTCAATCTTAACTAGCCTAGTTTTTAGGGTGATTTTAGCTCTATTATATGTCTACGTCTCGTGTAGATAGCCTAGTTATAGAGGCTCTAAATCCCGTTTCGTGTCTCCACTATACAAGACCAATTCACTTTAGTGTACAATCTCAGAAAATATTTTTAGAGAGAATATTATTTTGTCAATTCAATCTTAACTAGCCTAGTTTTTAGGGTGATTTTAGCTCTATTATATGTCTACGTCTCGTGTAGATAGCCTAGTTATAGAGGCTCTAAATCCCGTTTCGTGTCTCCACTATACAAGACCAATTCACTTTAGTGTACAATCTCAGAAAATATTTTTAGAGAGAATATTATTTTGTCAATTCAATCTTAACTAGCCTAGTTTTTAGGGTGATTTTAGCTCTATTATATGTCTACGTCTCGTGTAGATAGCCTAGTTATAGAGGCTCTAAATCCCGTTTCGTGTCTCCACTATACAAGACCAATTCACTTTAGTGTACAATCTCAGAAAATATTTTTAGAGAGAATATTATTTTGTCAATTCAATCTTAACTAGCCTAGTTTTTAGGGTGATTTTAGCTCTATTATATGTCTACGTCTCGTGTAGATAGCCTAGTTATAGAGGCTCTAAATCCCGTTTCGTGTCTCCACTATACAAGACCAATTCACTTTAGTGTACAATCTCAGAAAATATTTTTAGAGAGAATATTATTTTGTCAATTCAATCTTAACTAGCCTAGTTTTTAGGGTGATTTTAGCTCTATTATATGTCTACGTCTCGTGTAGATAGCCTAGTTATAGAGGCTCTAAATCCCGTTTCGTGTCTCCACTATACAAGACCAATTCACTTTAGTGTACAATCTCAGAAAATATTTTTAGAGAGAATATTTTGTCAATTCAATCTTAACTAGCCTAGTTTTTAGGGTGATTTTAGCTCTATTATATGTCTACGTCTCGTGTAGATAGCCTAGTTATAGAGGCTCTAAATCCCGTTTCGTGTCTCCACTATACAAGACCAATTCACTTTAGTGTACAATCTCAGAAAATATTTTTAGAGAGAATATTATTTTGTCAATTCAATCTTAACTAGCCTAGTTTTTAGGGTGATTTTAGCTCTATTATATGTCTACGTCTCGTGTAGATAGCCTAGTTATAGAGGCTCTAAATCCCGTTTCGTGTCTCCACTATACAAGACCAATTCACTTTAGTGTACAATCTCAGAAAATATTTTTAGAGAGAATATTATTTTGTCAATTCAATCTTAACTAGCCTAGTTTTTAGGGTGATTTTAGCTCTATTATATGTCTACGTCTCGTGTAGATAGCCTAGTTATAGAGGCTCTAAATCCCGTTTCGTGTCTCCACTATACAAGACCAATTCACTTTAGTGTACAATCTCAGAAAATATTTTTAGAGAGAATATTATTTTGTCAATTCAATCTTAACTAGCCTAGTTTTTAGGGTGATTTTAGCTCTATTATATGTCTACGTCTCGTGTAGATAGCCTAGTTATAGAGGCTCTAAATCCCGTTTCGTGTCTCCACTATACAAGACCAATTCACTTTAGTGTACAATCTCAGAAAATATTTTTAGAGAGAATATTATTTTGTCAATTCAATCTTAACTAGCCTAGTTTTTAGGGTGATTTTAGCTCTATTATATGTCTACGTCTCGTGTAGATAGCCTAGTTATAGAGGCTCTAAATCCCGTTTCGTGTCTCCACTATACAAGACCAATTCACTTTAGTGTACAATCTCAGAAAATATTTTTAGAGAGAATATTATTTTGTCAATTCAATCTTAACTAGCCTAGTTTTTAGGGTGATTTTAGCTCTATTATATGTCTACGTCTCGTGTAGATAGCCTAGTTATAGAGGCTCTAAATCCCGTTTCGTGTCTCCACTATACAAGACCAATTCACTTTAGTGTACAATCTCAGAAAATATTTTTAGAGAGAATATTATTTTGTCAATTCAATCTTAACTAGCCTAGTTTTTAGGGTGATTTTAGCTCTATTATATGTCTACGTCTCGTGTAGATAGCCTAGTTATAGAGGCTCTAAATCCCGTTTCGTGTCTCCACTATACAAGACCAATTCACTTTAGTGTACAATCTCAGAAAATATTTTTAGAGAGAATATTATTTTGTCAATTCAATCTTAACTAGCCTAGTTTTTAGGGTGATTTTAGCTCTATTATATGTCTACGTCTCGTGTAGATAGCCTAGTTATAGAGGCTCTAAATCCCGTTTCGTGTCTCCACTATACAAGACCAATTCACTTTAGTGTACAATCTCAGAAAATATTTTTAGAGAGAATATTATTTTGTCAATTCAATCTTAACTAGCCTAGTTTTTAGGGTGATTTTAGCTCTATTATATGTCTACGTCTCGTGTAGATAGCCTAGTTATAGAGGCTCTAAATCCCGTTTCGTGTCTCCACTATACAAGACCAATTCACTTTAGTGTACAATCTCAGAAAATATTTTTAGAGAGAATATTATTTTGTCAATTCAATCTTAACTAGCCTAGTTTTTAGGGTGATTTTAGCTCTATTATATGTCTACGTCTCGTGTAGATAGCCTAGTTATAGAGGCTCTAAATCCCGTTTCGTGTCTCCACTATACAAGACCAATTCACTTTAGTGTACAATCTCAGAAAATATTTTTAGAGAGAATATTATTTTGTCAATTCAATCTTAACTAGCCTAGTTTTTAGGGTGATTTTAGCTCTATTATATGTCTACGTCTCGTGTAGATAGCCTAGTTATAGAGGCTCTAAATCCCGTTTCGTGTCTCCACTATACAAGACCAATTCACTTTAGTGTACAATCTCAGAAAATATTTTTAGAGAGAATATTATTTTGTCAATTCAATCTTAACTAGCCTAGTTTTTAGGGTGATTTTAGCTCTATTATATGTCTACGTCTCGTGTAGATAGCCTAGTTATAGAGGCTCTAAATCCCGTTTCGTGTCTCCACTATACAAGACCAATTCACTTTAGTGTACAATCTCAGAAAATATTTTTAGAGAGAATATTATTTTGTCAATTCAATCTTAACTAGCCTAGTTTTTAGGGTGATTTTAGCTCTATTATATGTCTACGTCTCGTGTAGATAGCCTAGTTATAGAGGCTCTAAATCCCGTTTCGTGTCTCCACTATACAAGACCAATTCACTTTAGTGTACAATCTCAGAAAATATTTTTAGAGAGAATATTATTTTGTCAATTCAATCTTAACTAGCCTAGTTTTTAGGGTGATTTTAGCTCTATTATATGTCTACGTCTCGTGTAGATAGCCTAGTTATAGAGGCTCTAAATCCCGTTTCGTGTCTCCACTATACAAGACCAATTCACTTTAGTGTACAATCTCAGAAAATATTTTTAGAGAGAATATTATTTTGTCAATTCAATCTTAACTAGCCTAGTTTTTAGGGTGATTTTAGCTCTATTATATGTCTACGTCTCGTGTAGATAGCCTAGTTATAGAGGCTCTAAATCCCGTTTCGTGTCTCCACTATACAAGACCAATTCACTTTAGTGTACAATCTCAGAAAATATTTTTAGAGAGAATTGAATTTTGTCAATTCAATCTTAACTAGCCTAGTTTTTAGGGTGATTTTAGCTCTATTATATGTCTACGTCTCGTGTAGATAGCCTAGTTATAGAGGCTCTAAATCCCGTTTCGTGTCTCCACTATACAAGACCAATTCACTTTAGTGTACAATCTCAGAAAATATTTTTAGAGAGAATATTATTTTGTCAATTCAATCTTAACTAGCCTAGTTTTTAGGGTGATTTTAGCTCTATTATATGTCTACGTCTCGTGTAGATAGCCTAGTTATAGAGGCTCTAAATCCCGTTTCGTGTCTCCACTATACAAGACCAATTCACTTTAGTGTACAATCTCAGAAAATATTTTTAGAGAGAATATTATTTTGTCAATTCAATCTTAACTAGCCTAGTTTTTAGGGTGATTTTAGCTCTATTATATGTCTACGTCTCGTGTAGATAGCCTAGTTATAGAGGCTCTAAATCCCGTTTCGTGTCTCCACTATACAAGACCAATTCACTTTAGTGTACAATCTCAGAAAATATTTTTAGAGAGAATATTATTTTGTCAATTCAATCTTAACTAGCCTAGTTTTTAGGGTGATTTTAGCTCTATTATATGTCTACGTCTCGTGTAGATAGCCTAGTTATAGAGGCTCTAAATCCCGTTTCGTGTCTCCACTATACAAGACCAATTCACTTTAGTGTACAATCTCAGAAAATATTTTTAGAGAGAATATTATTTTGTCAATTCAATCTTAACTAGCCTAGTTTTTAGGGTGATTTTAGCTCTATTATATGTCTACGTCTCGTGTAGATAGCCTAGTTATAGAGGCTCTAAATCCCGTTTCGTGTCTCCACTATACAAGACCAATTCACTTTAGTGTACAATCTCAGAAAATATTTTTAGAGAGAATATTATTTTGTCAATTCAATCTTAACTAGCCTAGTTTTTAGGGTGATTTTAGCTCTATTATATGTCTACGTCTCGTGTAGATAGCCTAGTTATAGAGGCTCTAAATCCCGTTTCGTGTCTCCACTATACAAGACCAATTCACTTTAGTGTACAATCTCAGAAAATATTTTTAGAGAGAATATTATTTTGTCAATTCAATCTTAACTAGCCTAGTTTTTAGGGTGATTTTAGCTCTATTATATGTCTACGTCTCGTGTAGATAGCCTAGTTATAGAGGCTCTAAATCCCGTTTCGTGTCTCCACTATACAAGACCAATTCACTTTAGTGTACAATCTCAGAAAATATTTTTAGAGAGAATATTATTTTGTCAATTCAATCTTAACTAGCCTAGTTTTTAGGGTGATTTTAGCTCTATTATATGTCTACGTCTCGTGTAGATAGCCTAGTTATAGAGGCTCTAAATCCCGTTTCGTGTCTCCACTATACAAGACCAATTCACTTTAGTGTACAATCTCAGAAAATATTTTTAGAGAGAATATTATTTTGTCAATTCAATCTTAACTAGCCTAGTTTTTAGGGTGATTTTAGCTCTATTATATGTCTACGTCTCGTGTAGATAGCCTAGTTATAGAGGCTCTAAATCCCGTTTCGTGTCTCCACTATACAAGACCAATTCACTTTAGTGTACAATCTCAGAAAATATTTTTAGAGAGAATATTATTTTGTCAATTCAATCTTAACTAGCCTAGTTTTTAGGGTGATTTTAGCTCTATTATATGTCTACGTCTCGTGTAGATAGCCTAGTTATAGAGGCTCTAAATCCCGTTTCGTGTCTCCACTATACAAGACCAATTCACTTTAGTGTACAATCTCAGAAAATATTTTAGAGATAATATTATTTTGTCAATTCAATCTTAACTAGCCTAGTTTTTAGGGTGATTTTAGCTCTATTATGTCTACGTCTCGTGTAGATAGCCTAGTTATAGAGGCTCTAAATCCCGTTTCGTGTCTCCACTATACAAGACCAATTCACTTTAGTGTACAATCTCAGAAAATATTTTTAGAGAGAATATTATTTTGTCAATTCAATCTTAACTAGCCTAGTTTTTAGGGTGATTTTAGCTCTATTATATGTCTACGTCTCGTGTAGATAGCCTAGTTATAGAGGCTCTAAATCCCGTTTCGTGTCTCCACTATACAAGACCAATTCACTTTAGTGTACAATCTCAGAAAATATTTTTAGAGAGAATATTATTTTGTCAATTCAATCTTAACTAGCCTAGTTTTTAGGGTGATTTTAGCTCTATTATATGTCTACGTCTCGTGTAGATAGCCTAGTTATAGAGGCTCTAAATCCCGTTTCGTGTCTCCACTATACAAGACCAATTCACTTTAGTGTACAATCTCAGAAAATATTTTTAGAGAGAATATTATTTTGTCAATTCAATCTTAACTAGCCTAGTTTTTAGGGTGATTTTAGCTCTATTATATGTCTACGTCTCGTGTAGCCTAGTTATAGAGGCTCTAAATCCCGTTTCGTGTCTCCACTATACAAGACCAATTCACTTTAGTGTACAATCTCAGAAAATATTTTTAGAGAGAATATTATTTTGTCAATTCAATCTTAACTAGCCTAGTTTTTAGGGTGATTTTAGCTCTATTATATGTCTACGTCTCGTGTAGATAGCCTAGTTATAGAGGCTCTAAATCCCGTTTCGTGTCTCCACTATACAAGACCAATTCACTTTAGTGTACAATCTCAGAAAATATTTTTAGAGAGAATATTATTTTGTCAATTCAATCTTAACTAGCCTAGTTTTTAGGGTGATTTTAGCTCTATTATATGTCTACGTCTCGTGTAGATAGCCTAGTTATAGAGGCTCTAAATCCCGTTTCGTGTCTCCACTATACAAGACCAATTCACTTTAGTGTACAATCTCAGAAAATATTTTTAGAGAGAATATTATTTTGTCAATTCAATCTTAACTAGCCTAGTTTTTAGGGTGATTTTAGCTCTATTATATGTCTACGTCTCGTGTAGATAGCCTAGTTATAGAGGCTCTAAATCCCGTTTCGTGTCTCCACTATACAAGACCAATTCACTTTAGTGTACAATCTCAGAAAATATTTTTAGAGAGAATATTATTTTGTCAATTCAATCTTAACTAGCCTAGTTTTTAGGGTGATTTTAGCTCTATTATATGTCTACGTCTCGTGTAGATAGCCTAGTTATAGAGGCTCTAAATCCCGTTTCGTGTCTCCACTATACAAGACCAATTCACTTTAGTGTACAATCTCAGAAAATATTTTTAGAGAGAATATTATTTTGTCAATTCAATCTTAACTAGCCTAGTTTTTAGGGTGATTTTAGCTCTATTATATGTCTACGTCTCGTGTAGATAGCCTAGTTATAGAGGCTCTAAATCCCGTTTCGTGTCTCCACTATACAAGACCAATTCACTTTAGTGTACAATCTCAGAAAATATTTTTAGAGAGAATATTATTTTGTCAATTCAATCTTAACTAGCCTAGTTTTTAGGGTGATTTTAGCTCTATTATATGTCTACGTCTCGTGTAGCCTAGTTATAGAGGCTCTAAATCCCGTTTCGTGTCTCCACTATACAAGACCAATTCACTTTAGTGTACAATCTCAGAAAATATTTTAGAGAGAATATTATTTTGTCAATTCAATCTTAACTAGCCTAGTTTTTAGGGTGATTTTAGCTCTATTATATGTCTACGTCTCGTGTAGATAGCCTAGTTATAGAGGCTCTAAATCCCGTTTCGTGTCTCCACTATACAAGACCAATTCACTTTAGTGTACAATCTCAGAAAATATTTTTAGAGAGAATATTATTTTGTCAATTCAATCTTAACTAGCCTAGTTTTTAGGGTGATTTTAGCTCTATTATATGTCTACGTCTCGTGTAGATAGCCTAGTTATAGAGGCTCTAAATCCCGTTTCGTGTCTCCACTATACAAGACCAATTCACTTTAGTGTCCAATCTCAGAAAATATTTTTAGAGAGAATATTATTTTGTCAATTCAATCTTAACTAGCCTAGTTTTTAGGGTGATTTTAGCTCTATTATATGTCTACGTCTCGTGTAGATAGCCTAGTTATAGAGGCTCTAAATCCCGTTTCGTGTCTCCACTATACAAGACCAATTCACTTTAGTGTACAATCTCAGAAAATATTTTTAGAGAGAATATTATTTTGTCAATTTTTTTGTCAACTAGCCTAGTTTTTAGGGTGATTTTAGCTCTATTATATGTCTACGTCTCGTGTAGTTATAGAGGCTCTAAATCCCGTTTCGTGTCTCCACTATACAAGACCAATTCACTTTAGTGTCCAATCTCAGAAAATATTTTTAGAGAGAATATTATTTTGTCAATTCAATCTTAACTAGCCTAGTTTTTAGGGTGATTTTAGCTCTATTATATGTCTACGTCTCGTGTAGATAGCCTAGTTATAGAGGCTCTAAATCCCGTTTCGTGTCTCCACTATACAAGACCAATTCACTTTAGTGTACAATCTCAGAAAATATTTTTAGAGAGAATATTATTTTGTCAATTCAATCTTAACTAGCCTAGTTTTTAGGGTGATTTTAGCTCTATTATATGTCTACGTCTCGTGTAGATAGCCTAGTTATAGAGGCTCTAAATCCCGTTTCGTGTCTCCACTATACAAGACCAATTCACTTTAGTGTACAATCTCAGAAAATATTTTTAGAGAAAATATTATTTTGTCAATTCAATATTAACTAGCCTAGTTTTTAGGGTGATTTTAGCTCTATTATATGTCTACTACGTCTCGTGTAGATAGCCAGCCTATTTATAGGCTCTAAATCCCGTTGTGTGTCTTCTACGTCTCGTGTAGATAGCCAGCCTATTTATAGGCTCTAAATCCCGTTTTATGTATACAATCTCAGAATTTGTTTTGAGAAAATATTATTTTTGACCCTTTCCACCATCTATGTAAAATACCCTCGCCACGCCTATGCTACCCATAAAAAGGAAGTGGAAGGAAAAAGAAACATAATAAGATTACATTTATTTTTTATTATTTTTTTTATTTGATTTGAGTTAACCAATGCACCTGTTCCAGAATCGATCTCACCCGCTCCACTGGCTGCCACCTGTACATTCTCTATCTTAACTGTTCCAGAGTCGATTAATGAAATTAACAAACACATGTACAGCCTGAGAGAAAGCAATTGATGGTAACGTGTCCAATCACTGGCAGCTACCGTACATTCTATACCCCCCAAGGCATATCAGTGCTCATGAAATCCCCGAGAGATAACAAACATTGAAGCTACTAAGTTGAGCAAATTGAGCACGATGGCAAATTCCACACAACAGGAGAATACGAATAAGAAGAAACACCATGGCAGCGGCAGAATCTGCGGTCGTGGTAGCATCACGAAAAATGGGAAGCAGCACATCATTACCGATTTCTATAAACTGGTGAAAATTCAGCGAGGAGGAAACTCGGCGACACTCAATATTCAGCACGTCGCCACAACTCTCAAAAAGCACTGCAATGTCCACTTGACCAACATGATCGATTTGGCTACCATTCAGCCCTGCAGAATTGCCAACCTGGTCAACAAATGTAACACCAACCAGAAGATAGACATGTTATATCTCAAAATCATCTTTGTGCTATCGGTGGTCAAAATATCACCGTTCCGTTTAGATCTCTACCACCACAAAGTGACGAAGAAGTCTCGCTCACGGAACCTGTACTTGACAAACAAAATCTCGGGACAAGCGGACTACGACCCCCTAGCATCTCTATCGCCACTGGCGTGCCGCACTATATTGCACAAAGTGAATTTCGACGAGCTCGTAACGACACTCAAGTGTGCCATAGCTGAGGTTAATGGACGTGACACTAGCGTTGACAATGGACACTGTTCCAAATTGGTGGTAGCAGTAGCACTCTGTATGTGTCGGTGTTACAAAGGCGAGCTGGATACAACCACCTTCCGTCATTTTTACTATACCCCCCCTAAAGCCGATGTTGTCACCACTGCCGATGAAGACCTGGTCACTCTCACCCCCATCAATGAACATTTAAATTTTCTGGCGCGTCTGTTGAAGGTGAACATCAGTAGTGACCTCCACAACATACCACAACAAAGCTGCTACCTTTCGCTCCAAGAAGCTATAAATTTGAAAGATTTGACATCGTACGATCATTCGAAACGCATCATCTTCACACTACTGTGTGCTGCATTGTACAACATGCGATTCTGCCACAACCAAACTCACGCCCTGAAAGTAGCTGTAACTGAAGACGAAAGATTACCGGTCGTTTACTTTGCCCAAAAGAGCGACGGCGCCAATTTCCCCAGTTTGAAATCGGCCCTACAACTCGTGTTGTAGTGAAGGTGAAGGGTTGTGGTACCCAAGCGGAGTGTTGCACCAATTTCACTTTGGATTCACTGATCTGTGCCAAGATTATGTTTGAATGTACATTGCTATCACACACAAACGTCCGAGAGAGTATGATGGACGAAGATTCAGTGAATGGACGGGAAATGAGGGCTATCACCAACTGGTGTATGAACATTGACCCCTTCCCTTACACAATTGATCCGGACCAGGTCTGAATATAACCACGAAGACATCATATTTATTGGAAATCCTGCTTCAACGGGCAAACAACTCACCAATGGATGTTGTAGAATGAAGGACGAAAATCAACAAAATATTACAAAATAATTGTTTTATATCCTGTAATGAAATACAAATATCAGCTAATCTGAGAAGATATGCATTTTATCAAGTAAGATTCTAGTTTTTTAGGGGGATTTGAGCGCCGTCTCTTGCTAGTCTAGTTTTAGGGGCTCTGAATCCCGTTTTTCGTGTCTCCACCATAAAAGACCAGTTTACTTGGATGTTTCGATGTTGTAGAATGAAGGACGAAAATAAACAAAATATTACAAAATAATTGTTGTAATGAAATAAAAATATAAGCTAATCTGAGAAGATATGAATTTTATCAAGTCGATCTTAACTGGTCTAGTTTTTAGGGGGATTTGAGCCCCATCTCTTGTATTAGTTAGTCTAGTTTTAGGGGCTCTGAATCCCATGTTTCATGTCTCCACCGTACAAGACCAGTTTACTTTAGTGTACAATCTCAGATTTTTTGAGAAGATATTATTTTTGTCAAGTCTATCTTAGGGGGTTTTATGAGCCCCGTCAAGTCAATCTTAACTGGCCTAGTTTTCAGGGGGATTCAGGAACGGCGACCTGCCCATCATCGCCATAGCTTCCACAGGGTCCCACCGATATAGGGGGAAAAATCTTTTTTAGGATTTAAAATGAAACGTAAACATTAAACTTATATTTTTTATATTCACAAACAAGGGAACAGTGAAGATACACACGGACAGGTAACAGCCGTCGCCATCAAACACAATTAAACTTTCCTTATTAGACGTAGTTTACTCTCACCAGGTGGGTTGGATCAAGTTCTGGACAAGCCAATCTGACATGTAGACGTAGATTGTGCTCTCACGAGGTAGTCCGGGGAGAATTGCCAATATTGTGTGAGAGCCGAATATTTGCAATTCCCCTCACTTCAGCTGGTCAAGCCAATTTTACATGAAGACGTAGATTGTGCTCTCACCAGGTAGGCATGTAGACGTAGATTGTTGTGCTGTCTCTCTCACTAGGTAGGCTGAGGAAAGTGGCATATTGCCTGAGAGTCTCCAATATCACAGCTTCCCTCAAACCCAGCTGGGGAGGTGGGTTTTCAAGTTATCACACACGTATACTGTACATCCACTATCTCACACACTGGTATATTGTACATAGAGTCTTCATTTTGTATAGCTTAGTTTCAAGTTCTGGTCAAGCCAATCCTTAACTCACCATAGCTTCCAGGGTCCCACCAACTATCTCACACACACACACTCTGGTATACTGTATATAGATAAAGTGTAGGTCAAGTATTTAAACCCCATTGTATGTCTTCATCATCTTATATTCACAAACTCAGGAACGGCGGACAGCGTCGCCATATCTTCCACAGGGTCCCACCAACTATCTCACACATCGGGTAGACTGTACATCGATGTCTTTGTCATTTTATATTCACAAACTCAGGAACGGTGAAGACACACACGGACAACGTCGGATCCCACCTAGTGAAGTTAATTTTTTAGCTCGCCCATAACTTCCAAACATACACTGGTATACTGTATATAACACACGGACAGGTAACAGCCGTCGCCATCAAACAAAATTAAACTTATATTTTTCATGTAATCTACTCTCACCAGGTGTGTTGGGGGAATTGTAACATTCCTTGAGAGTCGAATATTTCACTTTCCCCCAGACCAGCTGGGGAGGAGGGTTTTCACCTTTCTCACACACACATATGCGAGTAGTACGGCTCTAAATAAAAAAGGATCGTATATAACCCCGAAACGGCCAAACAATACTGACCCTTACCACATTTGGATGGATTGGAAAGGGTTAGCTAAAAAAAAACGCAGTCGCCATAACTTCCACAGGGTCCCACCGACACTACACGTATACATCAAGTTCTGGGCAAGCCAATCTGACATGTAGACGTTGATTGTGCTCTCACCAGGTAGTCTGGACAGCGTCGCCATATCTTCCACAGGGTCCCACCAACCAACTATCTCACACACGTAGAGTGTGTGTCTTCGTCATCTTATACTCACAAACTCAGGAACGGCAAAGATACACACGGACAGCGTCGGGTCCCACCAACATCACACGTATACTTGTACATCAATCATCAAGTTCTGGTTAAGCCCATCTGACATGTAGACGTAGATTGTGCTCTCACCAGGTGGCAGGCTGGGGAAAGTGCAATATTACCTGAGAGCCGAATATTTCAGTTTCCCCCAGACCCATCTGGGGAGGAGGGTTTTCACCTACTTTCACACACACATATATGCGAGTAGTACGGCTCTAAATAAAAAAGGATCGTATATAACCCCGAACTGACCCTTACCACATTTGGATGGATTGGAAAGGGTTAGATAAAAAAAAACGCAGTCGCCATAACTTCCACAGGGTCCCACCGACACTACACGTATACATCAAGTTCTGGGCAAGCCAATCTGACATGTAGACGTTGATTGTGCTCTCACCAGGTAGTCTGGACAGCGTCGCCATATCTTCCACAGGGTCCCACCAACCAACTATCTCACACACGTAGAGTCTCTTCCCCATTGTGTGTCTTCGTCATCTTATACTCACAAACTCAGGAACGGCAAAGATACACACGGACAGCGTCGGGTCCCACCAACATCACACGTATACTTGTACATCAATCATCAAGTTCTGGTTAAGCCCATCTGACATGTAGACGTAGATTGTGCTCTCACCAGGTGGCAGGCTGGGGAAAGTGCAATATTACCCCAGACCCATCTGGGGAGGAGGGTTTTCACCTACTTTCACACACACATATATGCGAGTAGTACGGCTCTAAATAAAAATGGATCGTATATAACCCCGAAACGGCCAAACAATACTGACCCTTACCACATTTGGATGGATTGGAAAGGGTTAGATAAAAAAAAAACGCAGTCACCATAACTTCCACAGGGTCCCACCGACACTACACGTATACATCAAGTTCTGGGCTAGCCAATCTGACATGTAGACGTAGATTGTGCTCTCACCAGGTAGTCTGGGGGAAGTCTAACATTCCTTGAGAGTCGAATATTTCAGTTTCCCCCAGACCAGCTGGGGAGGAGGGTTTTCACCTACTTTCACATACACACATATATATGAGTAGTACGGCTCTAAATAAAAAAGGATCGTATATAACCCCGAACTGACCCTTACCACATTTGGATGGATTGGAAAGGGTTAGATAAAAAAACAGTAGTCAGCATAACTTCCACAGGGTCCCACCGACACTACACGTATACATCAAGTTCTGGGCAAGCCAATCTGACATATAGACGTAGATTATGCTCTCACCAGGTAGTCTGGGGAGAAGTGTCAATATTGCAACTTCCCTCAAACCAGTTGGTCAAGCCAATCTTACATGTAGACGTAGATTGTGCTAGCTTCCACAGGGTCCCACCAACTATCACACACACACACACTTGTATACTGTATATAGATAAAGTGCATAAAGTATTTAAACCCCATTGTATGTATGTCTTCATCATCTTATATTCACAAACTCAGGAAATGGCGGACAGCGTCGCCATATCTTCCACAGGGTCCCACCAACCAACTATCTCACACACGTAGAGTCTCTTCCCCATTGTGTGTCTTCGTCATCTTATATTCACAAACTCAGGAACGGCGAAGATACATACGGACAGCATCGAGTCACACCAACATCACACGTATACTTGTACATCAATCATCAAGTTCTGGTTAAGCCCATCTGACATGTAGACGTAGATTGTGCTCTCACCAGGTGGCAGGCTGGGGAAAGTGCAATATTATCTGAGAGCAGAATATTGCATCTTTCTTCAGACTCATCTGGGGAGGCGGGTTTTCACCTACTTTCACACACACACACACATATACAGTAATCAATTAGTTCTAGTAAAGTTAATCTTAGCTCACCATAACTTCCATTATCTCACAGGGTCCCACCAACTATCTCACACACGTATATTATACATTGACTATCTCACACCCTGAGTCTTTCCCATTGTGTGTCTCATCTTATATTCACAAACTCAGGAACGGCGAAGGTACACATGGACAGCGTCGCCATATCTTCCAACAGGGTCCCACACGTACACTTGTACATCGAACAGGGTCCCACCGATTTTTCTCAACACCACACGTACACTTGTACTTCGAACAGGGCCCCACCGCCAACACTACACATATACTTGGTTAAGTCAATCTTACATGTAGACGTAGATTGTGCTCTCACCAGGTAGGCTGGGGTAACTCATAATATTGTCTGAGAGCCGAATATTAAAAGTTTCCCTCAGATCCAGCTGGGGAGGCGGGTTTTTAAGTTACAACCGACTTTCTCACACACGTATACTGTACACATAGACTATCTCACACACTCGCCAACACTACACATATACTTGGTTAAGTCAATCTTACATGTAGACGTAGATTGTGCTCTCACCAGGTAGGCTGGGCTAACTCGTATATTGTCTGAGAGCCGAATATTAAAAGTTTCCCTCAGACCCAGCTGGGGAGGCGGGTTTTCAAGTTACAACCGACTTTCTCACACACGTATACTGTACACATAGACTATCTCACACACTCGCCAACACTACACTTATACTTGGTTAAGTCAATCTTACATGTAGACTTAGATTGTGCTCTCACCAGGTAGGCTGGGGCAGCCAGAAATATTGTCTGAGAGCTGAATATTGCAAGCTTCCCTCAGACCTAGCTGGGGAGGCGGGTTTTGAAGTTACAACCGACTTTCTCACACACGTATACTGTACATAGACTATCTCACACACTGGTATACTATACATAGAGTCTTCATCTTCTTTATGTCTTAGCTAGCCTCATCGTTCATGTTCTGGTCTCGCCCATCATAGCTTCCACAGGGTTCCACCAATGATCTCACGCGCGTATATTGTACATAGATAAAGTTCTGGTCCAGCGATGCCATATTTTCCAACAGGGCCCCACCAACTTTTTCTCAACACCACACGTATACTTGTACATTGAACTGGGTCCCATCGACTTTTTCTCAACACCACACGTATACTTGTACATTAATCAAGTTCTGGTTAAACCAATCTAACATATTCGTAGATTGTGCTCTCACCAGGTAGGCTGGGGAAAGCCACATATTGCCTGAGTGCCGAATATTGTAGCTTCCCTAAGACCGAGCTGGGGAGGCGGGTTTTTCTGCATCATCTTATGTCTTAGATATCCTCATCTGGTCAAGCCAATCTTAGCTCACCATAGCTTCCACAGGGTCCCACCAAGACACGTACATAAATATAGTTCTAGTCGTCAAGTATTTAAACCCAATTGTGTGTCTTCATACATTTTATGTCTTAGCTAGCCTAATAATTTTAGGGGGCTCTGAATCCCGTTTAAAAAATATATTTAAGACTAGCTAGCCTCATTGTTCATGTTCTGGTCAAGCCCATCATAGCTTCCACAGGGTTCCACCAATTATCTCACGCGCGTATATTGTACATAGATAAAGTTCTGGTCCAGCGTTACCATATTTTCCAACAGGGCCCCACCAACTTTTTCTCAATACCACTCGTATACTTGTACATCGAACAGGGTCCCACCGACTTTTTCTCAACACCACACGTATACTTGTACATTAATCAAGTTCTGGTTAAGCCAATCTAACATATACGTAGATTGTGCTCTCACCAGGTAGGCTGGGGAAAGCAACATATTACCTGAGTGCCGAATATTGTAGCTTCCTTAAAAGACCGAGCTGGGAGGCGGGTTTTTCTGCATCATCTTATGTCTTAGATATCCTCATCTGGTCAAGCCAATCTTAGCTCACCATAGCTTCCACAGGGTCCCACCGAGACACGTACATAGATACAGTTTTAGTCGTCAAGTATTTAAACCCAATTGTGTGTCTTCATACATTTTATGTCTTAGCTAGCCTAATAATTTTAGGGGGCTCTGAATCCCGTTTAAAAAATATATTAGGATGTAAATGAAACACAAAAATTAAATTTGTATATATATATATTCATAAACGGAGGTGCGGCGAAGATACACACATAACACGACATACACGACAGCCGTCGCCATAAAAACAAATTCCAGTTTAATAAATCATTAGCCTTGGTCGGTAACTGGTCACTCCACTAAACTGGCTCGGTTGTCCCTGGGGGGCATTCTGTATATGACCACCCTCTTAAGGGGAGTAAGGCATCCGGCTATTAAAAAAACTTAGGAATAGAGATAGATAAGATTATATTTGTTTAGGAAAGGCGAAGAACAAACTCAAGACGGCGAAGATACATGGACAGGTAACAGCCATCGCCATAGCTTCCACAGGGTCCCACCAACTATCTCTCACACACGTACAAACTCAAGACGGTGGACAGGTTAGCGGACGCAAGTTTTGAGGCTCCGGCATATGGACAATAAATTCACGGAATATCGAGTGCATATGGGGCTCGCAAGAAGAGTAGTGAAGTGTTAAAGAAGAAATGAATATGACCAAAACAAGTTTTGAGAGTGCAGTTGTATGGGTCAGGAGAGTGTCGTGAGGGAGGCCATGGACTAATAAGGGATAGGGGTGTAATCTTATATAGAGATATAGAGACTCATATGAATGATAATGGAGTGAGAAAAATTAGGGATATGAAGGTCATGATTGATGAAAATAATTGAAAGTCGGGTGAGGAGGAGTGAGGGACGGAACAGTGAGGAAGTGGTTTATGAGAGGAGAAGGGATCAGGAGGGAATAAAATGTGATGAGAGTTGTGACGGACGGGGTGGAGGTGTTACAGGGAGAGACAGGAGACAAAGAGGCAGACCCAGTAGTGCTAACGGGGGAGTAGGGTACGGACTGGAGGTGTGGGATGGTATAATTACTGAAGGAATGGTAGATTATGTTTAGTAATGTGGATGTGTTTACCCAGGACAAGAAAAGAGAACTGATATTAGGTTGCAGGATGAAGAGGAAAACACTTTTGTAATAGCCCTACAGGAAGTAAGACCAAAAATGCTAGAAACAAGGAGGATATAAAATAGTTTAGTCCCCCAAATTATCAGGTTTTCTTTGCGAGCGGGTGGCACTAAACAGGAAGAAACGATTGTAGGGGTAACTCAGGAAAATTGATCACGGGCTTAATTTAAAATACGTTTTAGTTACGAGTAAATTTAAAGCTTTATTCATGAATAGTGCATGTTTATTCACCTAATATGATGATGAATCAGCCATTTACTATCCGATTTTGTCTCCAATTTCGCCATATAAGTAGAACAAGTACACATACACACTCCCTCTGAAGCTTTTTGAGTGTGTTTTTTTTGAGACGTTCAGTACATTATTTTAAGTAGGGGTAGGCGTTTTTCGAGTATGTATGGAGTATACCGACTGGATCGCGAGTGTAGCACGCTCTTGGAAACAGATATTGGTTGAGACCAGGGCTGCCAGAATGCGGAAATACGTCACCAAACGCGGAATTTAAAGTGTGGGAAGACGAAGTGCGGAAATTGTATTCCGAATTTCCGCATTATCCAAATAATTCGGAATATTAATTTCCGCGCTGAGTGAAATTAATATATAATGTTTAATATGGTTCTAAGTACCATTGATGTGTTCAATACAACATTACATAATGTACAGTAGCCTATATAGTTTCCATGCCACTCAAAACAAATATAAAATATACCTGTAACTATATTGACATACAAGTATTTATAATACAGACACCGAAACATTCGCGGTCTCCTTACATTGTAGGCTACAGTTCCCTGCACAAGTTCCGTTTATCTCTGAGATTGTATTTATGGATGACAAAATAGTATAATTGAAATTTGAGTGTAGTATCTTAATAGTTTCATAAGAAGGTGAATTAACTACTGCATAACAAGGAACTCTCCTAATTCAACAATACTATTTTTTGCTGTCATAAATACAATCTCAGAGAGAGACTGAACATGTGCAATGTAGAATGTACTAGATTTATAGTTAATATGAGTACATATAATATATATATATATATACATACATAATTATAGACTATTGTTTTCCTTGAGTATACAGTATAGTATAGTATATATTTGCAAGCCTTACCCTATTCTGTATTAATTACTCCTAAATGGTAGAACTTGTACTGTATATACGTAAATATTAATAAACACAGATAGCCTATATTTCATAATTTGGGTTTTGTTATACCAGGCTTTTTGCTGGGTTTACGGGATAAAAGGTTGATCCTAACTTAACTGGTGCGGCAGAGAAGGAATTCACACACAGACACACACACATACATGCAGAGGTGTAAGGACAACACAGGAGTACATACTGTATATAGTTATTATATTCAATATAGATAACAACATGATTATGATGGCTTCCTTGGCTAATGGTTCACACATATAATGGCATAAATTACCATACACAAAATCATGGATATGGAATATAATATGATATACACCGGAGCTAAGATGAATTGCAAGTATTAAGACTGGAGGTTTACTGCTAGAATTAGCAATAGAAATTACTCACACAATATATGTGAATTATTCATATTGACAGGTAGATGGATTGGGTGGAGGAAAAATACAGGGAGGAGTTATGCTTCTTTATTCGCTAACGTGTTGGGCTATGTATTACCCATCTTCAGAGAGACTTTCTCAGTCTCTCTGAAGATGGGTAATACATAGCTGGAAAGATTAGAGAATAAAGAATCATATCTCTTTCCTGTGTTTTTCCTCCACCCAATCCATCTACAAATATATGTAAATAATTCACTGAGTGTCTCTCATATATCAGAGTTTACCACGGATATATTGGTATCCTAAAAAGCGCACTTAGAAGTCTTCGCACATAGATTTAGACATGTCACGGAAGCATTTCTCGAATGAATTTAGCATGAAATGAAAGTATAAACACAATGAAATAATCACAAGTCATTTGGTCACGGGCGTGGAAAGATAGTGTCACTGGGGTTGATTTTATGTGTATCACTGTATGGGTGTGTGCGGCTATAAAGTGAAATATTACCATATGTGATCTCACAAAGAGTTAATTTACAAAATATTATACTTTATAACAATAAATATGTGTGGTTTGTATCCTCGTCTATAGAGGCCTAACAAGTGATAAGGGATGTCTGTTATACACTTATACAGCCTTCAGCAAGCTAAGTTCTTCGTTCTGGTGCCGTGGTCCAACATCTACGGATCTTCCTCGTGCTCGTCCTTGTAGTGGCTTCAACGTCAGGGTTGGTGGTGGGTGGTCCTCTAACAACGTCCTCTAACAGGTCTTGACACGGCTGTGAGTTGGCTCCTTACCATCCAGGTGTTGAGAGGTAAGGGAGAGGGATCAGAGAAATTACTAGGGAACACGGATCAGTGTACTGGTAATCTAGCAACTCCTACACTCAAGTCTCAGGCTACATACGGACCAGTGTACTGGTGATACCAAGCCTGGAGGGTTAGACCGTTAGAGAACTTACTAGGCAGCGCAGACCAGTGTAGCCTACTGTCCACCGCGCAATTTCTCTCTCGAGTAAGGGAGAAGTCATTATGGCCTGGACAACTATCGATACCCAAGTTGGGTATGGCAAGAGAATCTATTAGGCGGCTCGGACCAGTGTACTGTCCACCTAACAATTTCTTGGTAGGGTTTGGATCACTACCCAGGGACTGAGTTATAGCAGGCTACATGGACCAGTAGACTGGTAGCAAGCTAAAGCTCAATAACCGGGCTCGACAGACTACTCGGACCAGTATAATGGCAGTAAGTCATTACACAGGATCTGCACAATAACTAGAGTCGTATGGACAAGTGTACTAAGAACTCGTCGTTATTATACAATTCCTCCTTTACTATCTTTAGGCAAGTGGGACAGTTTCGGAAGCTCCAAGTCTATGTATCTTCTTGCACTGACCAATGTACAGGCAATTGGAATTAGACCAGGAGATTGGATAGGGCTAGATGATGTTTGACTGCACTGACCAGTGTATGGGCAGATCACGTTGCACCTAGGAATCGGCAGCTACTCTGACTTCACCCTGTCTGCCCTCTGCTGGTTTCACCGGGCACGTCATACATTCAGCAACGTAGTCCAAGGCGAGGTATCTGCGTGTAATGGGGTTAAGGTGTCAACTTTAAAGGGCTTTCCTCGACTTCCCTGATGGCATTGGTTCTGATTTCTCGGGGCTCTAGTTTTGCTTCTCGTTCTTGTGGACCTCCCATTTTCTGTCTTTCTGTCCTTCCTTCTTTCCTACTGGCATCTTCCCGTTCTTGTTGGTCTTTCCGTTTTCTTTTTTCTTGCTCTGGTCGCTACTATATCCTGAGTCTCATGTTTTCTCTCGTATTTTAGGTATTGATCATATTTGTTAAAAATGGCAATTTATTTGGCTTTAACTAACATCAACATAAAAAACGTAAAACGTACAGTATGTTTACTACTACTGCCTTAATAATAATAATAATGTTATATCAGGTTTTTACTGGGGTTGTATTGACTAATTAGATATATTCTTACTTGACTGGAGAACAGGAGACCAACACAAGCACGAAGACAATAGAGGAAAATATAACGCAGAGTACAAACATAGATTATTCTTATTTCACAGTAACATATGATTATAAGTGTAATGTTACATCAGATATGGATAGGTAATAATATAACAGCACGATCGAGGATCCACTAGGCGTCTCAAGGGGAAGATCTTTGGCAGGTTCAGACAGTCTTTGGAGATGCGGCTGCGTTGTATTCCTGATGACGACCTGGTCCGTGGTGCTGCTCCTGCCGTGTGACGGTTGCAGAGTTGGCGAAGACTTCATTGGGGTCCTCTGAAGATCTACAGGGTTGAGGTCTTTTACGAATACGAGCCATTTCACCAGTGTAGTACACTCGTGGTATCGTATGACTTGAGTAGGGAGTTGTTTCACCAGTGTCTTACGTCCTCCACTACAATTCCTTGACCTTGACTTCCTACAGGAATCTCTGAAAGAACTTTGATGTTAGATGTTGTGGTTATACGAGTACGAGCCGTTTTACCAGTGTCTTACGCTCTCGTATTGCAGGACTTATGTAGGGAGTTGTTTCACGTGTCGTTACACCCTCCACTACGAGTCTTGACTGAGAAGGAAGCCGTTTCACCAGTGTCTTGCGCTCTTCCAACCACCCTTACTATTTTTGTAGGTTTACTAGAACTAGAGTGCTTGTCGGTATTGCATCTCTAATTACAGTAAATCCTGTACCAAGGTAATGTAAAGATGTTGGGTGGTCACCAGTGTGGTCCAACAAGAATACTAGCAAATCCAAGGTACCTTTGAGAAATGCGTCGAGTAGTTCCACCAGTGTCTTACTCCCTCAAGGCACTTTCTCAGTTAAGAGTCCCAAGTCTTTTGATACTATCCCTACCGGTGTGGTAATAGTATCTGTTCAACTCTACTGATGATGAGGTAGGCTGAGATGGTCTTACCACTTTCGTCATTCTCCTCGGTGGGGCATTTCAGGGCTAGAGGGGCGGCTGTGCCTGGAGGAGGGTCTGGGCTGGCTGTGGTGGTGTGTTGATCTTTATGCACGGTTTGTTTATTACGACGTCGTGAGGGATTATCTTTGTTAGGTATATCATCAGTAGGTGCCGTCCTCACAGGTATGTTCTTTCCTGGGGTCGGGGGAAGTGCCTGAGTGATGCAGGTGACCCGAGCGAAGCATGGTGAGGACTCGCTTGTGCCCTCTTGTCTTGGTGTCGCGGTGGCAGTGGTTGTTGGTGCATGCAGGGCCTCATCTCTGTGGTTTGTTTCCTAGGCGCTTTTCTTCCCTATCTCAAATAATAATAACGTATTGCATAAAACTGTTCCAATATTTTTAAAAGGTTGGTCTATAATTACCTCTCAGGACAATCCCCAACACTTTAGGGAGCATTATCGGTGTCGGACATGCAACTTATAAAACATATCACAGAGTACATGAAATGTCAATGAAAGCTAGTAACACATAATACAGTTGCAATCTGAATATTTGATGCTAAAATTCAAGACAAATACACTATATTAATCGCAAAAACACACATTCCGTCGATTACAACATGATGAGACAACTTTAGTAAAATAAGTGAACATAATTTGAATCGTGATTAAGAGCAAGAAATCATTAGGCCTACCAAGGCCTAAGGTCTAGGTTGAGTGGTCAAACAGGGAGCATATATTTATAAACACATATACAGTATATACATGTGTAGTCCCGGATATATGTTCTTAACCATACTAGGATTGGCATTATGTAATTAAATGTTATGATATACAGTATATACAAAACAAAACCAAAAAATACTTTTCCATAAATTTACAAACTGATAATTGCATAAAATATTGATTATACATAAACTGGTTGATTCAAAATTTAATACTTGCGTAATTTATTCACAGGATGGTTAAAATCATGTGTCCATGAGTGTACATACATACTATAGATGTACACTCAGGGACAAATTTAGTGTTTGCCGCTCCAAAATCTCTACCTTAGGGTTCTCTTTTGTTTTATAAGATAACATTATTCCCTAACACATCTGAACAAAGCTTATATATCCAAGCTCTGTTCAGGTGTGCGAGTTTGTCTTATTCTAATAGACAAATATTAAAGTAGACATTTTGGAGCGGCGACACTAATTTTGTTTGTTGGTGTATATAACCTACACAGTTATATACCCAAATATTGGCTACAGTTTACAGAGTTCCAACAATCTTAATTAGATTTATTAGAAGCTCAACAGTTAATGTATAAACTACATTTACAGAACGGTATATATAATGTAAAAAGAGGATGAATCAAGACATATATAAGTGATAATGTTTCCTAAAGCAATCTTAAAATATATGTAATTGACCAAATGAGAGTTTCGTTCTATCAGGAAGTTGGAGTTGTAGACATCGATAGTAAACATAAATGCAAATAATAATGTAGGTTTCGGATGGCTAAAGAGTATGTTGAATTGGATTTTATGCATCTATAAATGTACTATAACTGTATTTTAGCTGGTATAATTATGTTAAATATCGATGTCTACAACTCCAACTTGCTTATAGAATGAAACTCGCAAGTGGTCAATTGCATAATTTAATAATTATATTTTCTGAGACTACGAACTTCATAGGGCTACTGTACATAAAATTATGCATACATAAAATGCATACATGCCTAGACATATACGTACATACAGACTGACAGACATGCATACAAAAAGGTGCACACCTAATTCTTACCAAGTTACTCCATCAATATATCCGTTTTCTTAAAACAAATTGTAAACAGCGGATCAAATAACTGCGGAAAAACGGCAGCACTGGTTGAGACTAACGCGCCCATCCAGGTGTCTCTATTCAGATGGAATTTATACACATGTAAGTCCCGATATTGGGGCGAGCTAAGATGTAGTAGAAACACAATGTATGGGGAGACCTGGTTGGAACACTCGATATTGTCTCCCAGAAGATAAAATAAATAACCCTACACTTGACACATTCAAACAGAATAAACTAACACAGCGCACTACACATTATACAAAATATATATATTATAGAATACAGAGGGAGAGAATACCTTTTGTGTCGGGGAGCAGCTTAAATTGTAGTTCGTTCTCTGTGAGATGGCGCTATTTATATGTTTGGAAAAGGGGAGTGGTTAGTGTGGGGTGGAGTCTAAATAAAGGGGGGTGTGTGTGTGTGTGAGAGAGAGAGAGAGAGAGAGAGAGAGAGAGAGAGAGAGAGAGAGAGAGAGAGAGAGAGAGAGAGAGAGAGAGAGAGAGAGAGAGAGAGAGAGAGAGAGAGAGAGAGAGAGAGAGAGAGAGAGAGAGAGAGATATTATGTATACACACAATATGTAGACGGGGAGAGAGAACTGTGCGATTTTTTTTGCCTAACGAGCGATAGCGAGAAGAGGAGAGAGAGAGAGAGTCTGTCTGTCTGTCTATTGAGACCGTTCAGTCTATTATTTTTAAGACCTTTCTATGTTAACTTTTTAACTGTGCGATTTTTTTTGCCTGACGAGCGATAGTGAGAAGAGGATCGGCCTGGATACACAATATGTAGACGGAGAGAGGGAGAGAGAGAATATGTCTGTCTGTCTGTCTATTGAGACGTTCAGTCTATTATTTTAAGACCTTTCTATGTTGACTTTTTAACTGTGCGATTTTGTTTGCCTGACGAGCGATAGCAAGAAGAGGAACCGACTTTCGGCCTGGATATTTTCTCTACCAGTCAATACAGGTTATATTAGGGAGAGGGGAGGGGGGGATGATATACAGTTAATACAGGTTATATTAGGGAGAGGGGAGGGGGGGATGATATACAGTCAATACAGGTTATATTGGGGAGAGGGGAGGGGGAATGATATACAGTCAATACAGGTTATATTAGGGAGAGGGGAGGGGGGATGATATACAGTTAATACAGGTTATATTAGGGAGAGGGGAGGGGGGATGATATACAGTTAATACAGGTTATATTAGGGAGAGGGGAGGGGGGATGATATACAGTTAATACAGGTGGGGTCATTGCACCTAGTTGCTGCAATTTAATTAATAACTCATAATAAATACAGGTTTAATTTGCCAATAAATTGTCATCGTCTTTTCCCTATGTTTTTCTTCACTTTGTTTTACTAATTTTCGTTGCACTCTTCTCAGGGTTGTGTATGTATCGGCACCGTCAGGCAAAAAAATGGCACAGTTCTCTCTCCCCATCTACATATTGTGTGTATACATAATATATATATATATATATGTGTATTATGTAACCTCTTTTTTAAGATAAAATTTGGTTAAATTTTTTGGTAGAGAAAATATCCAGGCCGAAAGTCGGTTCCTCTTTTCGCTATCGCTCGTCAGGCAAAAAAAATCGCACAGTTAAAAAGTCAACATAGAAAGGTCTTAGAATAAACATATATCCAGGCCGATCCTCTTCTCGCTATCGCTCGTCAGGCAAAAAAAATCGCACAGTTCAAAAGTCAACATAGAAAGGTCTTAAAATAAACATATATCCAGGCCATTTCCTCTTCTCGCTATCGCTCGTCAGGCAAAAAAATCGCACAGTTAAAAATGCACGAAACGTCTTAAAATAATGGACTGAATGGCTCAAAAATCATAGATAGATAGATAGATAGACAAACTCTATATATATATATTATGTATATACACACAATATGTAGACAGACAGACTCTCTCTCCCCCCCTCCCTCCCGGTAGAAAGTAGGTTACCATCAATCAACTTGTCGTGGAGAGGAAATTTATGATATTATATATATATATATATATATATAATATATTGTTGCCTGTTCCTCTTTGGTTAAATTTTTCGGTAGAGAAAATATCCAGTCGTCAGGCAAAAAAATCGCACAGTTAAAAAGTCAACATAGAAAGGTCTTAAAATAATAGACTGAACGTCTCAATAGACAGACAGGCAGACAGACTCTCTCTCTCCCTCTCTCCGTCTATATATTGTGTATCCAGGCCGATCCTCTTCTCACTATCGCTCGTCAGGCAAAAAAATCGCACAGTTAAATTAAGAAGAGCCTTAAGAGTCTATCCTATGGTTAAACTATTAAGTGGACCCAGGTGCGCTAATGAACATACTCTCTCTCAGATACCTGTCTTAACTCAGGATAATTTGACAGCTACATATAATAATTTATTATGTTCCTTCCAACAACCAACAATACTCCTAAAATCGATTAATGAAATTTACAAACACATGTGGCAGTCCATGGACTCGAACCCAGGATGCTCACACCGAAAATCAACACCTTATACATCGCACCACGAAGACAGTTAAAGGTTGGTGGACACTGCCTACGATGTATTATGCAACTTCGAATCCTGCATATCAATCTAAGCATGTACACACATCCCAACTGCAACTCACGTAGGCTATGTATATGTGAATGGAAAGAGCAATTAATGGGGCCTTAACCACTTAGGGAAGTCCTCTCGATAAATTACTCCTGAACCAATATCAACTATTATGTTCCTTCCAACAACGCACAACTCCAACTCCACAATGCGCAAAATAAATATATCCCCAAAAGAAAATTTAGATCAACACAGAACCAACCAAAATGGATGAATAATAGACTATTAGACCTTCTAGGAAAAAAGAGAGGAATATATCGAAAAATTAAGAAAGGCGAAATTCACCTACTTGCTTACTATCAAAATCTATCAAGAGAGGTTAAAAAAGGTATAAGGACAGACAAAAGAAATTATAAAATCAGGATAGCCAATGACTCAAAAAATAACCCTAAGGCTTTTTACCAGCTATATAAATCTAAAGTTAGAGATAAAATAGGCCCCCTTAAAACTTCGATAGGAGAAATGACAGAAAATGATTTAGAAATTTGCAGTACATTAAATAGTCAGTTTCTATCCGTTTTCACTAATGAAAATTTGGCACAGATTCCAGAAGTCCGTAAGGTATATAGCGATAGTATAGAAAATAGGTTAAGTACGGTTACTATAAGTAGAAATGATGTGATTAAGGAAATTGACAGACTGAAACCTCAGAAATCGCCTGGTCCCGATGAGGTATATGCTAGAGTATTCAAAGAATGCAGAGATGAGTTAAGTTACCCATTAACATTTCTTTTTAACAATTCATTAGAAACAGGTATAGTTCCAGAAGCTTGGAAGCTTGCAAATGTAGTTCCGATTTTAAAAAAAGGTGATAAATCAATAGCATCCAATTACCGTCCCATTAGTCTCACTTCAATCATAGGAAAGCTACTAGAGTCAATTATTGCTAGGAAAATGAGAAACCACTTAGAAACATTTAACTTAATCGATTCTTCTCAGCATGGATTCACTCAGGGACGTTCTTGCCTTACTAATTTGCTTAGTTTTTTCTCAGAGGTATATGAAGCAGTAGATAATGACAAGTCATATGATATTATATATTTAGATTTCAGTAAAGCTTTCGACAGAGTCCCTCATGAGAGATTGATGAGAAAGGTTGAGGCACATGGAATAGGTGGGGCGTTGTTAGGATGGATTAGGTCATGGCTAATTGGTAGGAAGAAGAGAGTCAGCATAAATGGTACTAAGTCAGAATGGGGATCAGTCAAGAGTGGTGTCCCCCAGGGATCTGTATTAGGTCCTCTGTTGTTTGTTATATACATAAATGACCTTGATTTAGGTATAACTAGTAGGATAAGTAAAGTTGCAGACGATACCAAAATGGGGAGAAAATTTGATTCAGTTAGAGATATAGAGTGTCTGCAAAGGGATCTAGATACCTTACACGAATGGTCAGTACAATGGCAGATGAAGTTTAACATTGACAAATGCAAGGTATTAAAGATAGGGAAGATGCATAATTTTTTTAAATATAAACTAGCTAATATGGAATTAGAAAACTCAGACTGTGAGAAAGATCTAGGTGTGTTTGTTAGCAATGATTTGAAGCCTAGAAAACAATGTATAAGCGTTCGTAACAAGGCAAACAGGATTCTCGGGTTCATATCTAGGAGTGTGAGTAACAGAACTGCTGATGTTATCTTAAAACTTTACTTGTCATTAGTGAGACCCCATATGGATTATGCTGTTCAATTTTGGTGTCCTTATTACAGAATGGACATAGATTCATTGGAGAGAGTACAACGTAGAATGACAAAAATGATCCATAATATTAGAAATCTTCCGTATGAAGAAAGGTTGAAGAAATTAGGCTTACATTCAGACATTACAGACGCAGAGTTAGAGGTGACATGATAGAGGTATTCAAGTGGGTTAGTGGAATTAATAAAGGAGACATGAAAAATGTACTAAAGCTCAGTGATAGCGAAATAACTCGTACAAATGGTTTCAAATTAGATAAATTTCGTTTCAGAAAAGATATAGGCAAATATTGGTTTGGTAACAGAGTTGTAGATGGGTGGAATAGGCTACGAAGTGATATAGTGGGATCAAGAACGATAGGGAGCTTTAAGATAAAATTAGATAGGCATATGGACGAGATGGGTTGGGTGTGAGGGGGATCTACCAGGTGTGGGCCAATCGGCTTTTTGCAGACTCCCGTAATCTTGTGTTAATCTCTGACCGTTGTGGTGGGGTCAAGGTATTAGTGAGATGGGTCTATAATTGGGCCTTGTAATTAGGGTTGGGTGTGACAGGGATCTGCCTTGTATGTGCCGATCGGCTTTTTGCAGACTCCCATTTTCTTATGTTCTTATTGTATTCACATTAGGAAGGACCGCTGGCAATAACAAACTTTAAACTAGCCCAACCAACCATTTTAACTGGTACAAATCCTGCATAATACCGCCTAAAGTTAGCTAGAATAAAATATAACACACGTCGCTGGTACTCAAAACGTGAACACAAATATTACACTGTATCTGACTGAACTGCATATTTTCATCTGTATTTGTCTGTGTCTAATTTGAGTACGACGTTTTATTGTCTGTACTGACTTGTTTATTTTTCTTTATAAGTACTGTACATAATACCCGTCTGTGTGTCTGTCTGTAAATATCTGCCTCTGTGTGCGTCTGTATTTATGCTTGTGTATTTGTATTTGTCTGTATGTAGATGTCCGTCTGTATCTGTGTCTGTATGTATATCTGACTTTTCTAAAGCTCCTTTATTTCTATCCGAAAATTCGAGAATGGATAATAAGTCGTAGGTGTGTGTATAAACCTTTAACCGTCTTGGTGGTGTAATCGTTAATGTGTCTAAAAATCTGTGTGTGATAACCCGGGTTCGAATCCTGGTGGATTACATATATGCTTTCATTAATTTCCACAAACGAAAGTCAAGTCCATTATTTTCACTCATTATTATTGTATATCTAAAGGTGAAATTGTGGTTTATAGTTAAGATTATGCCTTGGAAAGTTAGGTCATGCTTCGTATAATGTGTCGCACCCCCAGTCAGACGCCTCACCTAAAATAATCCCACAAAAATCTCTGTGGGTGGGAGCAACCCGACCAGGTAGTCTCTCCTAAATTTTGTCTCTCCTAAATTTTTGTGGGTGAGTCGCCGCAGGAGCCCGGCCAGCTAGTCTCTCTCTACTGTCGGTGGAGCAGCCCGACCAGGACCGGTAGTCGCCTCTCTGGGCGGAGCAGCCCGACCAGGTAGTCTCTCTCTGGGTATCTTTGACAACGGCCGACTAAGCACCTCTCCATCCCCTCCCATCAGATCCTCCACTTTCTTAACTTTAGGATCAAGTGAAATGACCTTAAAAGAATGGGAGTAACTGGTACTGCCTCTCGCTGTCACGTTTCGTATAATGTTTCGTATAGGTAGGTCATGCTTCGTTTAATCATGCGTCGTCTACTGTCCTAGGTCATGCTTCGTATAATGTGTCGCACCCCCAGTCAGACGCCTCACCTAAAATAATCCCACAAAAATCTCTCTGGGTGGGAGCAGCCCGACCAGGTAGTCTCTCCTAAATTTTGTCTCTCCTAAATTTTTGTGGGTGTGTCGGCCAGTTAGTCTCTCTCTACTGTAGGTGGAGCCAGGTAGTCGCCTCTCTGGGAGGAGCAGCCCGACCAGGTAGTCTCTCTCTGGGTATCTTTGACAACGGCCGACTAAGCACCTCTTCATCCCTTCGCATCAGATCCTCCACTTTCTTAACTTCAGGATCAAGTGAAGTGACCTAAAATTAATGGGAGTAACTGGTACAGTGGTGATTCGTACTTATAATTCGTCATATAGCTAGGTCATGCTTCGTATATAATGTAAATCGGAAAATAAAATGGAATTGTTCATGTTTTTATTTTATTTTTCCTTCCTAGTTTTTACAATTTCTTCTCTCGGTGAAAGATGTCGTGGACAAATAATTAACAATTCGATTTCTTTAAATTTTTCACACACACAAATTTAGACCCTCCCGAAGAAAAAAGGTTCACCACCAACTCAAGTCGTATAGCAGAATTTATTTTTGGTGAGTCATCTCAGAAGGGCAGTGACCAATATGGCGAGCAAAGAGATGAAATCCAGAATAGACGAGAGAGTCAATGATACCATGTTAAAGGTGGATATGATACGATTTCAGATCAAGGGAATGAAATGTGCCTCCCTGGCGGATGCGATTGTTGGGTACTGCGTCGGTGATAAGTTGCACAACCCCCCGCAGGAACATTTGACTATATTGAAGAAAATGTTGGCCATTGAATTAACGGCTAATATGTTTGGTCGGTATGCCAAGATACAAGACTTAAAGACGGCTGAATTATTTAGAAAATCGAACGATACCTTAGAAATTATTCAGAGAGAGCAAGTCATGTGTAGCCCCATGATCTCAGATTTGGACTTCACTCCTCTGGAATATAAGAGCTACAAAGAGAGGAGTAGTTCCGAACGACCGGGCGACGGCGGAGGAGGAGGAGGAAACATGGTTACATATCGGTCACCTTCCTCGACTCACAGAGTCGAGGAGGGTGATAGCGGCGACGCTACAGGTAATGCCGCCGACTTGATGATGGGTACTTTAGTGGCCATACCCAAGGGCAACGCAACATCACATTTCAGAGGGGGGTACCGTTCCCAAACCTACACACTCTCCCTCTCGCTATTACGTTTCGTATAATGTGTAGTATAGCTAGGTCATGCTTCGTTTAATCATGCGTCGTCTACTGTCCTAGCTCATGCTTCGTATAATGTGTCGCACCCCCAGTCAGACGCCTCACCAAAAATAATCCCACAAAAATCTTTCTGGGTGGGAGCCGCCCGACCAGGTAGTCTCTCCTAAATTTTTGTGGGTGAGTCGCCGCAGGAGCCCGGCCAGTTAGTCTCTCTCTACTGTAGGTGGAGCAGCCCGGCCAGGTAGTCGCCTCTCTGAGTGGAGCAACCCGGCCAGGTAGTCTGTCTCTGGGTTTCTATGACAACAGCGGACTAAGCACCTCTCAATCCCCTCCCATCAGATCCTCCACTTTCTTAACTTTAGGATCAAGTGAAGTGACCTAAAAGTAATGGGAGTAACTGGTACTGTGGTGCTTCGTACTTATAATTCGTCGTATAGCTACGTCATGCTTCGTATAATGTAAATCGGAAAATAAAATGGAATTTTTCTTATTTTTCCTTTATTTGTCCTTTCTAGTTTTTACAATTTATTCTCTCCTAAATTTTTGTGGGTGAAAGATCGTTTCATAACCCAATCGAGGGGCCGAATACGGTCTCGTGTGTGCCTGTGTTGGCACAGGTGCACCAACACAGGCAACACGGTGCAGCAAGCACACAGAATACGGCTGTGCTCCGACGAGGTACACACTCTCCCTCTCACGTTTCGTATAATGTGTCGTATAGGTAGGTCATGCTTCGTTTAATCATGCGTCGTCTACTGTCCTAGGTCATGCTTCGTATAATGTGTCGCACCCCCAGTCAGACGCCTCACCAAAAATAATCCCACAAAAATCTCTCTGGGTGGGAGCATCCCGACCAGGTAGTCTCTCCTAAATTTTGTCTCTCCTAAATTTCTGTGGGTGAGTCGCCCCAGGAGCCTGGCCAGTTAGTCTCTCTCTACTGTCGGTGGAGCAGCCCGGCCAGGTAGTCGCCTCTCTGGGCAGAGCTGCCCGGCCAGGTAGTCTCTCTCTGGGTATCTTTGATAACAGCTGACTAAGCACCTCTCCATCCCCTCCCATCAGATCCTCCACTTTCTTAACTTTAGGATCAAGTGAAGTGACCTAAAATTAATGGGAGTAATTGGTACTGTGGTGCTTCGTACTTATAATTTGTCGTATAACTAGGTCATGCTTCGTATAATGTAAATCGGAAAATAAAATGGAATTGCTGGGTATCTTTGACAACGACCGACTAAGCACCTCTCCATCCCTTCCCATCAGAACCTCCACTTTCTTAACTTTAGGATCAAGTGAAGTGACCTAAAATTAATGGGAGTAACTGGTACTGTGGTGCTTCATACTTATAATTCGTCGTATAGCTAGGTCATGCTTCGTATACTGTAAATCGGAAAATAAAATGGAATTGTTCATGTTTTTCTTTTATTTGTCATTCCTAGTTTTTACAATTTTTTCTCTCGGTGAAAGATGTCCTGGACAAATAATTGACAATTCGATTTCTTTAAATTTTTCACACACACAAATTTAGACCCTCCCGAAGAAAAAAGGTTCAGCGCCAACTCAAGTCGTATAGCAGAATTTATTTTTGGCGAGTCGTCTGACTGGGGTAGAATAATAATTCCAATGTAAGCGTGGACTATGGAGTAGAACAATGCGTGAGAGACTATATTCTTCAGAGAAAAATATGTTGTGATGATGACAGTGAAACTCTACACGAAGACGATGGCACGTTAAAAGATAGCATAGGGATGGTACAGTCTGAATCTAACATATCCCCGATAATTGTCACCCATCAAAATATGAAGGAGCAAGATGAACCTGATACAGATGTTAACGATACGGTTTCGGTAGACACTGTTGAAGATAATCTATCAACAGAAAAGGTTATTACCCATAACACCACCAATGAGGCAGCTAGCGTTAACAATGATTGGTTTTCTCATTTGTGCGGGGGAGACTCCGCCAATAGCCATAGGATGATTAAATGTCGGAGCGTTAAAGGGGACGAGGTGAGAAACGATGAAAATAATATTATGGACATCGAAGAAGGGGGCATTGTTGACGTTAACGAGGTTTCAAAAGATAAAGATAATGGAGGTGAAGATTAATGGACAACCCCCCAACCTACATCCTCTCGCAGTAGAAGTAGAGAAATTCCATTGTCGGTTCACCCCTTCGAATTCGTGTCTTCAATCTCCAATCCACGTGAATGGGCACATGGCAATTTCCGTTCCTTTACATCTCCTTCAGGTGAGACTGGTCCAAACACTCTTCACCGTTTTAGCCGACATTTTATGTCATTA
Organism: Paralithodes platypus; assembly: GCA_032716605.1. NCBI lineage: Eukaryota > Metazoa > Arthropoda > Malacostraca > Decapoda > Lithodidae > Paralithodes > Paralithodes platypus. The sequence goes on from CM064547.1 coordinate 28,227,758, forward strand.
TTATCCTAGTATGGACAGAAGTAGTATTTACTGCAAATCGGAAGAGTCCGACAATACATCGGCGTATACCGTGACGCCCTACAATGCACGGCGACCTCGCCATTACCTTCCGAGCCCTTCATCCTACAGAAACTCGTTGCCTCCCATAGGCGAATCCAAACTGCACACTCGACGTTGGGAGAGAAGGGCAGGTAAGAGCAGGTGGCAACCTTCTGGCAAACGAGGTATCGTTTCAGAGATGCACCCAACCACACCTACTACCAGACCTTGCAAAAGACACCTTCCTTCACGGTCCCCTGATCCCAACACCGTCGATTACCCTTCATGTCCCGTAACCCCTGCTACCACTACGGCTACTTCCACCGCTACCTCTACTTCAAAAAGGAAAAGGTATAGAGGTACCGAAGATAAAAAAGAATCCTCCCAAAGGCCAAAGCCGTTTCATTGATTTTTGGAGGATCACCACGACTATGCACCCCTCTCGAGACATTTTCCTAGCTCGGTACAGTCGCGTGGTCCCATTGTCTCCTCCTCCGCCCTCAAGGGAACGGAGAGTGCCAATGAGGCTAGCCAGAGTAGCTTCTCTTCGTTCTCTGCCTCTTGTGCGCCAAACTCCAACACCGAGAGTATTTTCAACCAGGTCGGAAGGGCAGTGACCAATATGGCGAGCAAAGAGATGAAAGCCAGAATTGACGAGAGAGTCAACAATATTGTGTTAAAGGTTAAGGTGGAAATGTTACAATTTCAGATCAAGGGAATTAAATGTGCCTCCCTGGCGGATGCGATTGTTGGGTACTGCGTCGGTGATAAGTTGCACAACCCCCCGCAGGAACATTTGACTCTATTGAAGAAAATGTTGGCCATTGAATTAACGGCTAATATGTTTGGTCGGTATGCCAAGATACAAGACTTAAAGTCGGCTGAATTATTTAGAAAATCGAACGATACCTTAGAAATTATTCAGAGAGAGCAAGTCATGTGTAACCCCATGTTCTCAGATTTGGACTTCACTCCTCTGGAATATAAGAGCTACAAAGAGAGGAGTAGTTCCGAACGACCGGGCGACGGCGGAGGAGGAGGAGGAAACATGGTTACACATCCGTCACCTTCCTCGACTCACAGAGTCGAGGAGGGTGATAGCGGCGACGCTACAGGTAATGCTGCCGACTTGATGAGGGGTACTTTAGTGGCCATACCCAAGGGCAACGCAACATCACATTTCAGAGGGGGGTACCGTTCCCAAACCAAGGGTGTCGAATTGAAAACTAAACTGAACCAGATAATGAAATCCAAAGTGAGAGACCCTAGTGAAAAAATGGACGCAAGTTGGGCTCAGTAAGCAATCTGACACTACAATGTTCCCTAAGAATTTGCAAACCCCCATATGAACCCCTAGGAGGTGTCGAAACAGGAAATGGAGTTGTTCGGACCACCTGAGTAGGCAAAGATCTATACCCATGCAAAAGCTGAACAAGCCAGCTCAATTATTTGCCTAAGACGAATTGTCCTGTCTTGTAGAAGGGTGACCACTCTCAACCCTCCAACTATCGTCCAATTGATCTCATTTCGTGCATCTCCAAAATGTTTAAATCTATTCTTTCTTCAACATTTTTAAAGCATTTATCTTCTCATAATCTAATCTCAGATTACCAGTATGGCTTCCTTAGGGGTAGCTCTACTGGTGATCTTCTTTCATATCTTACTATCTCTTGGTCATCCTCCTTTCGGGAATTCGGTGAGACCTATTCTATTATGCTAGACATAATGAATGCCTTCGATAGAGTCTGGCACAAATCTCTGATTTCAAAACTACCCTCATTCGGTGTCTATCCCTCCATCTGTGCCTTTCTCTAATTTCCTTTCTAGCCGTTTCATAGCTGCAGTTGTGGACGGCCATCGCTCACTTCCTCAACCTATCAACTCCAGTGTTCCTCAGGGTTCTATCGTATCTCCAGTTATCTTTCTAATATTCATTATTGAATTTTTAAACTGTACTTCCAGTCCTATTCATTCAAAATTATGCTGATGTCTCTACCTTACACTACTCAACTTGTTTTTCAGAACGCCCCAGCAAGCAGTCACTCAAAAACTCATGTGATGAGGCCATAGAACATTTATCTTCTGATCTATCAACCATTTCCATCAGGGGCAGAGAAAATTTTTGTTACTTTTAATGCTTCCAAAATCCAATTTCTCAATTTATATACCCGTCAAGAACTCCCACAGGTTAATCCACTATACTTCAACAATACACAGATCAACCTTTCATCTTCTCTCAGTATCCTTGGTGTCTTTTTTGCTTCTGATCTCTCTTAGAAAGACCATATTACCACTCTTGTTAAAACAGCTTCCTAGAAGCAGGGTGTGCTCAACCGTCTCCAAGGGTTCTTTACCCTGCACATCTTCTTGTTCTGTGCAGGGGCGCAGTTCAGCCATGTATTGAATATTGTTCGCATGTGTAGGGAGGATCCTCTCACACAGCACTTCTAGACAAAGTAAAAAAGAAAGATTTTCGTCTCATTAACTTACGTCCACTCACCGATCCTCTGCAATCTCTCTCTCTCTCTTTGCCGCACTGTTGCATCTCTCTTGCAATTCTACCGCTATTACAATAAGCAGTGTTCCTCAGAGCTCTCTCAGTTTATACTACCTCCTCTACAGTATGTAGAGTACGTAGCACCTGTCTTGCAACACAATCCCACTCATACTCTGTGCAACTCTCCAACCCAAGAGTGAAACGATATTCCCAGTCTGTCAACAGCTGAGTTCTGGAAATCTCTCCCTGAACTCATTTTTGAGATGACGGGGTTGCAAACAAGGGGCATAGCAAACCCTGCAGAGGTCCTGACAATGCAGAAAAGGGAACAGCCTACCATAGCCAAAATAGCCGCAGTAAAGGAGAGCAAGGAAGAAGATGCAGCAGAAGATGAACAGAGAAGCCACACAGTTCCCCCGAGTTTCACATGCTCTAATTCCTGCAGCAGTAACACAGTCTACCTACCAAGGAAGACCTACCCATGCTCTAATCCCTGCAGGAATAGGACAGTCTACCCGCCAAAGGTCACCACATCCGGGACCTACCAGGAGTTCAAGCCCCAACCAATCACAGGGATACCTGTCCAGCCAATGGCAGAGCCTGGGACAAACACCAAAGGCAAATATGCAACAGCAGCCAGATGTATTATACAACGAGGAAGAGTTTATGCAAATGCCACATCAAGATCCAGTGCAGTAGCTCTACCGATGGGACCAAGAGAATCGGCTCTACAGTACCTCACTTGAGGAGTGGAAATAGTAGAAAAGGAATCAAGGGGAACGAAAGCATGGACTGCAATCTAGAAAAAGTCAGGAAGAGTGAAAAACAGATAAACATTTATCATGCAGCCATGCAAGCCTTTTATATAATGAGTCTAATTTTAAGTTATAGAGAATAACCTTGTACATATATTATTAGGGTAAGTATATTTTTAGAATAATGATTGCCTTCACAATAAAGAAAAGAATGAAATCTCCATGTCCCTACTATATTGAAATAGGTTAAATTGAGTTCAAATTATCACCCAAATATAGCCTGACTGAAATTGAGGGAAGGTATGAACTACGGTTCCTAACTTCCACTGGTCTAGCTTTTAGTGGGTAGAGAATAGTGTTGTAGACATTCTATAGGAGAAGCCTGTCCTTGTAGTAAAGTCCAACTAGGGTGGCGAACGCGAGTGTGTTTGAGGAGCCAGGAGCAACCTTCTCTATTGTCCGTGAGAGAGGCAGCTCCCTTTGACGTCCAGCCAGAGGAAGAACTACGAGTCCTACATCGTCCTGATTCTCCCTCAGGGATATTACTTCTCCTCTAACCCGTACCCTTAGTGTCTCTGTGTGTTCTAAGTGTTGAGAATTATTGTGAAGGTAATATAAAATATGCGAGTGTTCAATTTAACTTGTTCGTAGAGATCCGCTTCTAAGATTTCCCTTGTAAATTTGTTTCAAGTGTCAGTTTTATCCAACTTTGATCCGTGCAGTGATTTTATATAAATACGGTGTATTTTCTATGTAATTCGTGTTCCAGCATTTGTTCAATTATTTTTACATACGTTATATAATCAAAATTACACGTGTTGCTTAGTGAATGCTCTCAGATTCTATGCTATTGTGTTATTATTCATTGCGTGTCCAAGTCGAAGTGAAGTGTATAATGAGGGCTATTTTCCTTCTGAATAACCTAAACTTAACTCTTAAACTCAGGACCATATTACGTCCATTGCTAACCAGAGAATACTTATTGTATAAATTCGCCACCATTAAAAGTAAAGAACCCGTACGTTGAGTTAGAATTAATCTATATTCAAGATATGTATTTATTAGTTCTTGTGAATAATCTACTTGTGAATAATCTAATCATATACGTTACCCGGGCTATGTAATTCTTTCGCCACCGATTAAGGAATTCATAGTATACATTCCTTTATTCATCAAGCCTCTATGTTTGGCTATTGATATATTACTACTTCGTTCTGTAATTAAATCATTATAACGATTATTAAAGTTATAGTAAAGCGCTACTTAGTTCTGCGTTCCAGTCAGCAGTTTGTTAATTTATTCAAACTCCTTCTGATGCAAATCATCTTTGGCTATTTATTAAATACTACTTTGTTTTGTATCTAAGTCATCATAACTCTTATTAAAGCGATAATAAACCGCTACTCCATTCTGCGTTCCTTTCAGTAGTTTGTTAATTCATTCAAACGTACTCATCTAAAGCTATTTTGTGCCGCTATAATTTATTCACTACATTTACTGTGAATCAGATCTCCTTACTCTGTGTAATATTAACTCATTTACGAGTGAATTAAATTTTCGTGTATCGTGTGAGAAATTATTCACAATAACCCTTTGATAGTTAAATTCAGATTTAAATTATCAGTCCCCCTTGTTACGACCGGGACTCGTATAAAACAAGGGCTCTTAATCATTGGACTAGAAAGGCACACAGCCACAACGGTAACACTAGATCCACTCGAAATTATAATGCCGGCGCACAAAAACACCTATACCCTCCAGAGTTAAATCTGCGATAGCGGGGTATCCTCTAACTCGGTATAAATGTACTACTACTACAGGCTGATGATCTCTGATACAGCCTGACCACAACAACATACAATTACGTTAATAATGTATACAAGGAAAAAGATAGAGAGCTTAATTAAATCACTGGAATTATTTAATGCAAACAAGAAGAAGGTATAATTAAAGTTACTCTAAACAATAATATACTGTCACTCTTATATTAAAGAAAGTGAATGAAAGTCCTAAAGTATCGAACAGGAATCTTCTGAAGAAAGTCTGAAGCTGCTTAAGATGATCGAATCGGATTTTGAACTGTTATATAAAGCAGGAACAATTTGCCAATACTAGCTGAACAGTCGTACACAATACGAATGGGCGTCGTTGTGCCCATTGGTGACCCCTTGATGTCCCAAATAATGACTGTTTTCAGTAACACCGAAAGGAACCTCTTCAATAAAATCACGATGAAGTTGATTTTGGATAGCGTTGGTATAGTGACTACAATAGACAGGTTCTTGTTTGAATCGCTTCTGCAGACCCCTTAGGCGACCCGCTGTTAAATCATAATTAGAAGGCAGCTTCTCTTTTTGTTGGTTCCATGGCAGTCTGACTTCATATTGCTGATTCTGTGCAGAGTATGTTACTGTCTCCTTGTAGATGTCCAATGCAGTCTTGTTTTTCTTTGAATCTTCGGTCGGAGAAATTCCTAGATGATCCAGTTCCCACATACATTTTAATTCATTATGACATGGATTATATGACTCCGTGGATATGTATTGATCCACCGGGGTGACCGCAACTTTCAATATTGTAACTACCTCTACTTGGGCGCTAGACTTGTCGTTATGGCAGGAGCCACTTAGTGCATAGCCAAATTTAGTGGGCAAGAGAATTATGTCACCCTGTTTTTTGTACCCTGGCCGCACTAAGTCATAATAATAATCGGCACCAACCAACAAGTTCAGTCGAGATGTCTGTGTCATTGGAGGATCAGCTAATTTGTAATTTTTTCGCAACACTTTCATGTCTGCTTCAAGGCATTCTGATCCTTTGTGATCCGGGAGAATTTCTACCACAACTGCTTGTAGAGGATAGTTTCTGCCCCGGAACTTGTACTTGAAGGACACTACTGGATACTTTCTGCTCTCACATGCTCCGGTAAACCCTCGCAACTCTAGCTCTTCAACACCCAATTTTTCATAATGGATAGAGTCTAGAGCGGAATTTAGAATGAAGGTGCGCTGTGAGCACTGATCCAGCAGCGTACGCATCTTGACTGTTCCTTTTGATTCCTTTACTGTTGGCAGCATAACAGTTGGGAGGATAATACTAGTCTTCTTTGAAGACACAGACCTCGTGGTAGTTTGCGTTTTGGTCTTTTTTACCTGTTGAGGTTTTTGATCCTTCTTTGCACCGTCCCATTGAGATCTGGACTGACAGAGGATATGGTAGTGTCTGTTATGACAGAACTTGCAGTTACGGATGTCAGGGTTCACACAACCATTGCTCCCGTGGGTTGAAGATAAGCACCTGGTGCAAAGGTTGAGTTGCTTTGCGCGTTTTACTTTTAGAGCACTGATTTTGTATCTGAGACACTTGAACCACACATGTGCCCCTTCGCACAACTTGCAACCCTTCCTTCGCACCGAGGCCTCCTGCACCGCAAAGGATGCTGAAGCAACTGGTATGTGTGGTGTAGTCCGATCTGCTACACTTTCCATGTTAAACACTTCTGTCTGGTAAGCCTGGACAAACCTTTCTAGGTCCAGACCTTCTTCACCTAAAGTTCTCTTTAATGTTGCCTTTAGTAGGGATGGCAATTTATTCATGAGATTGACAACACTAGCTTCATGAAGGGTAATTTGTAGGGTCTCAATTGACCTCAGTGTTCTTTCAAAACTAGCATAGAATCCCTTTAGTTCCTCGACATTGTAAGGGGGAGGATTCAAATTAGTATGTTTAGTTATATGTGCCGCCTTACTTCTATCCCTGTGCCCATAGGTTTTCTGTAGAAGGGCAACCGCTGTTTGGTAGCTGGCTCCTTCAATTGCGAAACCTTCAATTACTTGTTTTTCCTCGCCACCTCTTAAGTAGGTGAATTTTTGGATGTCATTGAGCTCCGCATTGCTGTGGACACTACAGTGGAACATATCCCAGAATCCCAACCATAGAGTTGGATCACTGTCAAACACAGGAAGGGTGATTTTCGGCAATCTTATACCGGCATTTCTGTTAATTAACTGCAGCACGATTTGGCTCCTTTTGTTTTAGCTTACCTTTAAGGAGGACGATAACTTTATCAAGACGCTTTAGATAATTCATGTCTACTTCTATGTCTGCGAAATACTCGGTGTCATCTTCATAGAGTGTTTCCATTTCGCGGCGACATGAATTTAAATCTTCGAGCAGTCTTAATACCGAAGCCTATTTAGCCTCAATCGCATCATTATCTGCATCAACCAAAAATGTACCTATATCTATGGTGATCCTAGTCAAACCACTCTTTATACCCCCCTTGCGTCGCTTGTACTGGGACAATGTCAACGACATGATGGCAATACACAGGAAATAGAATATTAATATATCTTACCTATATGGACGTAAAGCGCACTCAGGAAGTTAGCTGACGCCAATGAAGGCAAGATATAGGGAACCCCGACTTAAAACGTAATAATTAAATAAACGTGTGATGTCGGGGTAGGGCACTAAGCGGGAAATATGACGCGGAACGCATTAATGAAAGTAAACGAACAACGCCTAAATATCTCCACTCTTAAATATTAAACCTTATATTAAATGCGGCAATTTTGTTGGTGTAGGGCAATAATGAGGGAAATAATACGCAGAGCGCAATAATTAAAGTTAACGGATGCCTAGACTATTTCCACTCACAAAATGAAAGTAATTAACCTTATATAAGTATGCGGCAAATTGTTGTTAGAGTACACTAAGGAATGGATGCCAAATGTTATAAGAAGCCAATTTATTCTATAAACATTGAAGCAAACTATAGGCTAGCCCATAATATTCGTTACCAGATATGTTTTTAGCAGTTACCCCTTTAAATTTAGTTGGTAAGACCGTGCACAATCATTTTAACCCCTTTAATTGACCACTTGCGAGTCTCAGGCCACAAGGAAGTTGCATTAGACATCGGTAATGCAAAATCATCGGCTAAAATACAGTTGCAGTGTATTTATATATGCATAAAACACAATTCATCATACTGTTATTCACTAGAAGCCTAAATCATTAAAGCACTACTGTTTAATAGCGATGTTCACTGCTCCAACGAAAGAGAACGAAACTAGCAAGTCGGCAATTGTATTTCACTTCAATTTAATTAAGTGTTGAATTTAATACCTAATCTATCCAATGTAGCCTAGAAATCAAATTAAAATTAGGAACCCAATTAAATGGTTAACCCAATTTAAAACCCATTAAATTTAGCCTAGAAAACATGAAAATTAGGAACGCAAATTGATGGTTAGCCTAATTTTATACCACCGCTTCCCGCCCCTCGTCCTCTGTTGTTATGTTGTTTCAAAGCTTCAAAGGCTGGTTACGAACGAAGCTCTCCCAGGACGCAGTGGTCAACAATCGTAATTAGGTACATCGTCATCGTCATAGTAAGGACAAAAACGAAGTCCTGACACGAAAATACCGGCCACAAGGCACTTATGTACACTAGGGAAGCGGGAGCAGGCGCATGAAGGAAGGAAAAGCTAGGAAAATAAATTAGGAAAAAAGAAAAGGAATAGCAAGAAACAGAAAAGACGAAACACTAGCATATGGCAAAAGTTCAGAAGTTCGAAGGACCAATTTATAAGAATTCGACAGTAAACAAAGTTAATTCTACCTATAAACTTAAAAGAGTTAACTAACTTTACTTGCTGATAGTGATGGCTAGCTCAATGATAGAATTAGGAATAGATAGAAGGTATAGTGGCCACTAGGAGTTAAGAATTAGAGTGACTTAGCATGAAACAGATGGTTGTATTTGGAGCGGTTGGAATGAGTTGTTGATGAGGTCGTAGCTAAAGCGAGTCTGTTTTGTCTTGGTGCAGGGTACCCTCGGGTTCCCGAAAATGACGCATGCGCAGTTATTTATCCACCGATGCGTCATTTAACTAACTACAATATATACCGGATTGATTATAATGATAACCCGATATAATTATGGATAATAAACCCATAGAGACTTAATACGAAATAGTACATATCTTTTATAAAGATATATAATTTAGCCTAATACTGGTGCCTAATTTGAACTTCCAGTATGTTTACTTAACCTAAACTGTCGAGTTACTTACGAGCCTCGACAATTAATACAATATTTGTCTAATCCTACACGTCGAAAATCTGGCCGACATGTGACTCCACCTAAGCGCTGGGCAGTGTGGGCACCCACCTTCAACCCCACCTACAAAAGGCGGTCTCCCACCAAAGTCACCTCTCGCAAACTTCAAAGGTCACCGCCACACCTGTTGTGAGGTCACCCATCCAACCTGTTCCTCTGGTCACTGCGATGTCACCTGACCTAAGGACAGGCCCCCATACCACCAAGCCCCTCCCACCTTGGCCAATTATTCCTACCGACTCCAGTCCAGTCATAACTCCACCAGCTCCACAACCAACCACATCTTCCAGTACTGGTCCTCCTGCTGCCATCATGAAAATCAGCAGTCTGTTCGTGTCCTCCACCAATGCCACTATCAACATCACTTCTCCAGCTCACTTAATCCATGTGGCTAATTCCTCTACTACTCCCCTCCAGCTGACTCTGCAATACAACGCCGCTGCCCCTAATGATATCACCACAATAGTTTGGTGTCTATTTCTGCAGCACCTCACACCTTATCTCATCACCATAACTTTCCAAAAATATCACCTTAAGTCTCGCAGCCGATATTTTTTTTTTGGAAGATGATGGTGAGATGACGGGGTTGCAAACTAGGGGCATAGCAAACCCTGCAGAGGTCCTGACAATGCAGAAAAGGGAACAGCCTACCATAGCCAAAATAGCCGCAGTAAAGGAGAGCAGAAGAACAAGGAAGAAGATGCAGCAGAAGATGAACAGAGAAGCCACACAGTTCCCCCGAGTTTCACATGCTCTAATACCTGCAGCAGTAACACAGACTACGCAGCAAGGAAGACCTACCCATGCTCTAATCCCTGCAGGAATAGGACAGTCTACCCGCCAAAGGTCACCACATCCGGGACCTACCAGGAGTTCAAGCCCCAACCAATCACGGGGATACCTGTCCAGCCAATGGCAGAGCCTGGGACAAGCACCAAAGGCAAATACGCAACAGCAGCCGGATTTATTATACAACGAGGAAGAGTTTATGCAAATGCCACATCAAGATCCAGTGCAGTACCTCTACCGAGATGGGACCAAGAGAATCACCTCTACAGTACCTCACTTGAGGAGTGGAAATAGTACAAAAGGAATCAAGAGGAACGAAAGCATGGCCTGCAATCTAGAAAAAGTCAGGAAGAGTGAAAAACAGATAAACATGTATCATGCAACCATGCAAGCCTTTTATATAAAGAGTATAATTTTAAGTTATAGAGAATAACCTTGTACATGTATTATTAGGGTAAGTATATTTTTAGAATAATGATTGCCTTCTCAATAAAGAAAAGAATGAAATCCCCCTGTCCCTACTATATTGAAATAGGTCAAATTGAGTTCAAATTATCACCCAAATATAGCCTGACTGAAATTGAGGGAAGGTATGTAGCTACGGTTCCTACCTTCCATTGGTCTAACTTTTAGTGGGTAGAAAATAGTGTTGTAGCCTTTCTATAGGACAAGCCTGTCCCTGTAGTAAAGTCCATCTAGGGTGGCGAACGCGAGTGTGTTAGAGGAGCCAGGAGCAGCCTTCTCTATTGTCCCTTTGACGTCCAGCCAGAGGAAGAACCAAGAGTCCAACGTCGTCCAGATTCTCCCTCATGGAAATTACTTCTCCTCTAACCCGTACCTTAAGTGTCTCTGTGTTTTCTAAGTGTTGAGAATTATTGTGAAGGTAATATAAAATATGCGAGTGTTCAATTTAACTTGTTCGTAGAGATCCGCTTCTAAGATTTCCCTTATCAATTTGTTTCAAGTGTCAGTTTTATCCAACTTTGATCCGTGCAGTGATTTTATATAAATACGGTGTAATTTCTATGTAATTCGTGTTCCAGCATTTGTTCAATTATTTTTACATACGTTATATAATCAAGATTACACGTGTTGCTTAGTGAATGCTCTCAGATGTTATGCTGTTGTGTTATTATTCATTGTGTGTCCAAGTCGAAGTGAAGTGTATAACGAGGGCTATTTTCCTTCTGAATAACCTAAACTTAACTCCTAAACTCAGGACCATATTACGTCCATTGCTAACCAGAGAATACTTATTGTATAAATTCGCCACCATTGAAAGTAAAGAACCCGTCCGTTGAGTTAGAATTAATCTATATTCAAGATACCTATTTGTATTAGTTCTTGTGAATAATCTAATCATATACATTACCCAGGCTATGTTATTCTTTCGCCACCGATTTAGGAATTTAGATTATACATTCCTTTATTCATCAAGCCTCTATGTTTGGCTATTGATATATTACTACTTCGTTCTCTAATTAAATCATTATAATGATTATTAAAGTTATAGCAAAGCGCTACTTAGTGCTGCGTTATATTCAGCAGTTTGTTAATTTATTCAAACTCCTTCTGATGCCATCATCTTTGGCTATTTATTAAATACTACTTTATTTGTTATCTAAGTCATTATAACTCTTATTAAACCGATAATAAAGCGCTACTCCGTTCTGCGTTACTTTCAGTAGTTTTTTAATTCATTCAAACGTATTTATGCTATTTTGTGCCGCTATAATTTATTCACTACATTTACTGTGAATCTGATTTCCTTACTCTGTGTAATATTAACTAATTTACGATTGAATTTGTTTTTTGTGTATCGTGAGAGAAATTATTCACAGTAGCCCTTTGATAGTTAAATTCATATTTAAATTATCAGTCCCGCTATACTAAAGCAAAGTTCATAGCTTCTAATCTCGATTTAACGTTGCACTAAATCGAGATTATATATAACCTGACCTCAGTCCGTCTGACCTGTACCCCCGAGAGCGGTAACTTTGAGTGTACACCTGAGCGTGGCATTATTTGTATTTCACGCCGCGCAGCCTTATGCACAGCTAAGTTGTTGTTGTTGTTTTTCCCCAAGCTGCCTGGCCGAACAGCCCCAAGGCCCCGAGCAAGGCCAAGGCCATAACCGAGCGCCCCCACAGAACCCCCCCCCGCCGACCACAATAAAGCCTGGGTGACCGAAGCCACTCCATGGCGGGGAGCTGAGGAGGGTGCGGAAACGCCCGGGAAACCAAAGCCCCACCCAGGGCCCTGTGCCCCTCAGCAATTATGAAGAGAAAGTTGAGGGGCAAAGGAAAGATGTGACGCTTTGGCTTCCAATCTTGGTAGATTAGGTCAATCCACGCAAGAGACGTCGTCACTTGAGATCTAGAAAATATACAAGTAAAAGGAACAGTCAGAGTAAGCTATGGGTATGGCAGAGATCGCTCAGTTCTCACTCTGATAGACCAGCCCATCACCACATGCACAGCTAAGTAGTTGAACTCAGCAGCCTTACCTTGTAATTACTATACCTCGCGTTATACACTTGGCCCTCATAGATATTGTCATTAATATTTATTGTTCGTGTATGTATTTTATGTAACTGCGTATTTCCTATTTTTGTATCGGAGATTAACTGTTTTATACCTATGCTTCTTACCTTATATTTACCTTGTTATGTCTGTGGACCAGGATCTAACTGTAGAACATGTTGAATAGGTAAATTAATGAGGTAACTGATTTGAAGCAAAGACACTGTTGGCTTTTCTATAGTTTTAAATATCAGAAATATAGAACTATGTGGCCTGGCTTTAATAAAGATGATAAGGTCTGTCTAGGTATTGTATATGCGCCCATTTGTGAAGTACCTACTAATTAAGCATAAGCTAAAAGCAACTAGATGAGCTATTTATTCCTGTTTAATCTGTAGTCCTGTAAAGAATACATGCATTAAGAATAGTGAAATAAGTAATAGCACACACACTAATATAGCACAGTATCGCACTTGTCACTGTATACGTCACTGTATAAACCTTAGCCTGTAAAGAGGGAGACCTTCCTAAAGGCTTGACTAACTGCTACTACCATTGCTTGGGCTTCTATCAGTGTGGTGTGACACCCTACTTAGTTGCTAGCAATCATCTTGGTGTTGCTGCAATACTCTGAGGGGAGCGTGAGAACCCTTGCTTACTCTGCAAGAATTGTACCAAGGCCTTTATAGGTGGGGGAAAGATATTCTATGGGGGGAGATCTTACCCAACTAGAAATGTACAGTTGCCTACTTAAGTAAGGTAATAACTGTTATAATGGTGTGAGTTATATATGTGATTATATGGTTTATTCAAGAGTGTACAGTCGCTCAAAATGCGCTGTAACACCGCTCGGCCACGTCAGCTGAGGCCCACCGAAGTGTAAATAAAGAACAGCTAACATATGCATAGATACACATTTTATTCATCCCTATGACTTATCTAACCCTGTTCCCAGTGTATAGCAATGCCAGAGAAAGTGAGATAAAGGTGAGGACCAACTTACACGTTTGCATCAGCAGTAGCTACCTTTGCTTTGTGCCTACGCACCAGGCTGTCAACTCTGAACGAAAGACGTCGGAGGCAAAAGACTAGAAAGAGGATGATGATGAGTAGAGTCAAGATAGGGGTTAGTACTGTAGGATAAATTACTTCCGGGTTAACAAACATGGGAAGAGATGAACCAACCAGGTCAGTGAATGCTGAAGAATCTAATGCTTTCATGAGGGTGAGTTGTTTCGGTTTGATGATGAGGTCCGATGAGTTTCCTGTGAATGTAAAGTATTAACTTTACATTCACAGGGATGAACTCTGAGGAGAGGTTTGTTATCAAGGCAATATGCTGACATGAAGGAAGTGTGTGGATAATGGAACTCCTTACTTCGCAGCAGTGATCAGCTACCTGATACATCCCGTGAGCATTAATTACACTTCTTGAGTCTAGGCAAACAATGGACACCTGGATCTGGTTAGGGAAGTAAAAGAACTGAATATCTAGCAAGTGTTGACGAAACACGGGGAGCTGTGGAGCCGGGGCGTAAGAACAGTCTTTCAATGAACCAGACTCAGACACAGTTGTTTGAATCAAGGTAAGTTCGCATGCAGTTTTGTCTGGGGAAACAAAGGAAAACACATATGCTGGACACACATACAGGTGAAGATACGAGGACCTACATGAATCAAGAGCGTCTTTGTCTGTCACAGTCACAAGTTGAAGATCGTCGGAGACGAGCATCATGTCTGCTGTGTCAATCACGGTTAGTAATCGTCCATCTACAGGAAACGGGAACGGAATAATTCTCCAGGCATTGAACATAATATGTAAGGACTGGAACGGAATGTGGACTAATATGTCAGAACTGCTTCCATTAGTGGGTAATATAATTCACAGTCGTTTGACTCGAATAGCGGAGTCAGGGCAAACTGATTTTTCGCTATTTGAATGGAGGCACGGAGATGTTCAACAGGCATTAGGTCAGTGGTGACCCGACTTAGTGCAGCATCTACTAAGTTTGCTAAGACTGCCCGTGTATTGGCGTTTAAATCTTGAACATCATCATCCGTGGTCTGGAGGATCTCGGAAAGGTACATGACTTTATTTGTGGATCGTCCATCAGCTATTAAGGAGTTAACCACCTGTTTCAGATTATTCATGTGTGCAACGACCGAGTGTAAGGAATTTATCACATTCTTCATGGCTTTTGAGTCATACTTCAAGACTCTGTTTAAGGCTTTTGCTGCGTTCTCCATGACAGTGAGTCTCTTTCCCAGTTTCTCAACATCAGAAACTTGGGCTGTTCCAAAGAGCTCATGGGAGAGTAGGCCAACACAATTAAACAGTCCTCTCTTAACACGCTGGGAGTGAGCGTTTTTGGCTACCTGGCTATGACCGTCAGGTAGGACCAACTGGATCTTCCGTACCCAACGAGTTATACGAGTTACGCGAGCACGTTGAAGCGTCACTGTAAGTCGTAAGTCACAGGTTGAAGGTTTGATTAGCTAGTAGGAAGGTGAACGCAGAGTGTAATCGGTCTAGGCGACGTTGGAGTACCGTATAGTCACTAGATAGACTAAGGAGGTGTCCAAATTCATACTTAACTGCTACGACATCTTCCGCAACTAAAACTCTCCCTACTTGGGCAACAAGGGCGCCGGGCTTCAGCAACGAAGGTGATGCTGCATCAGCCACTATTAGTGTTCCAAGTAGTAGAAGGATTTTCACAAACCAGTTCATCTTTCTCTGAAGAAAGGACGATATCCTATTAGCAATGTGTACTAATTGAATACTTCACTCGCCCAGTAGGATGTACTTGGGTGAACGGCTTGCTCTGTTAGATATGAAACGTTAACAGAACGATGATTTTGATTGATTGGTAATGTATTCTTCTCTACACACCTGGGTGTGTGGCTTGTTTTATTAGATATGCTATCTCAATAGAACAATGATCCACTCTGCTAGCAGAACGGAGCTTCCGCCTATACTCATTGGCGTCTGCAGAGTCAGTTGACAGAGGTGCAGTGGGTTGCACCGTTGAAAGTGAGGGGATAGGTATTAATTGGCCATCGACGGAGAGTTCAGGACTCACACATTTTAACCTATCACCATGGATTACTTCTACCTTGTTAGTGGTAGGGTCTCGAACCTCAAACTTGTTACCGGATGTTGTGTCCGTAACGATATAGGGTCCACTATACTTCGGTGAGAGCTTAGACATTCTTGTCGGATCTAGGCACATAACTTTGTCACCTACTTCAAGGACAGTTTACTGTGCTCTTTTTCCTTATCATTTCTGCATGGGATGCCTGTAAATGATCTCGGACTTGATTGTGGATCTTGCTAAAGACCTGTAGTTGTTTCTTAGCATAGTCCTCTAGATTGTAGGCTGGTGTGCTAGGCTTGGACAGCAGTTCATATGGCAGAATCTTGTCCTGACCATAGACTATGTAGTGTGGCTTCTTACCTATAGAGGAGTTTACAGAGCCGTTTACACAAGCTGCTACCTGTGGAAGCCAGTCTTCCCACGCTTCCTGGAGCGGGTTTGTTACATGGCGTAGGACTTCTAGGAGGGTCCTGTTCATGTGTTCAATCAACCCATTTGAGGCCGGGTGGTATGCTGCAATGTATGATTGTTTGATATTGTAGATGTCACAGATACTTGAAATCACCTGGTTCTTGAATTCCAACCCGTTGTCTGAGAGGAGAGTCTTGGGGCAGGAGAACGGACAGATGAGATGCATTACTAGTGCATGAGCAACTTCATCCGCTGTTTTAGTCTATAGCGGGGCTAGGACGACGAATCTTGAGAAGAAATCAACACATACGAGAAGGTACTGTGAATCCTGGTGACTCCTTGGCAACTTCAGCAAATCCACAGAAAGAGTATCGAATGGCAGTGAAGGCGGTGGATATTCCAAGATTGAAGCGGGTCCATCACAGGTTCCCTTATGCTGGGCACAGGAGAGACATCTTGCTATGTGCTGTTCAATATCCTTTCTCATCTTTTTCCAGTAGTACTTCCTTCTGGTAGCTTCAAGTGTTCTGTCCCGTCCTGGATGACCAGCTTGGGGAGCATCATGTTGCTGTTCAAGTACTGCTTCAGTGAGGGTATTTGGAATCACTACACGGGGTCGTGTGTCAATGGCTTTGGGAATAACTAACCAGAATTCCGTCCTGCAACGAGAATTGCGTGAGGGGGACTGGTAGTGTTGGGAGAGTTGTGGTATCCCCTGATTCCAGAAAATAGATGACTGTGGACCACAGAGGATCCTTGCGTTGCTCTTCTTTCACTTGGACTTCTGTTAGCATCGGTCACTGGGGCCACTTGCACATTTCGATAGAGTGCGTCTGCCACAATGTTAGCTTTACCTTTGATATGATACAGAGTCGGATCAAACTGTAGTACCGTTTCGTACCACCGCGCTAGTCTGCCAGTGAATATCTTGGTGACCGCCTCATTGTCTGTGTAGAGATCGATCGGATAGCTGAGGTTGATGTCTCGGAAATGCTTCAGTGCCCAAGCTACTGCAAGGGTTTCCCATTCCGTTGTGTGATACCTAGTCACGGCATCATTCAATACTCTACTTGCGTAACCAATGACTCGCATTTTGCCTCGTTCATCTGGCTGCATTAGTACAGCTCCGAGACCTTTGAGGGATGCGTCGGTGCAAAGTGTGAATGGTTGATCATAGTCAGGGAAAACTAAGACAGGTGTAGAGGTGAGTGCTTGCTTAAGGCTGTTAACCAAGCGGCTCGCTTGGTGTAGTGACTAGCGTCTCGGACTTCCACCAAGAAGGCCCGGGTTCGCGCCCACGCTCGGCGCATTAAAGATTTTTCACAAGCACTGAGTCGTTACCATCCCTCATGAGCAAAGGGAAGGGGTAGTAGTACAAGGACCCCAATGGAAATACGCCTAATCGGCCTTATTGAGCTATCCTTAGCTAGCTTAGCATGCGCTAGCTTTAAGAACTATTATTATTATTATTATTATAAGGCTTCCTCTTGCTCTGGGCCCCATATTAATGGTGCATCCTTTTGGAGCAGTTAGGTCAGAGGCCTTGCTAGACTCGCATAGTTCTTCACGAAGGAACGATAGTAGCCGGATAAGCCAATGAAGCTTCGGACATTCTCTACAGATTTTGGTCGTGGGAAATTCTGTACCGCACGGATCTTGTCGTCCATAGTGTGGATTCCTTCTGCGTCTATTTGATGACCTAGGAACTTGATTTTTCCTTTAAGGAAATCACACTTACTGATCTTGATGCGTAAACCTGCCATTTGTAGTAATTCCATTACTTGTTGGAGTTTGTCAAGATGAGAGTCAACATCTTTGCTACAGACTATGATGTCGTCCAGGTAGGCAAAGACTGAGTCACCCAAGAGGCCCGCAAAAAGGTTGTTGACTAACCTTTGAAAGGTGAGGGGTGCGTTTCTTAACCCAAAAGGCATGCGTAACCATTCGTAGTGTCCGCTCGGGGTCGAGAAAGCAGTGACTTCTGTTGATTTTTCATCCATTCCAACTTGCCAGTACCCGCTGAGGAGGTCTAGCGTACTGAATACTGTATTCCGTTTTCCAATGCCTTGTAGTAGCTCGGACAGTACAGGCATGGGGATCTATCAGGTATGGTTGCTTGATTGACCTTGCGATAATCAATCACTGGGCGACATCCTCCATCCTTCTTAGGAACCAGGAAAAGAGGTGAATACCATGGCAAGAATGAATGTTGGATAACCTTTTGCTCAAGCATGTCGTCTACCAGCCCTTTAACCACCTCCCTTTGACAGTGTGGCAATCTGTATGCTGCTGTGTAGACGGGGATGGTGTCTGGTTTTAGGGGTATGGAGTGCGTTGTTAGATCCGTTTTACCTAGTCGTTCTCCTGGGAGCGCAACGACATCTCTGAAAAACTGTAGTAAGTTCAGAAGGGAGTCCTCCGCTTCTGGATAGTCTACATTCTTGAGGTTCAGCTTGATAGGATCTGTTTCTGACATCTTGGAAGGTTTTGATGCTGTCATTACAGCTATAGGCGCTTGTGCGGAGGGCCACTCCGGGGGTTCTGGATCTACTGGATAGTCATACACAAGAGCTTTTCCGATGGTACAACCGGACTTCAGTGTAATTGGACCATTAGATCTGTTGTAGACTAGTATCTCCGTCCTTGCGTTATCGTGTAACTTGTACAAGGTTGACTCGAGAGCTAGTCCTTTTACACATGCACTTTCACTAAGACAGATTGCATTTGTACCTTTCTTTAGTTTGGGTAACCTAACTGGACCCTCTCTAGCACGAATCCTTTGTTTTCCGGAAACTACTAAATGATACAACCGGGAACCTTGACCCGTTGATCCAACACTCTGGCTACTCGGAGTAGGGAACCCCAAGGACCGTGCAGGTAAACTGTCCACTCTTGCTGGTACAGTCGCTGCAATGGTCGAGTGTAGGAGAGGCCGTGGATTCTGCATTGTAGAATATGTGTGGCGGTTGTATGTCATCCATTGCTCGGAAGGATCTAAGGCGATGCGGTTGTCCTTCATTGTTTCGATGCCTTTGAGGCCATCGGCTGGGAGTGGAAAATCCTTGATCACGTAAAACCTCGTCTTGATATTTGGGTCTCCGCGACGTGTGAATCGAAACGGAATGTCTACCATACCAACTAGTTGTAGGGTATCCCGTGTAACTCCTTTAAGTTGCATGTCTGGTGGATTAAGTGTCCAGCTGCACTTAAGCTGATTTTGAAGATTTATCAATGACTCGATGACAAGACGATGGCGCAGGCGCCGGAGACAAGAGCCAAAGAGATCTTCCTGTTACCTACCTTTACTGGAATTGACATAATGTTCACTCGTGACACAGCCGCAACGAGCGAGGGCATGTGTAAGGGCAACGAGTGTACATTGGTAGGTAACTGAGTAGTTGTTACTACGTTGGATTTTCGGGCTTGCTGCGCTGGGCTTCCCCCGACGAACCTTTGTGGTACTTACTGACTAGATCCTTGGCTGCTCGGCATTCGTCGGTGGAATGTCCTTTCTCTCCATGGATCAAACAGCTATTCCTCGGACTTTGTTGTCCTTGGCTTGTAGGGGTTCCTTGTGTTCGTCCACTTTTGTGTGATGTCCCACTGGAAGCTGTGAATGTCGTCTTCTTCTTGTACCTGTCCGGGATTTGCTCCGGGTGCAGTTTCCAGCATGATCTCTTGTCATGTCCCTTCTTCTGGTAGAGTTCACAGATGGTCTGGTTCCTTGAGCTTGTAGCCTTCTTGGGTTTGTTCCCGTAAGCTTCTACTGGGCTTATGAAGGCTTTTGGTATTACATCCGTGGATATTTTGAATGCTTTCATTGCCACAAACTCCTGAAGGTTATGGGTGGTTTTTAACTCAGTTTTCATTATTTCCTTCCTAAGAGTGGTAGGCAGTGCGCATACGAAAACCATGTATTCTAGAAATTTACTTAGATTTTCCAGGGTCATTGTTTTATCTGTCTGATTTACCCATTCTGAAGTGAAAAATCTTTGCTCGGCATCAACGACACCTCCTGCCGTGACTTGGGCCATGAGCATGTCTCGCTTCCCAAGGGACTCGTCAAATTTGTGGGCCATTCTGTGTACGAAGGCCAATGCTCCTCCTTGGTTGCCGTCTCCAAAACATTCAATCAGATATGTTCTCCATGCACTATAGTCCGTGGTCCGGAAACCTAGGATGGACTGGGCGAGTGCATGTCTGGAGCCGCTTTTCAGATATCCTCGTACAAAAACGATCTTTGTCTTCATCTGCCGTAATGTCACTATTCCTTATGAGGTCTTCGATGGTCCGCAAGAAGATAAGGACTCCTCCCGGATAGTTTGGACAATATTTTCCGGTGAAATAGGCGATGTCTTGCCCACGTTGCATGAGATTTATCTTCGGTGGTGGGGCCTGACCTGTCATGATTGCTGTGGAAGTTGCTGGTGGCGTATTTGTAGATGAAGTACTGGTAGTCGCTGCTGGTAAAGGTGTCACTGCCGGCACTGCGGGAAAGTAAGTGTTTCCTGATCGCAGGGTAACACCACCTGGTGCTGCAGGACGTATGCTGAAATGGCTCGGGGTGCCGGAGGTGTTTGGCTTTATCTCGTGTTTCGCAAAATGTTGGTGATCTTGGGACACCAATGGTGGTTCGCTTGCGCTTGCGCTTGAGGATGTACTATCGGGGTTGCCCGATGTGTCCTTAACTATACCGCAGGCGCTAGAGGATGTATCGGAGTGGCCCGATGTCTCCTTGAAAGAGTTAGCTAGTCGTTCAGTCAAGTCGTCAATGTCAGAAGCAAGTTTTGTCCCTACTTCTTTCTTAACTCTGTGTCTGACTGAGGTTCAATTCCCACTCCCTCTAATTCTTCTTCTGAGTTGCTCTCAGAGTTACTGTCTGAGGAAATTAAGTCTTCCTCATGATGAGGTGACTTCTTGCCAAAAGGATTAAAAGACATAGGGGAAAATTGACACTTTTGGTTAGGTTACCTGGACTGAATGTCATTGACAAATAATCCCACATTTTATTTAGTACTGGCACTAAATTTTGGTAGTAGGGAATTCTCTTAACCACACACCCATATCCAAGTTTGTATGGATGATAATGGTGGTTAGTCTGATGAGTGAGCAGTAGAAATATTAATACAGGAAAATTCTGGAAAGTTCAGGTTAGTAAGGAACTGTAGGAACACTCTTACTAAATGGGTTAAAAGAAAAACAATGTAACACAGGCAAGAGAAAAGAAGAATTGATCCTCTGCTATAATAAATTTCTTGTGAATTTGTTGCTGGCAAAATAATATTTACTGTAGGCCTTTAACCCTTTTGCTGTGGGTGATGTTCTGGAAAGTCCTGGCAATTTACAGCAATTTTCAGGCTTTAAAAGCCTGTAAAAGCCGTAGAAATCGAGTGTCAGTGGGCGGGAGCGTGATGGGCCCACCTCCAACCCTCAGAGCAGCCAGAGGCTCACTGAGGTAGACTGTGTCTCGCGCGGGTCTCTCACTGCCTCTCACAACAGTGTTGCCGAGCGAGCGAGTGCTAATAAATAGCGGGTTTCCCGCATTTCTATGGCACCGCTGCGGGTGAACCGGCCAACTACGAGGCCCGTTCTGGTCTTATTTTGAAGCAATTTTCGCCTAGTTTTCGGCAGAATACAGTTAATTTAATGCAGATGCTTGATTAATCATTCCAGAGTGCCTGAATATGCCCTAAATAACCCAAAACACCCTGCAGAGAAAGGGTTAAGATTTATATTTCTATGAGAGAAAGTAGAATTAAAAGGAAGTAAATATAAGTTTCTTCGTGCGAGAATAAAGTTCTTGAAGCAATACTTGAATTTACTAAGGCGAAATAGAGTTAAAATGTACGCACAGTCACACCTTATTAACTTAAAATTCGTTAAGTAAATAAGAAGAGTATTGGCTAAGAAAATTAAAAAGAGGCACTGATATTGCTGTGTTGTGAGTTTACTAGGACTAACTAGTACTATTATGTTTCTCAACCTATTACAAGTAACTTGTACTATAGTTGCAAACGGCTTGAAGATCTTATTGTATGTTATCAATCAGCTGGTTGCTGAGTGAAAATTTCTGTAGATATCCCATAGAGTTGAATTCCTGGCCACCTTCCTTCTACGTCACCAACGAATCGATGACGTCACCCCCGCGTCAGACCCTGGCTTTGGAGCGAGGTGGGGCTGAGCGTGAGGATGAGCGTGAAGTTGAGTTGAGCGTGAGTGGTGAGTGTTGAGCGTGAGCTCACTGTGACTCATCCGTTGCTCAGGGAAGAGATGTGCTGAGGTCGGCGCTGATGTGATGGTTACTGAGATGTAGATCCCAGAGTACCAGCTCGCTCTGAATTAGCTTTAAAATGGGCATCATTACTGATTGTTTCTCTTTCCACTTTGGCTCTATTAATGTTTGTTAAATCTAGTTGCTTTGTTTCTAAGCTTCTTTATTGCTTTTTAATTGCTCTTCGGAGGTCTATTTATTTGTGTTTTATTAGGGAACACAATCCCATTAGACTGCAAACCACTTTATGTATCGGAGATTAACTGTTTTATACCTTTGCTTCTTACCTTATATTTTCCTTGTTATGTCTGTGGACCAGGATCTAACTGTAGAACATGTTGAATAGGTAAATTAATGAGGTAACTGATTTGAAGCAAAGACACTGTTGGCTTTTCTATAGTTTTTATTATCAGAAATATTGAACTATGTGGCGTGGCTTTAATAAAGATTATAAGATCTGTGTAGGTACTGTATATGCGCCTGTCTGGGAAGTACCTACTAAAGGGGAGGCAGAACCTTACACCCCCAATAAGAGATTTTGTTTCTGGCATTATACCATCTTAATACCAATGGAAATACATAGACTCGCTGAAAAAAATCAGCTCTCTATGTGTGAGCGCAGAATTTCATTGCACTATATGAAAAATCAACTAGTCATTGAATTTTTTTTCAAATTTCCCGCAATTTTTTTCTGGCGTATCCTACAAGCATCCCCTACAACTATATGATCTAGTTTTCCCATATTGAATAATAGAAGGTGCTGAAAAAAATATATAATATATATTTTTTTTTTTGGTAGCGCAAAATTCGACATGAACATTTTTTAATCTTGGAAAATATCGGAGAAAAGGCCATTATCTAATCATATTACCGTTGCTATATAGTCCTATATATAGTGTGTAGAAGGGGAACGAAGCAGAGCAATATACAAAAATATAGTTGCACTTGGAGTTGCCAATATATGATCTCTGGAAATCGCAAAACTTTTAAATTCATACCTAGGAAGTGACAATTTTGGGGAAAATAACTAAGTTACTCCTTCCAGAGACGTTTTCTATTACTAAGCTGTTAGAGAAAACAAAGTTATATGGGATGCTCATGTAAAACATCTTGGAACATTGGGTCAACAGAAGACTTTCACAAGTGTTTTATATAAATCCATGATATTGGGGGCCATGGAGGGAGGGGGGGTGGGGGGGGGGCTAGGGATGTCATATGGGTGTTTATGCCCTCATATGATAGTTTCTATTGTTTACAGAAGCCTTTTAGACAAACAACACAAACAAACAAAAGTTTGGGCTGAGGGTAAAACATTTTGTTGATTGGGGTGTGTGGTTAAACCCCCATTCGGGGGGGTTATGGATGCGATATGATTTTGTTTGCCCTATACTATTCTCCTATGTTGAAAGAAGCATTTTAGAAGAAAAAAAACAAAAAAGTTAAATTTTGATTTCAAGGTTCAGCCTTGGTTCTGCCAAAGCAACTGCTAAAAGCAACTAGATGAGCTATAAATTCCAGTTTAATCTGTATTCCTGTAAAGAATAGATGCATTAACCCACTGAGCCCCAGCTAGTTTATAATAAATGTACCACCCAGGACCGGCAGGTTTAGAAAAAACAAAATTCCAGAAAACACCAGGAATGGGTTAGGAATGAAGGAAAACCCACATAAAACCAATCCCCTTGGTCATTAAAGGGTCCTACGGGGCGCCCGAAAGTCGGATTTACAAAAGAGGAAATGGGTAGGCAAAAACACCCAAAAACAGGTTTTTTCACGCGCACGTGGTTGGAGTTTGAGAGTTTTCAAACATCGGCATTGTTGTGTGGGATACTTACACAGTTCTCATACAAATCTGAGCCCTCTATGTGCCATAGGACCAGAGTAATTAAAAGTGACGCATACGTATGCGTCGCTGGGGTTTAGCGTTACAAACATTGCCAACGCACTGTTTGCGTCGCTGGGGCTCTGTGGGTTAAGAATAGTAAAATAAGTAATAGCACACACACTAATATAGCACAGTATCGCACTTGTCACTGTATACGTCACTGTATAAACCTTAGCCTGTAAAGGGGGAGACCTTCCTAAAGGCTTGACTGACTGCTACTACCATTGCTTAGGCTAGAGGAGCGGACCGGCTTCTATCAGTATGGTGTGACACCCTACTTAGTTGCTAGCAATAATCTTGGAGTTGCGGCAATACTCTGAGGGGAGTGTGAGAACCCTTGCTTACTCTGTAAGAATTGTACCAAGGCCTTTATAGGTGGGGGAAAGATCTTCTATGGGGGAGTTCTTACCCAACTAGAAATGTACAGTTGCCTACTTAAAATTAAGTAAGTGAATAACTGTTATAATGGTGTGAGTTATATATGTGATTATATGGCTTATTGAAGAGTGTACAGTCGCTCAAAATGCGCTGTAAACAATTTATTCTTTGTAAGTGACAACTATATTTCATTAGAGAGTAAAATCTTTTCAACTCTCTATCAGTCACAGTGTATGTATATTAGAATCCTACTCAATATAGTAGAGGTTTTAATACCCCATTTATGTACCTATGTTTAAAAAATAAATGTGAGTGTAATTTATACTGTGTGTTTATTGTGTTTTTGGGAGAGCGATTGAGTAATTTGAAAGTAATATTCATGAAGTGAGATATGTTCTTGTTGAGCATTATCCAATTCTAAATATCAGAAACCCGGGTAAATAAAGAATACATAACAAAGTGAGCTGGATTACAACCCGGCATAACAATTTTCCCTCATCCTATGACTTAAATTGCTTAAAACTCTGTGTGTCCAGGCATTTTGGCTCGAACATACCTTGAATTATGCCCTGACACTCTTTCAACTCTGGGATAGGCACTCGTCACAGGCAGTATTGTGTTTTGTCTCCCCGATCCACATAAAACAATGTATGTTGGCTAACATTAAGCGATATTTCTCAGCTTAGGAAGCCCTCCTAGGAGTCAAGGAGGTAGAAGTTGTCTTGGCTACTATAATTCCATACTCTTCTGAATATAATCAGAGCAACACAAAGAAAATTGTTATCGTATCTTGAGCGGGTAAAATATACACCCGAATTACATGCACTAAAGTAAAATCAAAAGTTAAAGGCTTACACTAGAGTGCACTTGCCCTCAGCGCTCATGCCCACATTATTTCCTTTGGAGCCTGTGGTGGGTAGCTTGGGTAAGCTGTTCAGCCTGGTACACAGGGGTTGCTGCATATTGTCCTGGATACCACAGATTACTAATGCTCGGTTCACACATGCACGAATGAACGTCCCGTCCGTCCCCGACCCCTTAATTCGCCGTGCCTAGGCGGCGTCCTTTTCGTGCATGCATAAAATGGTCCGCGTGGGTCGGGGCAACTGCCAGAAAACGTGTTATTACGGGACACCAACGGGACACACATTGACACACACAGGAGCAGTCGTCGTCTAGATGCAGCCTGGGGGCGTCTAGACGATGACTGGCGGCGTCTAGACGCCGACTAACGGGATGAGAACGGCGGCAAAAACCGTTGGAACGGCCATCGTGGCCGAATGGGGCCTCCAGATTGATGCCGTCCTGCCTATTTTCTTGGTTGGGGACGGACGGGACGTTAATTCATGCATGTGTGAACCGAGCTTAACCCGGATTGGACATCACAAAAATTCACTGATATCAGTCTTCTATTTACTGCTAGGTGAACAGAGGCATAGGGTGTAATGAGACTGCCCATCTGTCTCACCTCGCCAGGGGAATCAAACCCCGAACCTTTTGATTGTGAGAAGAGCATGCTTCCATTATTCTGTATTAGGTACTATAAGTAAAAAATTAATAAGAAGATTCGATTCACTCCTGCATGACATTGATATAATCATAACAGTATTTGTGACCAATAGTGTTCAGTCGCAAATCTCTCTCTCTCCCTTTCTGTCAATATAATATTATATATACATATATATATATATATATATATATATATATACAGTATATACAGGGTGTCCCAGTAGGAAAGGTCATAACTTTGGGAAGTGATAACACAAGGTACTCTTAGCATATAATTTTCCATAACAAAAAGTTCATATCTCAACCATTAACAAGATATTGAAGGTTTTATGTATTGTCCTCCCACACTCCACTGTAATGGACTCTTCCAAGTCAAATAGTGTCCAACTGTTCTAAAGGGAGTTATAATGCCTCTAATAATTTTGTAACCTACAACATTATAATATCTTTATAATTAAATGGTGAAATAATTGCAGTTAGATGGAGGTGTGGTAGGCACTAGGACAGCTAGGCCATCCTTATGGGGAAATACATGCTAAGGTTAAGCTAAGGCTGAGTTCGCCACAGTCCTAATGGCATTGAGGAGCGTGTCGCCCCTCATTCTGGGTGGTGATTTGGTGCAGTAGATTGTTCGAAGGGGCAGCACGCTCCCCTGCGAAAATGGGCTCATCTGGCACTTTTTGCAGTTCGACATCGAGGGCTCTCTTCCCTCATGTCTCTTACTCGTCGTGGGAGTTTGTTGAAGAGACGTGGTCCTCTGTGTGATAACCAACCCTCTCGCAGAGAGCCAATAGAACCCCGGTTATTCATACGGGGATATCGCATCCCCAGCCTCTCCTATCACAAAATTTCATGACTATCGGGGTATGTAGGTTTGGGGCTAAACCAACTGCGATTTTTCATGTGTATATTATTAGCTAACGTTCTCTTCTACGCTCTAACGAGTACAGTTTCAGTGATCTTAAACGCTCCCAATAGTGTAGATGTTTTACCGAGTTTGTATTCGAGGTGAAATGCCTTTGTACACTTTCTAGATCATTTATTTTGCCTGCTTTGTATGGGGATGTTAATACATTACAGTATTCAAGCCGCGGTAGCACTAGAGATTTGAAGAGTGTCATCATAGGCAATTTATCGCATGTTTTATATGTACGCAGGATCCAACCAGTTAGCCGTTTCACAGCAGCAACTTTGACCTGCTTATGTTGTTTGAATTCCATATTTTCAGACATTAACACTCCAAGGTCTTTCACACTGTCTTTACATTCTATCATGTGGTTGGATTCTGTTACGTATATTGTATTCTCTTTAACGACATTATTACCTCCGTATCTTGCAATATCTCAAAACTGATTGAGATTTACAATATGTCGTATAGAACATTTTAGGCTTAGAATACCTTGTTTTATAATTTACCTAAACTGACCTTTCCTTCTGGGACACCCTGTATATATATATATATATATATATATATATATATATATATATATATATATATATATATATATATATAAAACTGTGTTCTGTGCTGACTCCCTGCCTAGGCAAACTCTTTTGTCTCTGTCTTTCCTCTAACGTCTTCCCTTCTTGCTGGAAGTTTACTCTCATTCAACCTGTCCCAAAGAAGGGTGACTTCTCTCAACCCTCCAACTATCGTCCAATTGCTCTCATCTCTTCTATCTCTAAAGTTTTTGAAACTATTCTTGCTTCCAAATTTCTTAAGCATTTCTCTTCTCATAATCTACTCTCAGATAGCCAGTATGGCTTCTTAAGGGGAGATCTCTACTTCAGGGATTTTTTTCTTGGCCCCTTTCTCCCTCATGTTTAGCCCCATTGCTTTTGATATTATAAAACGTTTGCCCCATTAGTTTAGCGATTTTAAGAACTTTCACCCCATAATAAGACCTTTCGTGCCATTCAGGTGTCGATTTTATCCTGGTGAGCGATAGCGAGCCTGTAATTTAAGAGGAACCGGCCTTCGGCCGGGAAATTTTTCTACCGAAAAATGTACAAATTTATCTTGTAAGGGACTCAAGGGGGTATAATTTTTAGCTTGATGGAGGTCTAGGGAACAAAGTAAATACCTCCCCTTAAGGATCGCTCTGCTGGTGATATTCTTTCATATCTTACTAACTCGTGGTCATCCTGATTTCGGGACTTCGGTGAGACCTTTTCTATTGCACTAGAGCAGTGGTCTACAACCATTTTGAGACCATGGCCTACTTCTGGCATTCCCAAACACTCATGGCCCACTTTCCTTCAGATTTTGAATATGATTTTAGTACATTCATATATTACACACTTATTAAATGTTATTACAGTTTACTTTTGTCTTCAAAAAATGAACCACTGTACTGTAATAGCTGTAAATCAAACTTGTGTACTGTACTTAAAACTTTAAATATACTATAACAGCCAAAAGACAAATACAAAAAAATACTCTACTTAACCATGTAACTACTAACTAGGTTAGGAAGCTAATATATTGGCTGTACTTGCTTCCTATCTATAAGGCTATCAAATCGGGGGGGAATTGCCGTTAAGGCACATTACATTTCATCTAGCGGGTGCCCAACCCCGAAGGGGGTTGAAATAGGGAGCTATCCCCCCGCCAAAGGCGGCTTTCTAGGGCCTTTCCTAGCTGATGCTGAGAGGATTGGGTTCTAGTCATGTGGTGATGGGCTGGTCTATCAGGTGTGAGAACTGAGCGATCTCTGCCATACCCATAGCTTACTCTAACTGTTCCTTTTACTTATATATTTTCTAGATCTCAAGTGACAGCGTCTCTTCCGTGGATTGACCTCCCAATCTACCAAGATTGGAAGCCAAAGAGTCACATTTTTTCTTTGCCCCTCAACTTTCTCTTCATAATTGCTGAGGGGCACAGGGCCCTGGGTGGGGCTTTGGTATCCCGGGCGTTTCCGCATCCTCCTCAGTTCCCCGCCATGGAGTGGCTTCGGTCACCCAGGCTTTATTGTGGTCGGCAGGGAGGGTTCTGTGGGGGCGCTCGGTTATGGCCTTGCTCGGGGACTTGGGGCTGTTCGGCCAGGCAGCTTGGGGAACAACAACAACAACAACATTTCATCCTCCACCTTTTAGTACTTTCTCGATTTTGTTTTAATTAATTTGAAGTAAAGCCTGACTCACAAATAAGTGGAAGAGAAAGGTAGAGGTGTTTTTAGTGCAATCTTTCCTATTTTATGATGCACTTACTTGGGCCCTGAATTCCTGTACAGAAAGCTCGTTATGCAATTCTTTTACACCTGAATCAATTATTATTTCAAAGTATTCGTCTTGGTCAGGGTCTGGAACAGAATCTGGTTCAAGATTAAATGGATTTCTTACAATGACAGATCTATGCCCTCAAGATCAGGGAAGGACCTGGAAAAATCTTGGTCCTAAAGTTGCAGGTGATTGATTATTTCTTGGAGACAATAATCTATTTTGTCTTTTCCTTCAGCAACTTCACAAAACTTCTCAAACATTGCAAAGTTACCTGCGTTAACTCTACTAGCCCAGTTCTGGATCCTAGCAATACAATCATGCAATGGGTCAACATAAGGAATCACAGAAATTTCAGATTAAGTTTATTAACCCTTTGGCTGTGGCTATGTTTGGTCTATTTAGGGCATATTCAGGCATTCCTGAATGATAAATCAAGCATCTGCATTAAATGAAGTGTATTCTGCTGAAAACTAGGCGAAAATAGCTTCAAAATGACACCAGAACGGACCCTGTACGTGGTCTGGTTCACCCGCAGTGGTCCCAGTGAAACGCGGGAATCCCGCTATTATGTAGCACTCGCTCGCTTGGCTACACTGGTGAGAGAGACAGAGAGAGACCCGCGCGAGACACAGCCTAGCTCAGTGAGCCACTCGGTGCTCTGAGGGTCGGAGGTGGGCCCCTCACGCTCCCGCCCACTGACACTCGATTTTTACGTTTTTTACAGGCTTTTAAAGCCTGGAAATTGCTGTAACTTGCCAAAACATTCCATAACGTCACCCGCAGCGAAAGGGTTAAGCTGGTCAAATAGATCAACTAAGTATGCTAAACTTAGTACCCACAGTGGGTCATTGAAAAAATTAGATTCCTTTTCTTGCATGTCCAAAAACGTCTTTAGAAGTTCAAAGACTCGACTGAGAAGATTGCCTTTTTTTTTTTTTTTTTTTTTTTTTAAGAGACAATGAACGGAGGAAGGAAAAACACAGATAAAACAAAAAGGTCCATGTGCCTAAAGGCATCCTCCATTCATAAAATGTTTGTAACAACTGGATTTAAACATTTGTTGATTGTAAGTTTGTGGAAAGCAATTCGAGGGAAGTGAATTCCAAAGAGTAGTAGCTCTGGGGATAAATGAATTCTGATAAGCAGAAGTTCTGCATTGTGGAGGAGAAAGTGTAAATTCATGGGCGCTCTCAGCTGCCCTAGTTCTACGGGGAAAGATGTGGAGAGGCGGCACAATTGAAGCAAGTTCCTCGGAACAATTGCTGTGAAAATATCTGTAGAATAATGCAAGGGATGCAACGTTTCTTCGTATGGCTAATGTAGGAAGGTCCTGTGTGATTGCAGGGTTATTGATTAATCTAATAGCTTTATTTTGAATTTTGTCCAACTGCCTCAATGCAACCACTCCACTTCCACCCCACAGAGGTGAACAGTAATCCATCTGAGAGCGCAAATGACTTTTATATATTACGGCCAACTGCTCGTCAGTGAAGAATTCTCGAACTCTGTACAGGAGTCCCAGTTTTTTAGAGGCATTCTTAGCAATGCTTCTAACATAATGTGTCCAACTCAAGTTAGTAGTTAATGTTACACTGAGAATGTCAATACTAGGGGAAGTGGGAATATTTACATCATTAAAAAATATATGGGAGTCAGTGAGATTCTGTCGGTTAGAAAATTGAATGTACTTGGTTTTCTGTGCATTAAAGGAAACTAGATTCTCTTGTCCCCATTCATTAATTCTAGAAAGGTCCCGGTTCAGAGAAATTGCAGTGTTTATTTTTGAATTTATAAGATCGGGTTGGGTGAAAGAATTGGTAAATGTGAAGGAACTGTTGAGTGTTGAGTCATCTGCGTAGGAATGTATTGGATTATGAGTGGTAGATATGAGATCATTGATATGAATGAGGAACAGAGTTGGGGCCAAAACTGATCCCTGGGGAACACCAGCATTTATTGAGTGAAATTGAGAATAAAGGCCATCTACCATTAAACGTATTTTTCTGTTATGAAGATAAGAAGAAATTAGTGGAACTAATGATGCAAGGCCGTAGTGTGACATCTTCGACAATAAGGATTGATGCCAGACTCTATCAAATGCCTTTGATATATCCAGTGCTATTGTATGTGTTTCACCATGTTGGTCTGTAGCTTGGTTGATTTGATGCGTAAGAAGGCAAAGAATGTCTGCAGTTGATCGACATCGTCTAAAACCATATTGCCTATCACTGATTAATTTATTATTCTCCAGATGCTTAATTATGTGATTATTTAATATAATTTCAAAAACTTTGCCAAGAGTGGAAGTTATAGCTATTGGTCTGTAGTTTGATGGATCTGAAGAGGCACCTTTTTTAGGAACTGGATGGATGTTTGCTTCTTTCCAGGGTACTGGGAAGCATGAGGTATGAGTACACAGACGGAAAAATGTTGCCAATACAGGAGCGAGCACCAAGGAGCAATTCTTAAGTACTATTGGAGGAATTTCATCTGGACCAGGAGCCTTATCTACTGAGAGATTCTGCAAAATAGTTTTGACATGTCTGGTGTGGATCTTAAGTGAGGGAATTTCAGGTGAATTAAAATTAAGTACAGGGACATCTTGATTTATTTCATCTAAGGTTGAGTTGGTGGAGAAAATATCTGCAAGAAGGTTAGCTTTACCTCGTGGGTCACTTACAAGATTGCCAGTCGGAGATTTTAATGGTGGAATGGATGAAGCAGTAGTGAAGTTGGATTTGAATGAGTTAAGAGTAGACCAAAATATTTTGTTATCATTTGGATTATTTAGAAGTTTATTTGCCTGCTTATGGAGAAAGTTTGATTTAGTTTGGTTTAATACAGTTTTGGCATGATTTCTGATGTTTCTAAAGTAATTAAAGGCTTCATGTGTTTTTGATCTTGTGTATGCATTGTAGGCTATTGCTTTTTGTTCAGTTACTCTAGCACAATTATGGTCAAACCATTTAGGTGAATTAGATCTTTTACTGTACTTTTGATGAGGAATAAAAGTGTCCATTCCAATTTTTACAAAATCTTGTATGTGGCTCAAGGTGGAGCCACATTCATTAGAAAAGAAAGAGGTCCAGGGAATATCAATAAAGAAACCTTGAAGACCTTCCCAGTCTGCCCTATCGTAATGCCATTTAGTCACCAAAACAGGTTCAGAGTGGGAAGGTGTGGTAGGTGATAGACAGGTGGCCTGTATCAGACAGTGATCAGAAGATCCAAGTGGGGACCTCACTGTAACATCATAATTTTCTGAATTGGTTGTTAAAAATAAGTCCAGTAGGTGGGAATTATGATTAGGATTATCTGGTACACGGGTTGGTTGGTTGACTAGTTGAATGAGATTAAATGAGTCTGCAAATAGCTCACATTCAAGACCAGCATCATCAGTCCTGGCTGAATGAGTGAGCCATTCAACATTATGGACATTAAAATCACCCAACACAGTGATTTCAGAAGAAGCATTTAAGTTGAGGACACTGAGTTGTGAGGACAGAGAATCAAAAAGACTTTGCTCTGGAGGAGTATTTGGGGAACGGTAGATGCAACATATGTATTTAAATTTACCAGCAGAAATTAATTTGTATATAGAATAATCAAAATAGGGACAATTGAAACTAGTAACCTCCTCCAGGGCAATTTCAGATTTTGTGAAGCAACATACACCACCTTTAGGTCTGAAATTTTGGAGCAGTTGATAACCTGGAAAATTAAATCTAGATGTGTCAGATGTGGATGTTACTTGAGTCTCTGTCAAAAAAAGGAGAGTAGGGGATTCTGCTTGAAGAAATTGGTGTACAGAATTGATGTTAGAGTGAAGTGAAATAGCTGTACTGACAAGCAGCTTTGGGACGTTGCAATGCTCTTGACACAGTCGCATGATGACGACCGGGAGGGCCCTGTGTCAGTAACCCAACCCTGCCGGGGGTGGATATCCGAGGGACCACCAGGTTTGCTCTTAACAATTGTACTGCCATATTTATAAGGTAAGTGTATGGTGTTACATGTATGATATGTAGTGGGAAGAGTAGTATTTTATGGATAGAGGATAGCGATGTAGGGCAATGTCGTGAAGTTGGATGTGTATGTTATATAAAGAGGGTTTTCCTGATACCCCTGATGTGTGAGGCAGAAAGATATGTATCCAGCTACCAAGGCCTGGGAGAGAAAATGGAATTCAGGCTATTCCCTGAGTCTCCCGAAACCTTGGCGGTAGTACTTCCCTGGCAGTACATCCATCGAACTTTAGTGCAGGAATTGATGCTCTGAATTGAAGTATCTACAGAGCTCTTTGAAAAGACGTGAGTTGTCAGGCTTGGACTTTACATAATTGAAAATATTAATGGCACTGTCCAAGATGGCTTGGATTTCCCTAGGAAGGGTTCTGGATGCAAGTGCCTGATGGTGAATCATACAATGATTCACTGTAAACCCAGGAGTAGCCTCTTAAATTCTAAATGTAAACCCTGACTTTGAACCTAACATTGCAGTACATCAGTACACACGTCACACATATTCCCCGACGACAGTGCTTCCTAATACAAACAATGAATTACCTTTTTCATTATAACTTCACCTTTTATTTTTATTTTGTGTTTGTATTCTATCCTACCAAGTAGATGTCCGTGGCCCACCTGAGAACCAGCCCATGGCCCACTAGTAGGTCATGGCCCACAGGTTGAAGACCCCTGATTGCACTAGACATATTGAAGGCCTTCGATAGAGTCTGGCACAAATCTTTAATTTCTAAACTACTCTCCTTCGGTTTCTATCCCTCCATCTGTGCCTTTGTCTCTAATTTCCTTTCCGGCCGTTGCAGCTATCGGCTGTGGATGGCTGTCGCTCACTTCCTCATCCTATCAACTCCGGTGTTCCTCATGGCTCTTTCCTATCTCCCATTCTCTTATTAATTTTCATAAATGATTTTCTCAACTGTACCTCCCCCCCATCCATTCATACACAGACAACTCTAACTTACACTACTCAATAAGTTTTTTTGAACGCCCCAGCCAGTATTCCCTTAAAAACAAACGTAATGAAGTCATGCAACACTTATCTTCTAGTCTAACTACTATTTCCAATTGGGGCATTGAAAACCTTGTTGCCTTTAATGCTTCCAAAACCTAATTTCTTCATCTTACTACCCGTCCGGAACTCCCAGAGGACTATCCCTTAAGCAGGCGTCACACCATGCCGACTTGAGCCAAGACTGACCACGACCTTTAGTCGTGGTCAGGAGTGCCGACCTTCGGCGGAGAGCTTAAGGATTTGGGGGGGTGAGTTTTGGACGGGACGCAGTATGGATGGCCACGCTGCCTGACGGGGTAGAGCGGCGCCCATGCAGGACTGAAGGTGAGACCTAGGTCGCCGCTGGAGTGCCCATCTGCGGCGTAGCGCGTTGACAACGACCCGATGAACGGCGTCGACAGGAGGTAGGGCGGCGTCAATATGCATTACTGTGCCGATGGACGGCGACCCCTTCAGTATGGACGGCGACCCCGGCCCGCATGACCCCGAACGACGGCGACCGAACTCAAGGTGGGGTATATAAATGCTACACCAAAGGGTGGGCCTCATCAGTATACCTTCAGCCACCGTCACGGTTGCACGCAACCATGTCCACCACAGTCTCTAGGAACCAGACACGGCATCTACGCTTACTCCAGGTTCAGTTAAATCTGGAAAATGACCACCTACTGACAAATGTAGCCATCTGCAAGCTGCTGTTGAGGAAAAGAAGGAGCCAGAATAAAACCCCTCGCGTGTGGGTCCGGAACTGGCTTCTCCGTAGGAAAACCTTTGGTATTTATGAGCAGCTACTGAAGGAACACGCCGAGGAGGATGGGCCAGCCTACAGAAACGACCTGCGGATGGATGTTGCAGTCTTCCGGGAGGTACTAGGACGTGTGGCGCACCGCATTGAAAAGAACGATACTTTTTACCGGAAGGCACTCGAACCTGGCCTCCGACTAGCCATAACACTGCGGTTCCTGGCAACCGGTGACAGCTATATGAACCTCATGTACAGCTTC
The DNA here is from genome assembly GCA_032716605.1 of Paralithodes platypus. Lineage (NCBI taxonomy): Eukaryota > Metazoa > Arthropoda > Malacostraca > Decapoda > Lithodidae > Paralithodes > Paralithodes platypus. Next base: position 28,263,305 of record CM064547.1, read on the forward strand.
AGAGTGGCACACAACACCATATCAAACGTTGTGTATGAGACATGTGAGGCACTCATAGCTGAGTATATGGACGAGATGATGCCCTGCCCCAACACACCGGAGGAATGGAAGGCAGTGGCAAACAAGTTCTCCCAACGATGGAACTTCCACCACACCATTGGTGCACTTGATGGCAAGCACATTGCAATGCGGTGTCCCGCCAAAGGTGGTTCCATGTGGTACAACTATAAGGGGTTCCACTCCGTTGTGTTGCTGGCACTCGTCGATGCTGACTACCGCTTCTTGTATGTCGATGTTGGGGCATCAGGGGATGGCTCAGATGCAGGGATATTTGGCAGGACACCGCTTCGTGCTGCCCTTGAACAGAAAACTCTTGGCCTACCAGACCCTGAACCCATCCCCGGCACTGGCGTGCCACTGCCCTACTTCATCGTCGGGGACGATGCATTCCCCCTTCGGAGCTGGATGATTAAGCCCTATCCACAAAGGAACCTCTCCCGGGACAACCGCCTCTTCAACTACCGTCTATCAAGGGCTCGTCAGATTGTGGAGAACGCCTTTGGGATCCTAGCAAGCAGGTAAGAGTGGTTCATATTTATGTATATATTTATTGATTTATATATTTAAATGAGTTAAGATTTATTTGTTAAACAAATAATAATTGTGTATTAATATATCGTTTGATTAATTTGTTATTTATGTATGTATTCATTTCGTTAGTTAAGTATTTTAGTATTGAATTTCTGTTATTAGTGATTATCTTTTGTATATAATTATAATGTAATTCATTTCTTTATGTATTTATATATGTATTGCTGTATTGATTTATATAAATGTATATCAATTACTTACACATTATTTATTATTTATTTATTTATGTATGTAGTTATTTGTTATATCTTTATTTCAGTTATTTTTTATTCATTTATTTCATTAATAATTTTATTTATGTATTTTATTTATTTATTTGGTATTTGTTGGTTTTATTAATATAACTCATATTATATTTTGATATGTATTGATAATATATTTATTATTTATTTCTGTAATTCATTATATAATTTGTATCTTTATTTCAGTTAATTCTGTTATTTTATTATTATTATTATTAATTTAATTATGTATTGAATGTTGTTATTTTTATTTTTTTCTGTAATTAATATACCTAATCTTATATTTTGATTGTTATTGATAATATATTTATTATTTAATTATTTAATTATGTCGTTTATTTATATATTAACAGATTCAGGTGTCTATTCACCACCATGGCCATACAACCCAAGAGGGTGGAGAGTGTTGTGTTGGCCTGCTGTTGCCTGCACAACCTTCTTCGCCAACGTACACCTGGAATTCCCTCCACCCTCATTGATACTGAGGACCCAGTGACACACCTGGTCACAGCTGGTTCGTGGAGGGAGGGTGAGCAGATGGCAGATATTCAGTCTCTCGCTGGAAACCAAACCACAAGGCTCGCCAAGGAACAGAGGGACTTCCTCAGGGGGTACTATATTTCACCAGCTGGTATGGTATCATGGCAAAACGACATGGTATAGAAGGTAAGATATATACACAGTTCTACAAAACAGATTTTATTATTCACTAGTTACATTTTAGTTTGGTTGAGGATGCTCTCCAGGAATTGGCTGGTGCCAGGCGAGCTGCCTGAGAAGGGTAGTGGTGCTGAGGGGCTGGGGAGGTTCAAGAGGTGGCCAGCTGGTGGAGCATGACCGGGTGTGCCTGGGATGGGTGGGTTGCAGCCCAAGCTGGGGCCAGGTGTGCTCCACATGGACTCTTGCTGGTGGGCGTAGTTTGTCCTACCCACCTCATACCCCTGGTCATGCTGGCTGGAGTGGCCTTGCTGGGGGGTGCACTCCCGGGGCGGGCGGGATACCAGTTGCTGTGGTGGTGGTGGGGGGGGGGGGGGGGGGGGGGGGGAGAGAGGACGGCACAACAAAGCCTGCTCCTCCTGGCGCTGGATCTTGCGGGTCTCAGCTTTGAAGTGCTGTGTGACCTTGATGAGGGCGCTATCCAACTCTTCATGGAGGGAGGGGTGCACATCAGATCCAAGACTGGTCAGATAATCAAACAATGATTGGACATGGGCCTCATGCTTTGTCTGATGACGCAGCCGGGTCTTGATCAAGGCCTGCAGTTCCTCATTGCCTCTGGACCTGTCCTGAAGCTGTAAAGTGGTTACGAATAATTAGTAAGTTACATGACATGTTGTATATTATTTATGTGGTCTGACAGGCACTCTGTAATGTATTGTATGATTTATATACCCACGATGCTGCACCACGAAGACAGTTATGTAATAATATTGAATGATTTTCTACAATCTTAAATATGTACAAAATAACTAACAACTTTACACAATAAACATGTTATTAACAACACATAATGACAACAAATGACATTAAACAAATTATAAACCACACACTACAAACATTTGGATTGGGCATGACTATATAATAATAATAATAATAATAATAAATAATATGAATGATTCGTTACCTTTCGCAGTAGTGAGTCAACCTCGTCGACTTCAGGGTTCCTGCGACGTTTCCGTTTGGCGGCTGCACCTTGCTTCGGGGGACCTTTGGCAGTGCTGTCGCCCACTACCACCTCATCCTCCTCTTCCTCCTCCTGTTCCTCCTCCACGCTGGCAACGCTGGGAGCACGAGGGGCGATACCACACTGAAATAGTCAATTATTAGTATTGATATGTAATATTATAAACATATATATATTATATGGCTTGTTTCATTCATCCACTGCATGAATAATGTATGCATAAATAAATGATTTACGTTATATATATATATATATATAAAACATATTCAATAACTAAATAAACTAATACAATAATGAAATAAAGAAAGGAATCAATAAAAAAATACATACATACATAATAAATAATGTATAAATAATTACTAAATACCTTATATAAATCAATAAAGCAATATTAATCTAAGTACATGAATAAATTAATTACAATATATATATAAAAGATATTCAATTAATAACTAAATCAATACAATAATGAAATAACGAAAGGAATAACAAACGGCAGATACCACAACCTGGTCAGGTCAGAAACCTGTGGTATGCACAACGAGTCTCCACAAACATAATTTGTCCACACGTGGCTGGTCACTGTCAAACACTTTTAAATAATCGAGACATGCAAAACAGTAATTAAAAAAACATTTACCTGGCTATTCTGACGACCAGTCTGGCGCACGATGTGGTCCTTGAGAAAGCCAAACGTGGCGATACTCCACTTATCCCGGTCCGTGTGTCGGGGTGGGGCCTGTCCACTCTTGGTCTCTGTAATGCGGCCATAACGAGTCCGCATTCCCTCTAGGAAGCCCTTCACTTGCATCCCTGTGAGGTGGAGAGATATATACATTAATAATATATACACATATATATATATACCATGATAGGGTACCGTACATCACATATTAACAACATTATGTAGTTATATTTTATGTCTCGGTGAACACACTACGGTATTAATTGCACCACGACAAATTTTACCAAATAAAAATAATATTATAATATTATTCTTATTATGATTATTGTTCTAATACTATAATAATGATATAATATAATAATATCATAATAAAAATTATCATATTTCAAATTAACACACATATCCACGTGGCATTCATAGGTATATGGTGTACGAGATAAATGATGGTTCGTTCACTTTCACTTTCAGCATCATTGGGGTTAGATTTATATATATATATTAACAAATGGCAGTTACATCCCTTTGGACTATGTATGTATATATATACGAGGCTCATCCCGCCCAATGGGACGTAAGTCCCATTTTTAATTTATTGAGTAAATCGCGATTTACTAAAGAATTTATCAAGATTTTCAAATGGCACTTACATGCCTTTGGACTCGTGGCGCCTCATATATATATATATATATATATATATATATATATATATATATATATATATATTTCTAGTCTCTCAGTGGGGATCGAACCATCGACCATCAGGACGATAGCCGACGCTTTAATCAATTACACCACGGCAGTCTAAAAGACACTCAGCCTTCTATCCTATTTATGTTAGGGAGAAGGGAAACCCACTAGGCGAATATATTTCAATTCAAACCTAGTTGTAGGATCCATATTTCCAGAATACCATACACAGATTTTTGAGTGTCCCGACGCAACTCGGGTCGAAATTGATTTAATTTAATTCAAACCCACAAAGCATGAGAGTTACAAATATTGAGAATATATCACAAATACACGTGAGCCACTAAATGTTTCTAGTCTCTCAGTGGGGATCGAACCATCGACCATCAGGATGATAGCCGACGCTTTAATCAATTACACCACGGCAGTCTAAAAGACACTCAGCCTTCTATCCTATTTATGTTAGGGAGAAGGGAAACCCATTAGGCGAATATATTTCAATTCAAACGTAGTTGTAGGATCCATATTTCCAGAATACCATACACGGATTTTTGAGTGTCCCAACGCAACTCGGGTCGAAATTGATTTCATTTAATTCTAACCCACAAAGCATGAGAGTTACAAATATTGAGAATATATCACAAACACACGTGAGCCACTAAATGTTTCTAGTCTCTCAGTGGGGATCGAACCATCGACCATCAGGACGATAGCCGACGCTTTAATCAATTACACCACGGCAGTCTAAAAGACACTCAGCCTTCTATCCTATTTATGTTAGGGAGAAGGGAAACCCACTAGGCGAATATATTTCAATTCAAACCTAGTTGTAGGATCCATATTTCCAGAATACCATACACAGATAAATATGGATCCTACAACTAGGTTTGAATTGAAATATATTCGCCTAGTGGGTTTCCCTTCTCCCTAACATAAATAGGATAGAAGGCTGAGTGTCTTTTAGACTGCCGTAGTGTAATTGATTAAAGCGTCGGCTATCGTCCTGATGGTCGATGGTTCGATCCCCAATGAGAGACTAGAAACATTTAGTGGCTCACGTGTATTTGTGATAATTATATTCTCAATATTTGTAACTCTCATGCTTTGTGGGTTAGAATTAAATGAAATCAATTTCGACCCGAATTGCGTCGGGACACTCAAAAATCTGTGTATGGTATTCTGGAAATATGGATCCTACAACTAGGTTTGAATTGAAATATATTCGCCTAGTGGGTTTCCCTTCTCCCTAACATAAATAGGAGAGAAGGCTGAGTGTCTTTTAGACTGCGTGGTGTAATTGATTAAAGCGTCGGCTATCGTCCTGATGGTCGATGGTTCGATCCCCACTGAGAGACTAGAAACATTTAGTGGCTCACGTGTATTTGTGATATATTCTCAATATTTGTAACTCTCATGCTTTGTGGGTTAGAATGAAATGAAATCAATTTCGACCCGAGTTGCGTCGGGACACTCAAAAATCCGTGTATGGTATTCTGGAAATATGGATCCTACAACTAGGTTTGAATTGAAATATATTCGCCTAGTGGGTTTCCCTTCTCCCTAACATAAATAGGATAGAAGGCTGAGTGTCTTTTAGACTGCCGTGGTGTAATTGATTAAAGCGTCGGCTATCGTCCTGATGGTCGATGGTTCGATATCCACTGAGAGACTAGAAACATTTAGTGGCTCACGTGTATTTGTGATATATTCTCAATATATATATATCACATCTGATACTATTTACGTCTGTATTAGTATATACATTCGATTCGTGTATGAGATTGTCATCGTTTCTTTATATATTTTTGTACCAGTTGAAGATTTATCTATACTATTTATTTTTGGTATCACTGTAATTTCCTCAGATAATGCATTCATAAATTATATATTTTTTACAATATTACATGATCTGTATATCAATTATACTGTAGCCTACAGTTCCTTATCTTTTGAATATTTTACTTATAATTGTTCTCTTCATTTTATATTATTATTTTCATGTTATAATTATATTTGTTATTCACCTTATAATATTTATATTTTCTAATGTATGATTATAACTGGATGACGAAATGCCGGACTCTAAACATTGGGGGAGCTGGAATCAGGTACACCGGTCCAATCTCAAAATAAACAAGAACTTGACAAACAGGGACAGCCCATGAACAGAGTCGCCTGAAATGCCACTGTATAATACACGATACTGTAACTATATTTTTTAGAACAAAGCGGTCTTTAAACTTGTATGAATGTGTGTATATATACCTATATATCAGGGCTACTCAACTGGCGGCTCACAGTCCAGATCCGGACCTCGGAGACATTTCTAAGGAACTCAAGAATGTTCATGCGATAAGAAAATTAAATATCTATCTAACTATTGCCTGACACCGTGATCCCCGAAGGGGTGGCCACGAACGAACTGCCCCCATGCACCTGTCCCCAGTCAGTCGACGCCCCTCCTCCCAACCAGCACCGCCTTCATTCATATACTTCCTCACTCCATCCTTCCACCTCTCCTTCGGTGCACCTCTCCCTCTCTGTCCTTCCACCTCGCTCTTGTACACCCTCTTAGTCATTCTCTCGGTTTCCATACATTCCATATGGCCGAACCATCTCAAGGTGTTCCTTTTCACACTTTCCAGCACATCTACCTCCACACCACACCTCCTTCTTACTTCTTCATTCGTCTGTCTATCCCTCCATGTAGCATCGCACACACTTCTCAAGTAACTCATTTCCACCGCTCTCACTCTTGGTCTGAGCCTCTTCCCGAACGTTCATGCTTCACTTCCGTAAGTTAATGTCGGGATTACCACACTGTCATGCAAGGATTTATTCACTTCCATACTGACCACCCTATTTCTTGTTACTGCTTTCAACGTTCCTACAACCCTCTTCCCTGTTGCACCCTCTCCCACACTCCTTCATCCATAGTCCCATCTTTACTCAACACACTGCCCAGATACTTAAAAGAGCTGACGATCCCCATAGCCTGACCGATCAACTTTACCTCACACTCTGTGACTTCACCCCTTTCGAAGACCATAACCTTGCTCTTCCCAGCATTTACCTTCAAATTCCGTTTTTCGCACACTGTTCCAAGCTCATTTACCAGACTCCGCAACTCCCATTCATCAGAACTGTATCATCAGCAAACAGCTGTATAGGCAGCTTCCACTCATTTCCCTCCCTTTTCAGCGATACACCAACATCCACTGCTCTTCCTAGTATTTCTTACATGACTCCATGCAAATATACAGTAAACAACCACGGGGACATCACACACCCCTGCTTCAACCTAACATTCAGGTCAAAGAACTTGCTCTGCTCATTCTCCGCAAGTACTGCCGCTTTTGCACCCTCATACATGCTCTTCACTGCTTTCAGCAACTTGCCATCTACTCTGTATATTCTAAGTACTTTCCACATACCTTCTCTATCCCCTCTGTCATAGGCCTTCTCCAAGTCCATAAAGGCAACATACAGCTTTTGTTGCTTCTCCAGATATTTCTCCACAACACAATTCAGGGTAAACATATGATCTGCACATCCTCTTCCCTTCCTAAAACCTCCCTGCTCATCGCCTATCCATTTCTCCATTCTCACTCTCACTCTCTCAATCACTACCGTACTGTACACCTTCCCTACTACGCTTAGAAGACATATTCCTCGGTGGTTACCACACACTCCTCTTTCCCCTTTGCGCTTATATAGGGGGACTATTATGCCAGTCTTCCAGTCATTAGGTGCACTCCCCTTCTCCCATGCTAGTTTGCATATAATCCATACCCATTCTATCACTATCTCACCACCATACCTCAACATTTGCCCCACACTACATCTGTTCCTGATGCTTTCCCCAACTTCACTCTTTTGATGGCTTCCCACACTTCTGACCTCCTGATCCCCACCTCCTCCTCCACTACTTCTCTTCTCCCTCCCATACCATATCCAACTATGTTTGCTGGCTATTCATTCCTTACACTTAGCAACTCGTTGAAGTACTCCCTCCATCTTTCGACTCACTCTTGCTTCTCAGCTGGCATTCTCCCATTCTTATCTTTCACACCCTTACTGTTTCCTTTGCTACCTTCCCTAACTTTCTTGACTTCTTTCCAGAAAAGTTTCTTGCACTCCTTCCATTTTACACTCAGATCCCTTCCAAATTCCTCATCTACGCTTCTCTTTCTTTCCTTCACTACTCTCTTCACCACTCTCTTTCTCTCCATATACCTCGCTCATTTCTGCCTCTCCAAATCTTCATTCCCTCTACAACTCAACCACTCTCAATACGCTTTCTTCTTGTCTTCCACATCTATTTTTACCTCTTCTGTCCACCATGCTGTACCTTTCACTCCCCTCCCTCTTGTCCTCACTCCACACACCTCCTCACGTGCTGCACAGATATCTTCCTTAAACACCTTACTCATCTCCTCCACTTCCTCCATATCGTCCAGGTCGAACCCACCTAGTCGTCTTTCTACTGCTCTCCTGTACTCTTCCCTGATTTCCTCCTCCTGTAGCCTCTCCACCTTCCTCTCGCCTCCCTCCAGCTCTCCTCACCCACTTCTTTTGTATCCTAATTTTAGCAACTACTACATAATGATCAGACAGACCCCCTCCAATACCCCTATACACCCTAGCATCCAGCAAAGATTTCTTCATTCGTTCATCCACACATGTATAATCAATCAGTGACTTTCGTTCCACCACTATCTTATCCTTCATCGTCCACACCACTTTTCATGTGTACCTGTGTATCATTCTGGGTCGGAAGAAGGTGTTGGCTATCCACAGCCTCCTCCCCACACATACGTCCACAAGTGCACTACCATTCCCATTCACCTCTGATGGTACCCCCACCCTCCCACCACTCCATCAACTTTCCTATCACCCACCTTACCATTCATATCCCCAATCAGAAATATTCTTTCGTTCTTGTCAAACTTATACCGGCACGCCTCCACATTCACCCAGAACTCCTCTTTCTCTCTTGCAAGTTTATCCTCTGTCGGAGCATACACACACACACAATCACCCACGTTTGTATTCCTACTGTCATTCTCACCCACACAATCCTTGAACCCATAGACCCATATTCTCTTACACGCTCCTTCCATTTGTTACTTACAAACAAACGCGTAGCTTCTCTTGCTGTTCCCTCACTCACTCCAGCACACACACCCATTCCAGAATCCCACTCTCTCACATCTGTAACCCTCCATTTGGCCCTCGTCATTCCACATACATCCAGCCTGGCATTCACTAATACTTCCAAAACCTCTCTCTCTTTTGTGCCATCATTCATGCCACTCACGTTCCATGTAGCTATTCTAAGATTGTAAATATAACAAATATAATATATATATATATAACAAACATGTATATCTAAAACATATATATAAATGAATAAATAAGAAACAGATATGGCATATTATTAACCCATGAACGGCGAGAACACTCATAAGAGGTTTTGGTTGGCAAGGGTGAGGAACCTCTTAAGAGGTAAGGCCAAAAAAAAAAGCCTTTTAAAAGGGCCCAGTAGCACTTAAAACAACAAAAATGGTGTTTAAGTGAGATAATTCTCCTCCATATCTCTATCACTCCTCCACATGTGTCAAAATCCCCTCCTTCCCCCCTTTCCCCCTCTTCAATTATCACCTATGTTCCCTCTTATTCCCTTATTTATTGGTTTATTTTCGTGCCAATACCTCCAAGCCGGTTCTAGGGTGTGGTCATGTGACTAGCGAGTGTGTGGTGTAACAGAGAGTGTGAGAAACTAACTCAGTCTGGCTTCAGGCCTCGCGAGGGGAGAGTGTGCCTGGCCTCTGCTCCACATTTCATGAATGACCGGTCGGCAATGATTCGCGATTTTGACCATCCAAACACTATTCCCACCTGTTTTATTGTTGTTACACGTTACTATCTTCATATTAAACGTAAAATAGGCGCATATGATAAGTAATAACGATATTTATCGTAAAATGACGATTTTAGGTGGGAATGGGGCTTAATATTGTCGCCTGGCGGTAGGGTGTCCATTACACACAGCTCGCCTTTAAGGGGTTAAGGTAGCACCTCGCACACTAACAATATGTCCAACGCTGAGCGAACAAGCTGTATTTTTTTTCAGAAAATGTTGTATCTTAAGAAAGCAACAAACATAGGTTTGGATATGTTTCTACAATGTGCGTGCATGAGTGATATTATGGTCAATTTCAATACATTTGTCAGCGCTGGTAAAAGGCAAGAAGGTTACCTGTGTTCTTTGTGATTTAATCCGTAACCTAAGTTAGGTGTGATTGATGTACTTAGATATTAAGCTAGGTTAATTTAGAATTTGCTACTAGTTAATAAATATACCATTTCGAACGTAAGGTTGATATATCGAGGCGAGTTTTTTCCATCAATAAATTGCGTTGGTTTGTAATATATATATATATATATATATATACTGTATAATTATATATATATATATATATATATATATATATATATATATATATATATATATATATATATATATGTATATATAGATATATATATATATATATATATATATTACAAACCAACGCAATTTATATATATATCTATATATATACCGGTATATATATATATATATATATATATATTTATATATACACACCACTATTGCGTGAGTGGAGTACAGTTGGTGAATATGCAACCCGGCAATTTCAGTGGCGTTGGGCGGGTCGACTGGGTGTGGCTGCGAGTGACCCGGGACAGCTTCCGTGACACTGGTGGAACCTTTAAACTGAAAAATATAACCATTGTAAACTAAAATGTGTAATAATATATACAGAAACAAAATGAATATTCTGTAACTTGGAGACAAATCATTTAACCCATGTATATCAGTGTTATTGTAATAAATATTATGTACATTCCAAGTGTTTTATATTGCCAACACATGGAATTTTACATAATGTGTTGTATGACATTGCAACGATTGTATTAATATGGTCATTGGTAAAGAAATATTGATGATGAAATCATAGAAAATATTTAGAGTTTAGAATGGATCAAGAACAAATATTTTGATAGCCAAATATATGATATATAAATGATAACAAAGAAAAATTAACATTGATATGGAAATGAAAATACAAAGATATACTCAATAACAAGAGATCACATACATGACAATAAATAACATACTACTATAGACGCTAATGAAATTAATTTTATATATAAAATTGAGATTATTGCACTATATCAAGGGTCGAAATACGTTTACTTAAAGGATTTGGGATAACAATGATTGATGGTATGATACGAACAAAATAATATTGTATGTGGATGTGCGAAAAAAATATTTATATTGGATGAATAACACATATGGGGGAGGCGATAGCACAGTGGATAGTGTGGTGGACTGCAGACCTAATGGACCTCAGCTCAAGTCCACGCAAATGGTAGGGTTGTTTTCTGATGTGATCTGATCGTTTCTCCGGTTCTTCAGTTTTCCTGGCTACACCGACACATCAAGAAAATACTCCCTATATCGTCACTAATTCATAGCATAGAAGATGCCCGACCATATTCGAAGATGATGTGAATGACCGTTTAGCTGCTCTCTCCAGACAAGGTGCTGGAGTTCTTGCAGAGAGGCTCCAGTCCTGACGTTACTGTTGACTTAGTGTGCTGGCTTAATAATCCAATAGGGTTGATAGCCTCTGAAGTCCTATTTTAACTAGTTGCCCTCTGACCCCTGACCAGTGCGGACGTCCCCAGTGACCGCTAGTGAACCTGTTTACCCTTAGTGAGGTCCTAGTGAACTTTCTTAGTGATGGCTGTTGTTGATGAGTCTGCTGTCTCCTCCCATACTCTCCAGCTTTGTCTTGCTTTGCAAGAAAGACTGGAGAGTGTGGAGCAGGAGATTCAGTGTCTCAAAGATGAAAATTTGGCCTTGAGACTAGCTATGGCGGAGAAGAAGTGTGAGGCTACCGGAAGTGTTCCCAGGGATCGTGAAGCCCCTTGGAAAGTGGTGTCAACCAGTGCAACGGCCTGCAAGCTGAAAAGGCAGCCACTCAAGACCCACAACAACTTCAGCACCTTGGCTGATGAGAGTGATGGCGAGGAAGTGGCGATCATCGAGGCAGTGAGAGGGGAGGGGGGGGAAGTCTGCTGCTGTTGCTGCTACAACTCCTGCTACACGCCGACAACGGAAAAAAGCTAAGTTCATTGTCGGTGATTCAATGGTTAGGTACCTTGACGGGGCTACTAACACTCATGTTAGTAAAGTTGTCTGCCTACCTGGAGCCGGAGTCGGGAGGGTGGCAGAGAAGATGGATGGTGTCCTAGAAGTGGGTGGGGAGGACCCCATCATCTTCATCAACGCGGGATCCAATGACATATGGAGATGCAGGACTTAGGAGTTGCTGACCAAGTACCAGGAAATGCTGGAGAGGATCAAGGAGAAGGGTGGATTTCCTGTGGTACACAGTATCCTGCCAAGAAGAGAGGTACGGAAGGAATGGTCCTCCAGGGCTATTGGTGTAAATAGCCGGCTGGAGAAGTATTGCAAGGCAAAGTCAATACCATTCCTAGATAACTGGACCCACTTCTATGGTAAGGATGAACTGTATGCCCAGGATGGAGTACATCTTTCTCGACTAGGAGTTTCGACCTTGGCCAGCTCACTGGACAAGATTGTTGCGGGGTTTCGTTAAAAAAACCTGGGTGTGTAAGTAAAATACTGTCTCCATATGGAGCAGGTACTTCATGTGACAAACCAGTGAGTAAAATAGAAATAATCAGTCAAGATAGTGCGAATATAGTGATGTGTAATAGTAGTATCGATAACACTACACATGTAACTGATAGTAAAGATGAGATTACTGATAGAGTAGAATTTCCGTCTAGAGCTAGTAGTTCAACAGGAAATAATAAGTTAGCTAAAAACAATAGAAAATTAGTTGCAAATAAAAGTAATAGGTTGAGGGTATATTATACAAATTGTAGGAGTTTATGTAACAAAATTAACGAACTTAGAGCACTCGTTAGCACAGAAAATATAGACATAATAGCGCTAACTGAAACGTGGATTAATACAGAATCTAGGCATTTTTTAGCAGAATTTGATATTCCAGGATATAGTTTGTTTAAATATGACCGAACAAGTAGGAGGGGCGGGGGTATAGCAGTGTGTGTCAGGAGTACATTAAAAAGCTGTATTAAATCAGGTATTAGACTAAATAATGATAATGAAAGTGTTTGGGTAGAGGTTAACGAAGGTAGTGAGACCATAGTTATTGGAGTTATATATAGACCGCCTAATATGAGTAGAAATGGCGGAACATCGTTATGGGAGGAAATTAAAATAGCATCAAGGTTTAGCAATGTGTGCATTATGGGGGATTTTAATTGTCCGAACATTGATTGGCAGCACCAAATAGGCGACTCCGATTCAGTAGAGTTTATTGAGGTAGTACAAGATAGTTTTTTATTTCAATTCATATATACGCCGACTAGAGGTATTAATATTCTTGATTTAGTTTTCAGTAACAATGAACATATGATAAATGATGTAGAGATTGGTGACCACCTAGGAAATAGCGATCATAAATCTATTTATTTTAATATACAATGGACAGGGAATGCTAAAGAGAATACGACACTTATCCCAGATTTCAGAAAAGCCGATTATGGTGGGCTAAGAAGAGACTTAAGGGTGGACCCTATTGTTAAGCAATTAAGTCAGGATATGCCAGAGTTAAACTTGCCACCTACATATAACCAGTTTATTGCTTCACTCCACAATGCTCAAAATAAATATATCCCTAAAAGAAGATTTAGATCGACGCAGAACCAACCAAAATGGATGACTAATAAGCTAATAGATCTTATAGGAAAAAAGAAAGGAATATATAGAAAAATAAAGAAAGGCGAAAATCATCTACATATATACTATCAGACTCTATCAAGTCAGGTCAAAAAGGAAATCAGGAAAGCAAAAAGAAATTATGAAATAAGGATAGCCAGTGACTCAAAAAATAACCCTAAAGCTTTTTACCAACTATATAAATCTAAAGTTAGAGATGTAATAGGCCCCCTAAAAACTTCAATAGGAGAAATAACAGAAAATGATTTAGAAATGTGCAGTACATTAAATAGTCAGTTTCTGTCCGTTTTCACTAATGACAATTTGGCACAGATTCCAGAAGTCAATATGGTATATAGTGATAGTATAGAAAATATGTTAAGTACAGTTAGTATAAGTAGAAATGATGTGCTTAAGGAAATTGACAGACTGAAACCTCAAAAATCGCCTGGTCCTGACGAGGTATATGCTAAAGTATTAAAAGAATGCAGAGATGAGTTAAGTAGCCCATTAGCATTTTTATTTAACAAGTCTTTAGAAACAGGTTTAGTTCCAGAAGCTTGGAAGCTTGCAAATGTAGTTCCGATCTTCAAAAAAGGTGATAAATCGATAGCATCCAATTACCGGCCCATTAGTCTCACGTCAATCATAGGAAAGTTGCAAGAGTCTATTATTGCTAGGAAAATTAGAAGCCACTTAGACAAATTTAACTTAATAAATTCTTCTCAGCATGGATTCACTCAGGGACGTTCTTGCCTTACTAATTTGCTTAGGTTTTTCTCAGAGGTATATGAAGAAGTAGATAGTGACAAGTCATATGATATTATTTATTTAGATTTCAGTAAAGCTTTCGACAGAGTCCCTCATGAGAGATTGATGAGAAAGGTTGAGGCACATGGAATAGGAGGATCGTTGTTGGGATGGATTAGGTCATGGCTAATTGGTAGGAAACAGAGAGTCAGCATAAATGGTACCAAGTCAGAGTGGGGAGCAGTCAAAAGTGGTGTCCCCCAGGGATCGGTATTAGGTCCCCTGTTGTTTCTTATATACATAAATGACCTAGATTTAGGTATAACTAGTAGGATAAGTAAATTCGCAGACGATACTTAAATGGGGAGATCAATTGATTCAGATAGCGATATAGAGTGCCTCCAAAGGGATCTAGATACCTTACATGAATGGTCAGTAAATTGGCAGATGAAGTTTAACATTGACAAATGCAAGGTATTAAAGATAGGGAAGATGCATACAAATGTTAAATATAAACTAGCTAATTTAGAATTAGAAAATTCAGACTGTGAGAAAGATCTAGGTGTGTTTGTTAGCAATGATTTGAAGCCTAGAAAACAGTGTATAAGCGTTCGTAATAAGGCAAACAGGATTCTCGGGTTCATCTCTAGGAGTGTGAGTAACAGAACTGCTGATGTTATCTTAAAACTTTACTTGTCATTAGTGAGACCCCATATGGATTATGCTGTCCAATTTTGGTGTCCTTATTACATAATGGACATAGATTCATTGGAGAGAGTACAGCGTAGAATGACAAAAATGATCCATAATATTAGAAATCTTTCGTATGAAGAAAGGTTGAAGAAATTAGGTTTACATTCGTTAGAGAGACGCAGAGTTAGAGGGGATATGATAGAGGTGTTCAAGTGGGTTAGTGGGATTAACAAAGGGGACATGACAAATGTACTAAAGCTCAGTGATAGCGAAATAACTCGTACCAATGGTTTCAAATTAGATAAATTTCGTTTCAGAAAAGATATAGGCAATTATTGGTTTGGTAACAGAGTTGTAGATGGGTGGAATGGACTACCAAGTGCTATAGTGGGGTCTAAAACGGTAGGGAGCTTTAAGATAAAATTGGATAAGCATATGGACGAGAAGGGTTGGGTGTGAAGGGGGATCAGCCAGGTTGGGGTTGCATACCCCCATAATCCTGCGTTAATCTCTAACCGTTTTGGTAAGATGATCCTCAGGGTATTAGAGTGTTGAGCTTATAATTGGGCTTTGAAATTGAACTGGGGTTGTGTGGGACAGGGATCTGCCTTGCTTAGGCCAATCGGCTTTCTGCAGACTCCCATTTTCTTATGTTCTTATGTTAACTAACTAATCTCTCCAGTCAAGTGATGTGTATAAATAAGGTGTCGTTATCTAGTGTGGCAGAAAGGAAGCAACCAACACCTTGAAGCTCCACTGTGATCATCAAGAGCGAGATATGAAGCACCAACCATCTCGAAGCTTCAATCGATAATCTTGGGGCCTCACAAGAGCTGCAAGCTACTGAACAGCCTACAGTCCCGAGGTTGAGACATAGAAAACAAATGTATCACCTGGCCTGTATTCTTCGTCTTTTTCCACTTGATCCAAGTATCCTAGATCCACTTGTAACGGTCGCTGTGCTGGGGTGTGCCATCCCCGCTGGCCTTCTTGACAAGTTTGCCGTATCTGGAGCGTATGATCTCCACCCATGTGCGCAACTGAGGCCCTAGGTGTATAAGAATATACCTCAGGATTGGCTAGAATTGCAGGGTGTATTAGCACATACTTGTAATGTTGTACATATAGTGCTTTAGAGAAAACTGTCATTCACGGTAGTAAATACACAGCAAAATAGGTACGAGTATTGTTAAGGGTTTATACTAATATTGCATTGGATGCTTACCTGTTACTCTTGCATGAAGGGTCTTGGTTGCCTCACCGTTAAGGTGACACACCTTGCCATTCGAGGTACATTGGTGAGCAACAATCATAAATCAAGGTGTTCTGCTGCAGTCAATCCATCACGTCCGCCTCATCCGCAGTAGGTATGGCCACTTGTGTCAGTTTCTTTTTCTTTATGGCACCGAATGCATTGGGCAAGGTAGTCCTACCACCACTGTAACTCCTGTTGTTGTCGTCATCCCTGTCAGCCTCCACATCCACCGCCTGCATGTCAGTCTCTATGTCTTCAGACCTGGCTTTTGCAAGTTTTACATAATAATTCTCAGGCCTCCTCTTTATCGTCAGGGGGATGCACGGGGCTGGCAAGTAACATGGGTTTGGTAGATTGGATGAACGGCGTGCTTTGTGAAGGTCCTGGCGTGCTCTCTTCTTCATCCCTGAATTGGTCCTGGGAATCATGATTCACAACCTTCTTATGGGTCCTGGAAGTCTTGGATGCCTTAGGTCTGGGCATGGTTATAGATAGGGTGATGGTGTGCTGTGGCTGTACTCTCGTCCTGGAGGACTTATAAGGACGGGCCGTGGCGCCCTTCCCTGCCGAAGTTGCAAATTCTGTTTCGCTTTGTCCTATTCCTTACAATTTCATTACTATTCCGTTGGACTCCTATTGAATTCCGTTTGACTCCATTGCCAACCGAGTACACTCCGTTCAACTCTGACACACTCCATCATAGAAGTCCGTTACACTCTGTCCGATCCAGTTTGAACTTGTTGAACTCGGTTTCTTTGTCCGGAGTGCTGCAGAGTCTCACGGCATAGCATCCGTTACATTCAGTAACACTCGTTTACACTCCGTTGGACTCCGTGATGGTGCCAACCAGTGCATCGAAATAGACAAAGTGTATCTGAGTCGTCCAGAGTTGTCCAAAGTTTATTCAAAGTCGGACCGGTCCAAGCTGTAACCGAGTTCCCAAAGTCGGGACTGAAAGTATGAGCATGGCCAAACATTCTGCGGCCAGTCCCAAGTGGAATGGACTCAGCGGAGCGCTAAGGACCTTTCTGGAGATGGACAAAGTGTCTCCAGGAAACTATGGCGAGTCCATGCAGAGTTGCTACTCGGCTGTACTTCGCAACAAATTATTTTACGAGGGAAGGGGGCTTTACTTAGATATGACGAAGATTTTGTAGCAAAATATGTTGTTAATTGGGAAAACTTGGTATTCATATGATGAAGGGACATAGTAGATTCATATATTGGATGAAGTATAGAACAATCAGCTGGTAAGGGAACAAAATAAATAAAAGACTATAGTTTATGATATACTCCATTCACTTGACCCGTGTATCTGGCTACTAACTGATGTTTGTACCGACGCTCATGATAGGTTTTCTTATCAGTACCATAGCTCACTGGCCAAGATGAGAGGCAGAGCTCATAATATATTTATTATTATCTTTATTTTTCCGTATTTATTCATTAAACTAGATACTTTTAAGTCATTTTAATGATTACTTAATAAATTACAGTGATATCCGCATCTAAAGATATATGAAATATCACATGAAACAATAATATTGTGTATATCATAAAGTAAACTCAAGCGAGATAAAGAAATTATAAACACAAGAAGTAAACGAGAGGTGAAGACTGACTGACTCGGCCCACATGGCTTAACCAATCACAGGCCGTGCTTTACTTATTACATATTTAACCCTGTATGAGCAGGAATAATTGCCCAAAATTACCTTCATTCCCTTCTCATTTTCATGTTTAAAAAAAAGCCAGATCATAATACAATTATATATCCATGAAATTACGGTAATATAGCTTTCAAATGACACTTGAATCATCTCTGTACGACGTCTGGTTGTCTTGCAAATGGAAGGACAATATCTCTAAAAATTATAAATTTTTTGTTGCTGTTTACGCTATATGTGATACTGCAGATGCATGAGGGCTCTCTCTCTCACACCTCAGTATGTCCCCAGGGTCTGTGGGCTTCGATTGAAGCCCTCCCGCACTGCCTGCAACAGCTGGCTTGGCTCCCAGCCCACATAATAGCCGGAAAACCCTCCCATCAGGTGACGGACACCGTGAGAATCAGGTTAAAATAAGCAATTATGACATTTGTTCCTTTGCTTGTGTTTACTGTATTATATCTACGATTTTATGTGTTTCATGTGGTATTTTATAGCTCTTATGGTTCGGATACCAATGTAGATTATTACATTATCGTATGAATTAACTAATGTTTTTTCTATTATTCCACATATTTTATTTAAACTAGAGAAGTTTAATTATTTCTAATGATAATGTGGCAGGTGATATCCGAACCATAAGAGCTATAAAATACCACATTGAACGCATAATATCGTAGATATAATACAGTAAACATAAACAAGGGAAAAGTTTATGTCACTGCCTATTTTAAATGTGTAATAAGTAAAGTACGGCCTGTGATTGGCTATGCCGCGTGGGCCGAGTCACTCAGTCTTCACCTCTCGCTTACTTCTTGTGTTTATCATTTCATTATCTCGCTTGTGTATACTTTATAATATATACGATATTATTGTGTCTCATGTGATATTTAACTCCAACGAACAGGCAATGTTGTTTACATCACCGTAGCGTCTGGCGGGTATATTCACTGATAATGAGCTTCGTTCCATATTCTTTGTCATGCATAAGTAAGAGCCAGAGTGTAGTACAATTATATATCCATCCGTGAAATGGCGATAATAGAGCTTTCTAATGACACCTGAATCATCCTTGTACGACCACGGGTTCTCTTGCAACGATTGTGCAACCGGAGGCGAAAATACCCTAAAATGAGGTATTTTTCCCGAATTTATCCTTGTTGAGAACAATAGGAGGCGGTGATGAGATAGTCTGTCTTAGTGACGGCTACATAGCAGTGTGGAGCCTTCCGAGGCTGCCAATCGTCCCCCCAATGCTTGGTTTCTTTCTCATACCTCATAATGGCCTCAAAATGGCACCCGCCATATGACAGGCGCCGCAGGGGTGGCCAATATTCTCTCTCCCGTCATATGACGGGCACCGCGAGTTGAGGGTTAATAGCTCTTTAGATTCGGATAGCACTGTAATATTTTATTAAGGGGACCAACCGTTTTTTTACCCAACTTCCAGGTCTTACTTTCATTTTAAATGCAATTTGGCATAGGTGTATGTGACGATAAAACTAGGTCAAGGATATATATTTTTTGTTTATGCCTTTTTCTTTCAATTTAGGTAAAAAAAAGGTTGAAAACTATAGCCTACCTATGTGGAGTTCGCCTACAGTACCTATGTGGAGTTCGCCACTCTTGCTAGTGGCACTGAAGAGCGCACCGCCCTTCGTTGTTGTTTGAGAATTGGTGCAGCAGACTATTCGAAGAGGTGGAGCACACCCTTGTGAAGATGGGCTCGTCTGGCACTTTTTGTAGTTCGACATCGAGAGCTCTCTTGAAGCTGTCTAACAAGACACCTCTCATGTCTCTTACTTGCCGCGGGAATTTGTTGAAGAGACGTGCTCCTCTATGTGATAACCAGCCCTCTCGCAGGGAGCCCATAGCACCCCGATTTTTCATCTTGGGGATATCGCATTCCCAGCCTCTCCTATCACTGAACTTCATTGCTATTAGGGTATGTAGATTTGGTACAAAACCCTCTGCGATTTTCCACGTATATATTATTAAGTATCTTCTACGTTCCAACGAATACAGCTTTAGTGATTTTAAACGATCCCAATAGTGTAACTGTTTTACTGAGTTTGTTTGTGAGGTGAAGTTCCTTTGTACACTTTCTAAGTCATTAATTTCACCTGCTTAGTATGGGGATGTTAATACGTTACAGTATTCTAGCCGCGGTAGCACTAGGGATTTGAAGAGTGTTATCATAGGCAATTCACCGCGAGTTTTAAATGTACGTAGAATCCAACCTGTTAGCTGTTTCGCAGCTGCAACTTTGACCTGGTTATGTTCTTTGAATCCCATATTTTCAGACATTATCACCCCAAGGTCTTTTACATTGTCTTTACGTTCTATTATGTGATTGGATTCTGTTATGTAACTTGTGGTCTCTTTAACGAAATCCTTATCTCCGTATCGTATTAATTGAAATTTGTCTTCATTAAACTGCATGTTATTATCCCTGGTCCACTGGAACACCATATTTATGTCCTCTTGCAGCCGGCCCATGTCTTCCTGTGTCTTTACTATCATACTCAGTTTCGTGTCATCCGCAAAGGAGGATACTGTACTGTGTCTTGTGTTGGCATCTATTTCACTTATTAGAATGAGGAAAAGAAGGGGCGCTAGTACTGTTCCTTGGGGAACTGAGCTTTTGACGTCTGAAGGCTCAGATGTTACTTGGCTTACCGCTACTGATTGTTTTCGGCTCACAAGGAAGTTGTATATCCACCTTCCGATTTTACCTGTTATCCCTTTTGCTTAAAGTTTGTGTGCAATAATACCGTGATCACATTTATCAAATGCCTTACCAAAATCGGTGTAGATGACGTCCACGTTTTTCTTTTCTTCTAGGGATTTAAGAATTATGTCGTAGTGTTCCAATAGTTGCGAGAGACATGATCTTCCTGCTCTGAACCCATGTTGACCAGTGTTGTGTAGTTCAGTTTTTTCCATAAATGTTGAGATTTTGCCTTGCAGGACTCAATGTGTGAAGTCAGAGCTACTGGGCGATAGATTTTTGGTAGTGCTTTACTCCCTCCTTTATGCAAAGGGGAAATTATTGCGTTTTTCAACTATCCGGTATGTCTCCAGTGTCTAGACTCCTTCTCCACATTATAGCCAGGGGTTTTGAGAGGTTTTCCTTAATTCTGGTGCCGAGTGGGATGGCATGTTGGCGATGGCTTCTGCTACATCTTTTGGTCCGAAATTAATGTCCAGAATCTGGGTGGTTTCCGTGGGGGGATTATTCATGAAAAATTCATTTTGGTCTCTGATTGCTTTTGTTTCGTCAGGCTTACTGAAGGCTTTTTCATACTGTAGACGTAATAGTTCACTCATTTCCTTTTTGTCCCCTGTGAATGACCCATCATCTTTACTTAGTGGGCCGATGTTTGATGTGGTTTTAGTTTTATGTTTAGCGTATGAAAAGAAGTACTTGGAGTTTTCCTTTATGCTTGCAATAGCTTTTCTCTCCTCTTCTATTTGTTGTAGCTCATAGGAGATTCTTAGTCGTTGTTCAATTTCCACAATTTCTCTATCTATTTTGATCTGTTGTCTTTCCTGTAGATTTTGTTGTGTGCGTCTTTGTGTTAGTAATTTTCTTCTTCTGTACAGCTTCCTTCTTTCCCGTTCTTGTTTGCTTCTTCGTCTTGTTCGTCTTCTGGTATGTGGTGGCTACAGATTTGGGTCATGGTTTCCGTTAATAGGACTAGGCATTCTGATGGTGTCTGGTTGTTCATTAAATCTTCCCAGTCTATTTCCTCCATTTCTTGGTTTACCTCTTCCCACCTAATATTTTTACTATTGAAGTTAAATTTGCTGAATGGACCAGTTTTGGTCTAGTTTCTGAGGTGTTCTGTACACATGCTAGGGTTGTTTTGATCTCAATTAATTTATGATCTGAGTATGTTGTGTCCGATATGTTAACACTGTGTACTAGGTTGTCATTATTAGTGAAGACAAGGTCTAAGATATTGTTTTCACGTGAGGGTTCGGTAATATGTTGGTTAAGACTAAAAAAGTCGCAAAGTTTAAATAGTTCTCTTGCATTTGCTTCTCTGGCGTTTATCGACACTACTTGGTCTTCTAGTTGCCTCCACTTGATGTTTGGAACGTTAAAATCTCATAACCACATAATATTTGGTGTCGGGTTTCCCAGGGCTTCCACTTCTGATTTGATCATGTTGAGCTGGGTTTTGAATTCTTCTAAGGATGAGTCAGGAGGTCTGTATGTAACAATAACTGCTAGGCTTAGGGATTCTATTTTAACTCCAAGTATTTCTACTACTTCGTTACTGTTATTTAGAAATTCAGTAGATATCAGCGAGTCATGAATGTACAAGGCTACACCTCCATGAGTTCTATGCGTTCTGTCCGCCCTATGAAGGTTATAACCAGGAATCCATACTTCACTATCTGCCTGATCTTTAATGTGGGTTTCTGTGAGAGCCGCAAGTATAGCGTTTCCTTCTTCTAGCAGGCCCCTAATAAATGGTACTTTGTTTGTTGTTCTATTTTTAAGACCTTGGATGTTTGCAAACAAGACGGGGGAGGGGCTACTATGTGTACCTAGTAGTCCTCGGGGGATATTTGGTGTTGTTCGTAGAGCACATCCTTGTGCCACGCTCGGGAGGACAAGAGATACTCTAGCTGGGCTATTTGTTCTTCCAATTCTCGCACTTTGTTCATCTTGTTCTGCCATTTCACATAGTGTATACTAAAACGCATATAACTCCTACAGAAATCCCTAAAGCACCTGTTGTATGTGATCAAACAACTCACAAAAGGTGTGTCTGTAGTTTCTATAAAACAAAAATTGTTTATATATTGTGTGTATTTTTGGATTTAGGTGATTATGAATTAAGATGAAATTATATTGTAGAATTTTACGACTGTGATAACATGCTGCAAACAAACAAAATTGGCTAGAGTAAATCGAATTAATAGATAGTGTAGAGTTTCCTATACACTTTACAAAGGTATATAACAAATTCCTAGAGGCCCAATAATAACTTACTTATTAAATCTCGTAGTTGCCTAATTACTTTTTGAGAAAAACATGTGAAAGTCTAAGGTAATTAGGTGAATATTTTTAACTTTTTTTTTTTATACAATATTTTACGCAGGAACACGGCAAAGTAGAAGATAAAGCTTTTAGGAGGGTTGTAGAGTATTTTACGCTCTTTCCATATATATATATATATATACCGGTATATATATATATATATATATATATATATATATATGTATATATACCTGTATATATACAGTATATATATATATATATATATATATATATATGTACGACCAGTAGTTACTGAGCCTGTCAATTTCAAAGTTAGCTATATAACGTTTTTAGAAATACAGGAAAAGTTTGGAAAAAAACAAAATTCCAATGTGTTTTCACTAATAACATTTCACTGGCTTATGAAGGGATGTTGAGTAAACACCTAATGGTATTTTCAGGATTTTGAGCTTTTTAAGCCTAAAAAGCGGTCGGTCCCCTTAAGTAATCATTAAGATTACTTAAACATATCTAGTTTAATTTGAATAAATAAGGAACAATAAAAATAATAATAAATAAATTATCAGCTTGCCACTCATCTTGGACAGTAAGCTAGGGTACTAATAAGATAGCGAATCAGGAGCGACGATGCAAACACCAGTTAGGAGCCAGATGCACGAGTCAAGTGAATGGATTATAGCATATGTTAGGGTAGGTTAACCATTAACCCAGGGACTGCAGCCAGACTCTTAAGAGGTTCTACTGGTAACTGGGTGAATGCAGCCAGACTCTTAAGATCCAAAGCCTAAACAAAAACTTAAAAACACCCCAGTGGCACTCAAAACAAAGCAATTTGTGATTAGGTGAGATAATTACCCTCCATTACTTGTTAAAACTCCTACACATGTGTCACCCCCCCCTCCCCTCCTCAATTATCCGGTATTTTCCCTATTATTCCCAAAATGTATCAAGTATTTTTGTGCGAGGATGGGTGGGAGCATAGGGGGAGGATGGAGGATTGTGTCTCCGACCCTCTAAGCCAGTCTAAGAGCTCACCTTGAGTCTCAGTACCATGCCAGACACAAGAGAGGAAGGGTGTTTCTCTCTCGTCGGTCAAGGTCAGATTACGACCGTGGGGCTAAAATATACGATTTTCACCAGCCAATTGCTGTTACCACTTGTTTTATTGCTTTCCAATGTTCATATGTTCATATTAAAAGTAAAATAGGCGCATATAGATAAGTATTAATTATATATATGGTAAATTGACGATTTTTGCAAGGAATGTATCAAATACCTTTGCTTGGCGGGCACTTTCAAATACCATAGCTGCGCAGCTTGAGTTAAACTGCGCTTATTGGTATGGAAAGGGATATGCCCCATGCGGCAGATTGACAATTTTTATAGGGATTACTGAATTTAGAGAAAATACCATCAATGTCTTTGAAATGGAAGTCTGCATCTACCCTGTAAAGCTTAGTGCCCTAAACAATATGATTTTCCCTTGGCAGTGGCCAGAAGTTGTGTGGTTGGCCCCCATTAGCACATCCATAAAGATCCGCTTATATGTATATATGCTTCATAGCACCTCATTACAGCGATTACAATGTTTTTCTGAGGTACATATGCTGCATACGGAGTATTATAATGTAAGGGAGGATGAGTTGAAGGTATGGGAATGTGATTGCAGCCTGATACTGCCTTCGTGGTGTAATGCATAAGGTGTTGATATTCGGTGTGAGCGTCCTGGGTTCGAATCGAATTCGAGTAGAGTTGGTTGTTGGATAGAACATAATAAATATGTGAAAGAGAAGGGGTAACAATATACGGTGTGAGAAGGATTTGTGGTGGAAAGAGCCGTGGCGGTCGAGTGGTGAGCACGCTCACGTGTGAATCTGCAAGACCCGGGATCGAATCCCTGCCATGGCGGACATTTAGTGGGTGTGGTAGTACGGCCTAGCATGTTTCACATGTTCGCACCCAGTCAGGAGACATCCTGACGACGTATACAGACTAAACACACATAACAAAGCCACTCCAACAGCTTCCTCTCTCTTCAACACCTCTTCTCCCCTCTCTAGACTCTTCAGAAAAATAGGAAAAGTAGAATGTAGATACGAGGTGCCGTTGTAAAGGCTTATCCCTCAATACCTACACCTGATCTGATCTGAGGAGTAGTAGGAGGGAGGGAAAGATGAGAGTCTGTGGTGTGCGTCTTCCTCCTTTCCCTCGCATCCACATATCGTGCTACTGGGCAGTTGTGTGTGGTTCTGGGGCTGAAAGGGAGTGCACATTGTGCACGAAAAGCACGTTGTGCATGTGTAAATGCACCCCAGGCAGGCATGTGATGGTGATGTTGCAGGAGCAGTGCTTCGTCCTCCAAACAACAACTGATTTCCACCACACGATCCCCCATCCGCGTTCGTCCTCATTCCCTTACCTTGCCTCTCTCATAGAAATTGCCGGACAGAGCAGCACATTTCTCCTCGATATCTGCCAGATAACTGATGTATCTGGGAGATTCGTGGCTAGTGGATCCAAGGTATATGAATTATATTGGGAGAGGTCGAGTCATATGAACTCCACAAATATTTGAGTTGACAACTTTATTGGCTGCGTTAGGCCACGCCCAGTTGTTCATCTTGGGAGGAAACCCTGTGTATTAGCTTCCTAATTATACATTTATTACACTAAAGATTAATTGACAATAATAACAATGCAGTTGATGATGGGGAAATAGTTGCAATATTTTCTACCCTAAATACTGTAACCTAACTTAAAGTTTAATGAAATACTGTACATAGGTGTGTCTATGGAATGAGAACAATAGGCTATAGCCTAGTATCTTACTTGTGTCCTATAAACTCCATGCCCACTTGTTTATATTTTCCAGGGAAGACAAAGCCTGGATGAATGGTTCTATAATTTATGGTAGGATGCACTTTAAAAATTGACTAATACAAACATGCCCAATAAAAATAACTTTATATATTATGCTATCCAAGACGTCTTTATGTTTGCAAGCCATATTTTCCGTATGTTTATGTTTCTAGGGAACACATGGAGACACATAAATGTATTATTCTGTATCCATGTTGATTTACATGTTGCCACAGCACAAACAGCCATTGTTATTGATAGAATAGCACAAGGAAATAGAAGTAATAATTCCATCTTCCGCCGAAGGTTTGGTGGCGTGAACAGTGGGGTGGGGTTTTGTGATGCATTGCTCATGACATCATTACTAGCCAATAATTGTTGTACATGGAGCGAAGGGGCAGGGCTTAGTCTGAGGAATACAAATTTATTTACAAATCATGAACACTTCCCTGCCTGATTAATAATAACTAGAGATCGTGTATTTGGTTGAAGCAGCGTTCTGTTGCATAGGATTCATATGAAACTGCCTAAAAACAAATATAATTTATTCAGAAATTACTATAGGGGTAAATGGGAGTAACACTACCTATCTCATATACCTTGAGTGGCTCTTTGAGTTGCCTAGTGTCGCTACCAGAGAATGGGGGCCGTGTGCACACACACAGTTTTTATTAGCCTGTAATGTTCTGTCTATGGAAAGGATACTCGCAGTTTAGAGGTTAACTAATATGGAAATTGTTATTGGTTCAGCCAATTTCAAGAGTACTCCGATAAAACAAATGTTTACCCAAATTATTTTTGAGATTTTAAGACGTTCGCACCATTAGTTTGGCGATTTTAAGACCTTGCTACTAATTTCTTTGCCAATATTAAGACCTTTCATACAACTTAGATGTCAATTTTTTCTTGCCGAACATTATTGAGAGCTTGTAATTTAGGAGGAACCGGCCTTAGGCCGAGACACTTTTCTACAGAAATATGTACAAACTGACCTCAAAGGTGGGTCTTTGGGGTGAGGGAGCACAAAAAAAACAAAAAAAAAACACAATGTGGAACTGTAATTTGAGAATATCTTGGGTTGAAGGGAAACACAACAGAGATATTGGATTCTTTATTTCTCAAAGCGTTTCAGGCTATGCAAAACCTATCTTCTGAAATTTCAGAGATCTCACTAAAGATTGGTTCTGCGTAGCCCGAAACATTAGAAAAATTTGGAATTCAAACTCCTATAATTACCTCCCACTTAATCTATCCACTTGTCATAATTGATTAGCTAGGCTATGTGTTCTTTGAATATTTACCCCTACAGCACGATGACGCTTTTTTCCCTTTAATTCTGGCTGAAATTACACAATTTTATGCAGCTCAAGATAAACCTATGTTATTCAGAGTTTATTTATATAGTACTTACCCCTTTGAGTTCTAAAGGTAGATTTTAAGCTAAATTATAGGTTTGATTCCCGAAGGGAAGTAGAGAAAACCTAATATTTAGTAGGGCCCCGTAATCATTGACGACTTCGCCTATTAATAGTAATAGTCTCCATTCAACATTCTGCGCCAGCAATATGAATAGCCCGCGCGGAAGTATCATGGAGTAATCGTCATAAGTGCACGCTTAATTCCCTCATGGGATCGTCATTTTGATCGGGTACCCTACAGAAAAAAGAATCTGTAAAAAATAAAAAAGAATAATTAACTTAATATCTGTTATCATATGACTTGCCATATACGTAGATTTCTCATGCTTTGCTTCCTCGACACCAGGCCCCCTAGCGGCCATCTTCGTCCTTCACTGATATACCAAGAATAAACTATGGAAATCACGAATGGGAAGTGGGATGGTTGGGAGGGCCCGAGTCGTCAATGATTACGGGGCCCTACTAAATATTAGGTTTTCTCTACTTCCCTTCGGGAATCAAACCTATAATTAAATAGGGCCCCTCCATCATTGACGACTTCGCCTGAATATCGAGACTGGAGGCGGGACATTCGTAAAATATCCTAACCTTAGGGAAGAAGAATCCGGATAACATTTTCTTAAGCTTTATTGTATGCAATTCAACATATAGAAAAAGGTATAATAGATTTGCAAGCAGTGTGTGGCATTAAGAAACTGCTTGCTCATGGTCAGATCGTTGCAATCGATCGTATGCATGAACAAAATTTGACATGCATGTGTCCTGTAGAACTATAACTCTGCAGTAGTTATTCGTTCTCTCCTTAAACTATTTGTACAGTAATATATTTGTACACTTTGGTAAAACAAACATAGTTGCAATTATGCGATATATTTTCTTAGAATTTAAAAAACAATAAAACTAATGCTGGACTGTAGAACCCGTCCTATCACAGCTCAAGATGCATCACAATCTCCAAGGGTACAGAGGGGATATGGACTATTCCGCCCCTCCCTTTTTAAAACAACACAATTTATAAGAGAACATTACCTACTGTACCCGTTTCCGTAAAGCTACACAGGTACGCTTTGGTTTATCTAGAGCAACCGATAGGTAGCGTGTGAGGAACGTATGATTAGAAGCCCAAAATTGAGTTTGAGCAATATCATCAATTGAAAAAATTTGCAGAAATCTGAGGGATATTGCCCATTTCCTGATATCATGAGCCCTGCCTATTACGCCGGGATTGCTTTCCCTGATAACGTCGACAAGCAAGGAAGCTAACTTCCGTTTTGTCACACTCTTACCTGTCCGGTTAACCCATAAAGCACCTGGTTGGCGAGGTTGCGCAACCCTCATAAACTTTGTGAGTGCTTGCACAGGACATAAAAGATGATGAATGAGGCCTCTCTTCAAGGCCGGGACGGAAAATTCAGAAAAAAAACATGGTCCGAATGTTCGTTCTTAGCAATAAAAGAGGGAGACGGCGCGATTTGAACATGGTCGTGCAGTCTCCCAAACCTGAGACAGTTAGGTTCGTTGCTCATCGCCGCCAGCTCAGACACCCGGTTTCCAGTGGCAAGTGCCATGAGGAAGACAGCCTTTTTCAAAAGTGAGTCAAAATCCGGCGCATTATTATACTTGCGCGATTGAAGTAGTTCTAAGGCTTTATCAAGTGACCAGGTGGGCATGAGCTGGCGGGGAGGTGGACGAAGCTTGAAACATGCCCTCATAAAACCTTTCTCCTCCACCTGCGGTATGGAAAGGCCGGTGAGATCAAGGAAGGTGGTCCTAATGGCAGACAGATGATTTTTTAACGTTACGATCGAAAAAAGCTTCTGCTAAAAAAGATAGTCTAAGTATTTGAAAATTAAGGCTCTCGAGGCAGTCGTTTGCCCTGACTCAACAATCCAGGTTGTAAAAGTTTTCCAATGGGATTGATATTGTCTCCGGGTAGATGGTGTGTACTGGTTCATTAACTTCTTAGTGACGCTTGGCCTAAATTGATTCAACCATTTGCCATAGTAAATATCCATAAGGCAAAACTGAGCGAGGTCCGAAGGTTGCCAATCGTTTCCAAGTGGAAAACGGAGACCGGGAGGGACACCGGGGTCCTGCACCACTGTTGCAATTGGTGGTACCAAACCTGGGCCGGCCAAAGAGGCACGATCAAGGCTACCCGGCCCCGGTAATCCCTCAGCTTGTGAATGACTTTGCACATTAACGCAAAGTCTGGCGGCGGAAACAGATAGATTGAGGTCCACCTGTTCCAGTCCTCCAGCAATGCATCGGGTCCCCCCGCCGGGATTACCCCGTGACGTGTGAGAAAGAGTGGGAGTCTGTGGTTCTCTGCGGATGCAAACAAGTCCACCTGTGGACAGGCCGGCTTTGCAATCATCTTGTTGAAGATAGCCTGTTTGATTGTCCATTCTACTAGAGTGCTCCGCCGGCGAGAGAGAGCGTCTGCCCAGACATTCGCCACGCCGGGGAGGTATGTGGCATGCAGGGAAATCCTTAGCGAGTTGGCTAGGGTAAACATTTGTTCTGAAATGCTCAGCAACTCTCGAGACCTCACTGAGCCTTGTTTCTGAATACAAAAAGCTGCAGTTTGATTGTCCATTCTGAACGCTATCGATTTGTTCTTCAAGGTCTTGCCGTGAGTTTGGAGAAAGAAAAGGGGAACGAAAACTCTTGTTTGTTGATATGTGATTGGCTGTCTGACACCCAGCCACCCTGACCCTGATGTCCTAGGCTTGACTGATATCCCCAACCTAGTGTCCCCGAGGCGTCTGTGTCTACCCCTACCGTAGGAGGGGGAGAAACCCATGTCATGACCGAGTAGAGGACTTCGCGCTAGGTCCAGACCGATAGTAAGCTGTGGATTAATGGAGGAATTGGCCATAATTTCTTCTCCGGCAAGAGAGGGAAAACTTTGTTGACTTCCAGGATTAATCGCTTGGCTTGCAATCGGCCCAACTTGACAGTTAATTGTACCCTGTTGAGAGAACCGATCAGGGAATCCCACGTTTTCCTGGTCGTATCCAGACTGTGGAGGAACCGGAACAGTTTCCTGCGAAACCTGCCGCGGTTGTCCACACTCTGAGTAAGAGTCAGAGCGTAGGTGTCCCAGACCAGTCCTATCCACTGAATAGTCCTTGAGGGGACAAGGTGCGACTTTGCCAAGTTCACCTTGAACCCTAGGGTTTTGTACATGAGCTAACACTTGGTTTACATGGTCTTGACATAATTCCAAAGAGTTTGCCGCTACTAGCCAATCGTCCAGATACCAAAACACCTGTATGCCTCGAACTAACTGGGGTAAAAGAGCTTGCCGGACGAGTTTGGTAAATGCTCTCGGTGCTAGGTTCAACCCGAACGGCATCCTTTGAAAGACATAAGTCTCGTGCCGGACTCTCAGAGCGAGAAACTTTTGGAACCGTTTGTTTATAGGGACATGCCAATAGGCATCTTAGAGATCGTTCGAGCACATCCAACCTTGCGGCGGAAGTGCGAGTCTGAGTTGCTGAACAGTCAACACCTCTATAAAGGTGTTCAGGTGCGAGAGATCTAGAACTGGTCGCATCTGCACACTGTCCCTTTTTGGCACTAAGAAGAGTCTTGACGTGAATACTGGCTGATATGCATTGACCTGAATAAGAACCTGTTTGGCAATCATTTCCAGCAGTAGGGCCTCCTCCTCCTGAGACACTTTGGAATATTCCCGCGGCTGACGCAGTCTAGGCCGCCGGCGCCACCGCCAGGTGATTCCTTTGCTCACTATCTTCCCGGCCCAGGTATTCTTGGGCCAGGCCAAGCGGAATTGTCGGAACGAACCTAGGTGCAACCGGGGTTCGCCCTTCAAGGCAACTCTCCAATCCTGTGCCTTTGAGTTCGGCCCTGGGATGTGGAGAGTACGAGTGGCTAGTTTTTTGGAGGGGGAGGTGGGTTGTCATTGGACGCTTGACTAGTTTTGGCTGATGCTGGGCCCTGATGACCTTTGTATCTGGCCTTACCCTTATACCCATGCTTTTTACCTTGTTTGGGTTTGTGCGAATTACCTCCCTGCTGAGGAGGTGGTCTGGGGTCTCTTGATGACTGCTTAGCTTGGGGTTAGTACGGTTTGCTACCGCCCTTTGACTTATGAAAGGGCTTCTTAGCCGGGTCCTTCCTAGCTTGGGAGGTAACCTGCTTCCACCCACTCACCATATTAAAAACCAGACTCCAAGTATCAGAGTTAAGGAGGGTGGCAGTAAGAACCGGGGAGAGAGTTACCCGGCGACCTATGTCCGCCGGCAACTTTCTCACCAGATGGACTCTCAGATCTTGGCGGGCTCGAACTGCTTCTAATATTGCAATTCTTATGTCCCCTAGCGACTGAATGGCGTTTTTAAGCATGAGTCTTCGAGACAGCTCAGTGGCTTTTCTAATTTGGGGGTCAGCAATGGCCGAGATAGTACGTGCAACAGAGACGGCTACTTGGTGACTCACCAAGTATTGAGAAAACATCCGGTAGGCCTTGTTGCGTAACTTAAATTCCCTATCCAGGTGAGCAGCCGGGGGGGGGGGGGGGAAAGAAAAAGGTTCATCAAGGGCATGTAAGGACACTTTGGGGGCCGCCAGAAATGTAAGTAAGTCTTGGGACACTCCTTCCGCTTTGGCTACCAGCAAGGAAAAGTAAGTATGGTTTTCCTGAGGAATTTGATGAGAAGATTTTGAGGTGATAGTAGCGGCAAAAATCTGAGCTTCTAACTCCCAATCTACCCAAGGGCCTACTCCCACCTGCCCCATCTGCAGGACCGGAGTCTGTGCTTGGTCCAGGACCGGAGTTGTAGCCAACTCCGGCGTAAGAGCATTCAAGGCTTTGACATCATTGATGCCATCAGCCTTCGACCAATCAGCAAATAGTCGCGCAGATGCGGCGGGAGGAATGGCCGGCGCGGCTGAATACACAATATAAGCCGGGTTGTATGAACTTGGTACACCCTTAATCAGTACATCCAATACCCTCCCTGCCTCGTCTTTTGCCCTAAATTTACGGCTCTTATTGATCTCAATGGATCACTCGCCGGGAACTGGGGGGTCCCCTGACACCGAAGGTTGAGCTAAAAGGGGGTTCTCTGGTAACACAGGTACCCAAGAGCAGTCAGTACCATAGAGGAGGGGCATGGGGCCCTTCCTCAGGGGTGCTATATCTAAAGGAGGTGGGGGGACATCAGCAACAACCCTGAGGGTGGACATAGCTAGCATCGCCGGCACTGTAGGGCCTGGGGCCGCTACTACCACCGGGGTTGGACAAGAAGGAATTAATTCTGGGGGGTCTGGAGGTCTGACAACAGAAGTGCTAGGGGGCGCAGCTGAGAGAGCGACCGGGGGATCTGAAGAGGCAGGGATTTGATAATGCTGCATAACTTTATGCAATAACTCATTTACCTGATCAGAAGTCATCCATTTCCTATGGGGGTCTTTGGACGAGTGTGAACTAGCCTCAGAATATTTACTAGGGAGAGACTGAGGAGCCTGGGAGAAC
The DNA here is from genome assembly GCA_032716605.1 of Paralithodes platypus. Lineage (NCBI taxonomy): Eukaryota > Metazoa > Arthropoda > Malacostraca > Decapoda > Lithodidae > Paralithodes > Paralithodes platypus. The sequence goes on from CM064547.1 coordinate 28,296,266, forward strand.
ACACCATCCGCCGGCTCCTCACTCTGCTCCAAGGTCTCTTGTATTTCTACCTCATTATCCGCCGGGGGCCAAGGCAAACCTGGAACTAACGATGGTAACACGTCTATGTTACCGTCCTCAGTTCGTTCAGGGATGACGTTAAGGAGAGAAAGAGATGGCTCAGAGTGATGCCAATAACCCCCTGCCGCTATGGGATGGAAGTCATGAGTCATTTGAGAGCTTAAATGGGACCCCGCCGGATAACCCCTATATTGGTCGGCTAGCACCCTACATGGGCCTGTCGACCTAACACTACGGGGAACAAAATTCAATTGTGGTATGGCAAAAGTAACATTAGGAGGCACACTTAAAGATTGTTCATGACAAGGTGTGGATTCCAATAACTCAGATCCTATTTCCGACTCCCCTGAATCACGTATAGGCGTGTCAGTGGGTGGCGTGGGAGGAGGCAGCTGAGGAGTGTCCTGCCGGCTGCTCGAAGTATCCTCATATTCCTCTCTCCGGCGTTTGCGAGACCGGGAAGAGTCCGAGGCGGAGTGGCGAGAGTGTTTCCGGGGGGACTTCGACCTCGACTTCTGCCGCGGGGAGGGCGAGCGTCTCCTCTTGGGACGGTCAGAGGGGGGAAACTCGGTGACTTCGCTCTCACTGCTACTACTCACTACCTCTTTGCTGAGGGCTTTTGTTTTGACTTTGGGTCTTACAGATTTGGAGGAGCCGGGTTTAACCGAAGGTGACTTAATAATTATATTCTCCCATATCACTTCGTCATCACAATGAAGCGCCTTATGGGCTGTTTCCTTTGCATAAGAATGAAACGTGGCTTTAATCTCGTGTAATGCTGCTAAGCATGATAAGTCTTTCTTCGCCAGCAAGTTGGTTTTCAATTCAGAGCAAATGGTACATCGTTTAGACAACCACACGCCTCTAGAACGATCTAAACATTTTACGCACTTTATGCATAGTTTATGAGGAAAAATGGGCAAAAGGGAGTAGGTAGGCGTCACGCAAAGTTCAAACCTAGGCATGGTGCCGTAAAGAGGGGCCCCCCTCCGCCGGGATCAGATGTCCAACTCCGCCGGAGAAGCAGTCTCTGGGTCCTGGAAATTTTTTCCAGGAATCAATGCTCATAAGGATAACCTGCGAGGTATTAAACATCCTAACCCAAATCCGCCGGAAAATTAGCTATAGTGCACCACTACTCTAACCTTCCGCCGGATCTGTCTAGCTGACTTTCAATAACTTACCTGTGACAAGAGCCACAGTTCCCTTGACCTTTTAGTGTCTGATCATCACTGAACAAGTTTGCAAAACTAATTTTAACACTTTGTGTACACTCGACTCATGGCGCCGAAGGCGATAAAGTCTTAACGTCTCACCGGGTCAGTCAGGGTGAGTTAACTCGGCGGGCCGAGTTTGTAGCCCTTCTAGGAATGCAATTCCGCTGGGAGATTGTGGTTCAGCTAAACCACGCCGGGATCTTTTGAACATTTCTACTCGTTAGAGACGGATAACTTGGACCCACCGCACGGGGCCGCCGGAACAGACAAAAACTGCCGGGAAATTGGGGGTGGCACAGCCCCATTAACCGAAGTCCCACACATACACAGTATAAATAATGATATATAGGGACGTCTCCCTTACCCCAAAGGAACATGCCCGCATGCATGAACGTATAATAGGGCATACACAGGCATAATATAATGACAGAAAATTTAGACACCTAAATTACCTGAAGCCTACGCCGGAGACCCCTAACTAGGCTGACCATGAGGTACGAAGAACATCCCGGCAGGCGATTCTCCGGCACACGGCAGCAGCACACCGATGAGGGAGGCCCACCCAAGGGGCCCAAGCAAAACACGAACCCTGGAAGGTGGAGCACCACGTGCACACACCCTTAAACCAGAGCTTTTGCTGATATCTGAAGAAAATGGCATGTACTTTCCTCAATATTGACAGTCTGTATCATGCCTCGTAGAGTGGTCGCCTTCTAGCTAAGTGAACACAACAGCTAAAGGCATATCACAACAATAACACACGCGGTACGACGATCCGGGACCCATTGACGCCTGTGACAATGGTACCCTAATTTAACACACACTTCCTGCGGACATACCAATCTGGCAGCCATGCTAGCTCATCTAAACCTTGTTACTACAACACAGATGTATACATATGAGTAAGGACTCACTAGCTCTGCGAACGTCGAATAAAGCGGACACGGCGCGAGCCCTGTCGATGGTAAGGCCGCGGAAGTAGGAAGGACGAAGATGGCCGCTAGGGGGCCTGGTGTCGGGGAAGCAAAGCATGAGAAATCCACGTATATGGCAAGTCATATGATAACAGATATTAAGTAAATTTTTCTTTTTTCTTTTTTACAGAGTTTTTTTTCTGTCGGGTACCCGATCTAAATGACGATCCCATGAGGGAATTAAGCGTGCACTTATGACGAGTACTCCATGATACTTCCGCGCGGGCTATTCAAAATGCTGGCGCAGGATGTTGAATGGAGACTATTACTATTAATAGGCGAAGTCGTCAATGATGGAGGGGCCCTATTAAATAAACCTGTTTAATGGTAACCAGAATATGATGAAAATCACTTCATCATGCTGAAGGGGCTAGGCACTATATTTTGACAGTTTTCAGTTGTCTTCAGTCACCTTATAACTGATCATATTCGTTTTGTCCGTATAATTGTCAGATTAATGTGTTTTGTGTTTTTTCTCTGGAATTTGCACGATTATTCACAGTTGGATGTACTAATTGACTCATTCCTGTTGCATAAAGGACATTCATATGCTAAATCACTTACCCCCGGTTTCCGGACATCTCAACTAGTAAACCATTCCAAATATAGTCTATTCATTGAAATTAGGCAACAAATTTTAACTAATAACTCTTATAACTCATGAAGGACTAGAGTCAGCCAGGGAATAGGTGTGAACATTTGCATCACATTCATTCAGTGCTTTTTGAGTTACTGAGGTTAAGGGTCAAGATTTCTGGCCTACTTAAAAATAATGAATAAACTTGAATAGATCTCAACCAACACCCGCTCAATATGTAGCCATAACCAAACCTAACTATACCTAACCGAACTTAATCATACCATACTAAATTTACCTTTCCTTACCTAACCTAACCATACCTACCATAACCATATCTTACCTAACCTACAGTAGACTAACCTTACCTTACCTAACCTAAACTAACCTTACCGACACTAACCGAACCTACCTTACCTTACCTAACCATACCTTATATATATATACCTATATAGGTATACCTAATATACCTAATCTTACCTTACCTAAACTAACCTTATCAAACCGAACCTACCTTACCTTACCTAACCTAACCATATCTTACCTAAACTAACCTTACCTTACCTAATCTAACCTTACCTAACCGAACCTACATTCGCACTTACCTTACCTTACCTAACCTACCCATACATAACCTAACTTAAGCTAACATTACCTTACCTAACCTAACCATACCTTAGCTTACCTTACCTAACTCATACCTAGGAGTGGTTTACTGGCTGAATTTCTGCCCACCCTTCTCACTTGCGGAAATGATGGATACATTAAATAAATAATTCCACAGCTTGGTTTAGATATTAGTTTCAGCCTGGGGGAGAGAGTATTCTGTAAAATGTATTTGTGCATCAGACTGGCAGACGAGATACTTCATATCCAGTCTTCCTTCTTGCTGGAAGTTGCTCTCATTCAACCTGTCCCAAAGAAGGGTGACCGTTCTCAACCCTCCAACTATCGTCCAATTGCTCTCATCTCTTGTATCTCTAAAGTTTTTGAAACTATTCTTGCTTTCAAATTTCTTAAGCATTTCTCTTCTCATAATCTGCTCTCAGATCGCCAGTAGGTTCCTTAAGGGTCGCTCTACTGGTGATATTCTTTCATATCTTACTAACTCTTGGTCATCCAACTTTCGGGACTTCAGTGAGACTTTTTCTGTTGCACTAGACACATCGAAGGCCTTCCATAGAGTCTGGCACAAATCTTTAATGTCCAAACTGCTCTCCTTCGGTTTCTGTCCTTCCATCTGTGTGCCTTTGTCTCTAATTTCCTTTCCGGCTGTTCCATAGCTGCGGTTGTGGACGGCCATCGCTCATTTCCTCATCCTATCAACTCCGGTGTTCCTCAGGGTTCTGTACTATCTCCTATTCTCTTTCTAATTTTCATAAATGATCTTCTCAACTGTACATCCAGTCCCATCCATTCATATGCAGACGACTCTACCTTACACCACTCAATTAGTTTTCCAGAACGCTCCAGCCGGCAGCCCCTCAAAAGTAAACGTAATGAAACCATAAAATGCTTATCTTCTGATCTAGCTACTATTTCCAATTGGGGTAGAGAAAACCTTGTTGCATTTAATGCTTCCAAAACTCAATTTATCCATCTTACTACCCGTCAGGAACCTCCAGAGGACTATCCCTTTTTCTTCAACAGTACAAAAATCAACCCTTCATCTTCTCTCAATGTTCTCGGTGTCTCTTTTTCTTCTGCTCTCACTTGGAAAGACCATATTACCAGTCTCGCTAAGGCAGCCTCCCAGAAGCTGGGTGTGCTCAACCGCCTCAAGGTGTTCTTTACCCCTGCGCAGCTTCTTGCTCTGTATAGGGGCACAGTGCGTCCTTGTATTGAGTATTGTTCACATGTGTGGGGAGGATCCTCTCACACCGCACTCCTACATAAAGTACAGTAGAAAGGAAATCCTTTCGTATCATTAACTCCCGTCCACTCACCAACTCTCTGCAATCTCTCTTTTCGCCGCAAAGTTGCATCTCTTTCGCTATATTATCGCTACTACAATAATCAGTATTCCTCGGAGCTTTCCCAGGGTATCCCACCTCCTCTACGTAGGGTACGTAGTACCCACCTTGCAACACAATCCCACCCCTACTCTGTGCAACTTTCCAACCCAAGGGTGAAATGCTATTCTCAGTCTTTCTTTATTCAACTGCTGAGCTCTGGAACTCTCTCCCAGAATCAGTCTTTCCCTCTTCCTATGACTTTAATTGCTTCAAACTCCGTGTGTCCAGGCATTTTAGCTCGAACGTCCCTTGATTTCGGCCCTGTCACTCTTTGAAATCTTGGGGAGGCACTCGCTGCAGGCAGTTATGCTTTTTGTCTCCCTCATTCACATAGACAAAAAAAAGTGGCTGGTCATTGTTGTGAAATTATATATTAACATCGTTGTTAACGTCGATAAACCCACAAATTAAATTTATGAAAGCATGTAATCCTCCCAGGATTCGAACTCAGGATACCATATACAGAACTTACACTCTCTAATCATTATAGTTTAATATATTATTATTTTATTATTATTAGCATCAATAAATGTATATAAAGTTAAAGTTATTGTCCATAGTTCCTATTATGCCCCAAGACATTTTAAATAGCCAAACCAATGCAATATTCCTATATTGATATCACAATCAACTCAGTCTTGAAACAACATAGCCCCGGTTTACCACCCTGTTGTGCAATATAGAATATATAACCTGTAACGAAACCTATATATTCTGTATAAAGAGAGTATGAACACAACTTAGTTCTCAACCAGTACCAGCTCCATCAGTGCCAAGAAAATCAGTGCCAGTTCTAACCTATTCAGACAGTATTGGTTTGGTTGGCACTGGATGAGATATATTGGTTGAAATGGTCTACACTCTAAACACAATATGGGTAAGCAAAGGGTAAATAAGGTGTCCATAATGATATACCCTCATCATTTAGGTATAGTGGTAGTATTTTTTTCACGTTTAAAATAGGAAATGAAAATGACATATCACTACCAATATACCCAATTGTCTTATATACCTTTTCATACCCATTTTATACCCTAGATTTTTGCCAATATACTGGTTGAGTTGTCGGGTAAACCTTCTCTCTTAATATCGCAGGAAATGTTGGAGAAATGCAACGTAGAATCTCTCAACTCGGTCCAGATATTTACCCCTTCAGCAAGATGACGCCTTTTTACCTTTGATTCTGGCTAAAAGTAGACAATTTTATGTTGTTTAAGAAATACACATGATTAACGGGTTTATTGAGAACGTATTTACCCCTTTGAATACTAGAGATAACTTATAAACTAAAGACAATCGTCTAATGGTAACCATAATATGATAGAAGTTACGTCATCCTGCTGAATGGGTTAACTCTAAACCAAGGGGAGCGAGTATGCTGTACAGTATATTTATTTGTGTATAATACAACATTATAACCTATAACGAAACTGTTATATACATACTGTATTATATGGGTATGAACACAGTTTTGTTATCAACCATTGCCACTAAACAGGTGATACGTTTAGCCTAATGTAACATTATTGGTTAAATTAAGTTGACACTGGTTGAGATATATTGGTTGAAATGGTCTACTGGTTGAGTTGTCCGGTTACCCTTCCCCCTTGATATCATAGGAAATGGTGGAGAAATGCAATACAGAATCTCTCAACTCGGTCTAAATATTAACCGAACCAAGGGTCCAGTTTGTTTGTGAATAATAAATACAATTGTTACACAATCCAATATTATAACATAAACACATGCGAGAAAACTAATAAATGTCGGTATTAGTCCTAGAACATTATTGTTAATGTTTTAGAAATATGTCGACAACAATTGGAAATCACAATTTTGTTACAAACTACACTATTTTTTTTTTTTTTCTATATTCCAACTTACTTCCTCTCGGGCATAGGCTGAGAGCCTTAACATTCACCGCTTTACAATGAACAGTGAAGCCTGTGAGGTCTTGTTCCAGTCTAGGGAGTGAGACATGTGAAACACGTAGTGCACCTGCCATCTTGCCTTCACATGAGGCACGGTGCTCACTCATGGTCCGAAACGACCCCATCTCTAAAGCCACCTCGTTCCCGTGCTTCACTGTCTGATCCCCTACACTCGGACTCTCACACTTACACACACACAACGCCACCTGTTGAGCAGATAACTCACCAGGTAAAGTACATTACTGTATTTACATCAATTCTTATACAGTAGTGTAGATATTGCTCTGAGTCAGGGGAGAGCATAGACGTAGTAAATATTTTATCTTAAAAGAAGGGGAGAATAGGTATGTGAAAGATTATCAAAGTTATCTTTCCTTTAGTTCATGCAATGTGGTGACGCTTCTTCTGTTGTCATTCAGGGTATCATTATTAAAGTTTGGAAAGTAAGTTCATACATTGTTTTAGAATATAGTGCAAAAGTTATTAATATGTATTGTATTATATCGTTATCATAATAATCACCTTAGTTGAAATGTACCAAACATAATTACCACTTGACGTCCATCCAGCTACACAAGTACCAAGGCCACCTAGAGTACCAGGCCGTGTCGACCATTCTGTGACGTAGGCAATGGGGTGCTACATCCACTGCCCGCGCTCTGTCCCCATTTTATAAATACTCTCTTTTATTCTTTTCTCTGTTAAATTTTAGATTAACGTACAAACAAATTATATATTTTACGTTTAAGGTGTACACGAAACCACTATCTACCTATATCTTACTTTATTATACTCTATATTATGATACCGATATCATAACAACATGTTTTGGTTATTTCTTGCATATGACTTATACCTTGAACAAGTAGTTGTACAAGATTAAAACTTATTATAAGTATATCTCATTACTTTGTTATATTGGAGTAAAATAAAACACAATGATATATACATTACTATATTATATACAAAGACATAAACAACCTTACTGAAGAGCCAATTTACGTGACATCCAATATTATTCCTGAACAAATATATATAAGTAACTTAATTATATACTATATGTATGAAGATGAACAATATATTTACTGTAACACACACGATATCATATTTTATACTATGCAATACAGTACACATTATCTATTTTTCTAGGGTTTGAAGCTTTCTCTTCACGCCTACATTCTTATTAGCTCTGTTAGCTGCTGGGATGTTATTTTCTTTAGCACAGTAATTATTTAAAATTGCATTTGTTGAAGCATATACCACCATACTTTCTATTTTTTCGGTGCTATGACCATTTTCACAGATATCACTACGGAACAGGAGATCAGCATCTGCTAAAGCCGTAACTGTGAGGTGTGTTGCTATATTTCTTTGGCTAGTAGCATTGCGAAAGGCAGGAAGCTTAGCAAGTTTGTTAATTACAATATAGTTATACATGACCATGTTCGCAGTCACACTATCTGGGTATATAAGAGAACCTCTGCTAATTCCAGCAATGTAACTTAGATTTTCTGGGATTTCTTCAGCACTATCTGAACACGTAATCATTTCTTTACAAGCATTACATTTCATTTTCTTTATCACGGAGTAACAACAATAGCCAGCTAAATAAACTATAACGGGGATGATGTCTTTACACCTGTCAATATCCTCCTTACAAACTTCAACATTCGTATGACATAAACCAAAATCAATTTCCTCATCTGTTTTTACTTGCTCATAGTCAATTTCTTCAAAATCCTTTAAAATGACCTTCTTGTCGAGTATGGGTAAACTAAGTTTTAACACTGACATCATCCGTATCTTTTTCTCACACTCATATATTTGGCGTACAGAAATATTGTAATTTCCTCCTGCTAACTGTCGATACTGACCAAATCTTGCTTCCAAATTGTCTGTTTGAAATTTTCCTGTTAGTATGTAGGTCATATTCAGTTCTGTTATGCAATAATTTGTTATTTCTAATATTGCATGGGTCGTATGTTTCAGAGCTCTAATTGTTTCCCTAGTCAGTTTCCCCCCACATCCTGGAAGACTATCCCACGCATCTAACCACTTAAGGAAACTATCCAAGAACTGATATCGGTCATCATCTGTACTATTTGTTAATGGACAAGATAACTTGTTATTGTGCCTCCTAAGACCTTTAAATGGGGATTTCACATTCATTATATTCCACCAATTAAGAAACACTTCGATGTACCTAGCAACATCTGAAAATAACGTTAGGCCATTATGTTTTCCAATCTTGAGCAAGGCTTGAATTATATACTCATTAAAAATTTGGAGAACTAATTTGACATTGTGTCTCTCTAGGTTGGAGGGGGATAATGCTTTCAGGCTTAGCCTATAGGCCTGCTTTAGGAGCAAATTTTCCTCTAAGAAATACAGTTTTTTGAGAGTACTGAATCTTATTAGATTCATTACGGACATTTTTACTTGGGAACTGTGGGAATTTCATAGTTTTTTCTTCATCTTTCTGTCCTAGCCAATTATTCCTGATGCATTTTAAAATATGTACAGCGTCGTATAGGAAAAAGAGAGGTCTGGTACTTTGCGCTGGATGTGGGTAAACAATGGACTGTTTTGGTGGATTGGCAAAATATGATACAGCTTTGCCATTGATTGCATTATTGTCTGTTACAATGCTAATGACACTAAATCCTATCTTCTCAAGCCCTAAAATAATCTTCTTCATAATGTTATATAATGTCTCTGCCTTCATTATCTTTGCTGGAATTATGTGAACAACATCTCTGTATTTTGACCGAATACTGTTTAGCATAAACACATATGCGCTTGTTGCAATTGCATCACTGTCAAATGCTGAACCAACAATATTTCCTGCTTTATAATCCAAGTAAGGCTTCAGGTGAATTTCATCAACCATCATTGCAACCGTTTTATCACGGGTTGTCAGGGACTTAAATGTGTTCTTAATATACATAAGAAAATGGCTGGTACGGTGTTCGATAGCTGGGTTAAACGTTTTGGACAAAAATATTCGTCTTATAGTTGAATAGCTAGGTAGAATTAGGCATTTCTTATCTCTCAGAAGTCTGTAACCTTGAGGTGAGCAATTATGCAAGAGAGAGGAGAATATCAAACATTCTGAGGAGTAATCAAATTTAGTGAGAGTCATTAAATGAAGCTGTTCACAAACGAATTTGAGTGTATTCTGATACTTGAAGCTACTATCCTGTACAATAGTTGACAAAAAGGGGATCACAAGTTGAATTATTACAATTGCATTAATTGGGTTTGAGGCAGGATTATTGATATCGCACTTACGCTCACCTTGAGGTGAGCAATTATGCAAGAGAGAGGAGAATATCAAACATTCTGAGGAGTAATCAAATTTAGTGAGAGTCATTAAATGAAGCTGTTCACAAACGAATTTGAGTGTATTCTGATACTTGAAGCTACTATCCTGTACAATAGTTGACAAAAAGGGGATCACAAGTTGAATTATTACAATTGCATTAATTGGGTTTGAGGCAGGATTATTGATATCGCACTTACGCAAAGCATCAAGCAACACTTCAAGTGTATTAATGTCAATGACCTTTGAAGGAATCTTATAATCCCCTAGATGGTTTATTTGCACCGCCTGTACACTAGCCTGAACATTACAGTCTGATTTGATGACTAAGGACAAAATAACTTTAGGTTGTGGGGAATGAACAATTCGACATATATGAAAATCTTCCTCGTTTTCAATAACTGTCCAGTATTTCTTATCAATGAACTGTATTTTGTCTTTAAGTTCATCTAAATAATTAAATGTTATGTCTTGTTTGTACTTATTGTTATCTGCAATACTCTTTGCTACTGCAGCTTGAATGGCAGACTCTTCCATTCGTTTCCTCTTCTTGTCCGGGGCTTCTCTAGCATGTGATGGGCCAGAAAGGTAAGAGGGGCAGTTTGGCAATTGTGATGGAATTACACCATCACAGAGCTGAGGATACGTCAACTTGGCCACTAATTTAGTTCCGCTCTTCTCGTCAAAGTACAAAGTCTCTCGCCTTATTTCATCAGGTCTAAAATGGAGCTCACACACCTGTAAGAGATGAAAGCTCCGATATAGCTAAGCTAAAAATAAATCGTTGCATAATTGTATTGCGAGCGATATTATTGCTTGGTAGTTCAATCATTCACGAATTCACGACTAAGGAATTGTAAAGAGTTAGGATAACTTCTTTGGATTTATGCTCAAATGACCTGCCTATAAAGCCAATTATTTTGTTTGCCTTCTTAACAACTTCTGAACATTGTTGACTCGGTTTTAGGTTACTCGATTGTTACTCCCAGATCGGTTTACTCTGTCTACACTCTTGAGCTGAGTGCCATTCATCGAATAGTTTGCTTTCTTATTTCGGTATCCAATATGTAGTAATATACATTTATCCGCATTGAAACTCATTTGCCAAATTTGGGCCCAACATGACAACTTTTCTAGATTGTGTTGCATATCGTCAACATGTTCTTTTGAGAGTATGTTATTTGCAATTTTTGTATTGTCAGCAATCTTTGTGGTTGTACAGGAGAGACCCTCATATATGTTGTTGATGAAATTACAAAGATATTATAATTGGTCCTAGTACCGATCCCGGGGGTACCCCACTACTTACATTGGTCCATTTAGATGCCTTACCATTTATGACTACTATTTTCTTTTTGTCGCTGAGTTTTTGTTTTATATCCATTTTAACACACCGTCTTGAATTCCATGCGCTTTTAGTTTTAGCAGTAAACGTTTATGGGAACTTTGTGAAAGGCCTTTTGAAAATCAAGGTATATAATATCTACAGCTTTACTTTCATCAAAGAGGTTGAAGATATCATGGAAGAAGTCTAAGAGGTTTGTTAAGCAGTAACGTTTGTTACGAAAGCCGTGTTGAGTATCTTTAAGTATGTTATTTTCCTCGAAGTGATTTATGAGTCTGTCTCTTATGAGTGTTTCTAGCATTTTACAAACAACCGAGGTTAAGCTAATTGGACGATAGTTACTGGGTTACTGCTTTTTATTAATATCGGTGTTACGTTGGCTAGCTTCCACTGATCAGGCATAGTTCCAGACTGGAAGGATTTATTGAATAGCAATGTCAGTGGTTTGGAGAGCTATTCCTTAGCTTCCTTTAGAACTCTATGTGAGATTGTATCAGGTCCAGGCGTTTTATCAACCTTGAGTTTATCTATAAACATTTCAATACTTCTCTCTCTGTAATGGTGATATTGCTTAGAACATCAGATTTATTAATCTGAATTGGCGATGTTGTAGGGACATCACTGAGGTCTTCTGTTGTAAAAACTTATGCAAAGAAGGTATTGAGGGCATTACTCATTTGCACTTTGTCTTTTTGGTGTATTCTCCATTTTCATCGACTAACGGTCAAACAGTTGAAGTAGCTACTTTTTTCTTTTTTATATAACTATATAATTATTTTGGATTTGTTTTACTTTGATTCGCAACATGTAACTCCAGGGTCTTAATTAACTTTTTGGCTTTACGTTGTAGTTCTAAAAAATTAACTCGTTCTTCGTCATTTTGTGAGGATTTGAATTTATCATTAGCATTCTTTATTAGCAAGCAAACAGTCTGAAATATGTTTATTCCACCATTTTGGGCTTATTATGGCCTGTTCGCCGTATTTTTGATGGTATGCTCAGTCTTGCACTGCTTTTTGGTAAGTGGTTGCGAATAATTCCCAAGATGTATTTATGTCATTATTGATAATTAGAAAGCTCAAGTCAGTTTCTTTAAACATAGCTCTAAGTTTAGGAAAGTCTGCTTTCTTGAAATTAAGGACTTTCTCAATGCTGCTATTTGGTTCATTACTAGTAAATTTTAAACTGAAAGTTATTGTACGATGGTCGCTGTTACTGAATTCATCACCAACATTCAAATTCTCTATTAATTCTTCTTTTATTGCAAGTACGAGGTCAAGAATGTTATTTCCACGGGTCGGCGATCAAAGATATTGATAGAGCGAACTCTCTTGGAAGTTCGCATACAAGTCATGTCCGGAGTGTGAAGTAATAGTATCGCCCCACTTGGTCATGGTATCCTGTGAGCTACTTATATCTGCAATATGTTCGTCAATTTCTTGTTTAGTTTGCACTGCTTGAGCTGGAGGTCTGTATATTAATGCAAGTATTATTTGTGTACTATTATTATTCTTTATTAGCACAAAGGATGTGTCGACATTCACAATTTTGAGAATTTGACAAGAGGGTCGGGTTAAGATTTTTTTGATAAAAAAGTAAAACGCCACCTCCAATTTTATTTATTCAGCTTTTCTCAAACATTAATTACATAACCAGGAAGTGAATACTCTGCTATAAAGTCTCTGTCTTCTGTATTGAACCAAGATTCTGTTATGCCAATCACATCATCATTTTCTGTAAATACACGTTCCTCTAAATCTGAACATTTATTGCTTATGCTACGAGCGTTTGCATAGAAAAACTTTAAAGGTGTGATTTTAGAATTCACGGAACGCTCTTTAATTGAATTTTTGGTTCTGGTCGGATCTACATTTAGAACAGTTAGAACGAGGGCTAGGGGTTGGCACTGTTGGTGTTAGCAGGCTTCTTGCACGAGGAGTGGGGGAGGAACTAAGGTGAACTGGGCGGCTGTCCTGGTTTGATGTCGGCTTAGGTTCATCGGAAGCATCTGCTGCAGTGGCTAATGCAGGCGTTGGATTTTGGCAGTTGACGTTGGGACAGTGGTGGCAGCTGGAGTTGAAGCGGTGACAATTGAAGTTGGTGGTACTCCAACGTTGAGTGTTATGAACTCTTGGATTGATTCCAGCTTCTTCGTGAGGGCGTTGATCTTGTTGTGGGCTTCATCCAATTTCGCTGTCAAATCCTCTTCTTGCTGGCAGAGTCGGCAGACTTGAAGATCGGCAGTAGCAAACATGGAAGCACCAAACCTACTGGCGCAGTTCGTACAGGTGCGAAGCATGGTGACGGTCACTCTCTTCAGATCACTTCACTCGCTTAAAAACACTTCACTCAATTTAAAACACTTCACTCACTTTAAAAACACTTCACTTACTTTGGAGAGTCAGAAACGAGCGAGGTACGTGGAAAGAAAGAGAGTGATGAAGAGAGTAGTGAAGGAAAGTAAGAGAAGAGTAGATGAGGAATATGGAAGGAATCCGAGTGTAAAATGGATGGAGTGTTAAGAAACTGTTCTGGAAAGAAGTCAAGAAAGTTAGGGAAGGTAGCAAGGGAAACAGTAAGGGTGTGAATGATAAGAATGGGAGAATTCTAGCCGAGAAGTAAGAGAAAGTCGAAAGATGGAGGGAGTACTTCAACAGGTTGCTAAATGTAAGGAATGAAGCACCAGCAAACATAGTTGGATGGGGTATGGGAGGGAGAAGAAGAGAAGTAGTGAAGTAGGAGGTGGGATTCAGGAGGTCAGAAGTGTGGGAAGCCATGAAAAGAGTGAAGTTGGGAAAAGCACCAGGAACAGATGGAGTGTGTGGGGAAATGTTGAGGTATGGTGGTGAGATAGTGATCGAATGGGTATGGAAAAATTTGCAACCTAGCATAGAGAAAGGGAGTGCACCTGATGACTGGAAGACAGGCATAATAGTCCCCCTATATAAGGGTAAAGGGGAAAGAGAAGTGTGTGGTAACCACAGAGGAATATGTGATCTAAGCGTAGTAGGGAAGTTGTACAGTAGGGTAGTACTCTCACTCTCAAGAGAGTGAGAGTGAGAACGGAGAAATGGATAGGTGACGAGCAGGGCGGTTTTAGGATGGGAAGAGGATGTGTAGATCAGAATTTTACCCTGAATTGTGTTGTGGAGAAATATCTGGAGAAGCAAGAAAAAGGTGTATGTTGCCTTTATGGACATGGAGAAGGCCTATGACAAAGTGGAGAGAGAAGGTATGTGAAAAGTACTTAGAATATACGGAGTAGATGGCAAGTTTCTGAAAGCAGTGAATAGCATGTATGAGGGTGCAAAGGTGGCAGTACATTTGGAGAATGAGCAGAGCGAGTTCTTTGACCTGAATGTTGGGTTGAAACAGGTGTGTGATGTCCCCGTGGCAGTTTACTGTATATATGGATGGAGTCATGAAAGAAATACAAGGAAGAGCAGTGGATGTTGGTGTATCGCTGATATGGGAAATGAGTGGAAGGTTCCTGTACTGCTGTTTGCTGATGATACAGTTCTGATGAGCTATAATGAATGGGAGTTGCAGGGTCTGGTAAATGTGTTAGGACCAGTGTGCAAATAACGGAATCTGAAGGTAAATGCGGGGAAGAGGAAGATTATGGTCTTCGAAAGGGGTGAAGCCACAGAGTGTGAGGTAAAGTTGAACGGTCAGGCTTTGGAGATTGTCAGCTCATTTAAGTATCTGGGCAGTGTGTTGAGTATAAATGGGACTATGGATAAAGAAGTGCGGGAAAGGGTGCATCAGGGGAAGAGGGAGGGTTGTAAGAACGCTGAAAGCAGTAACAAGAAATAGGGTGGTCAGTATGGAAGTGAAGAAGTCCTTGCATGACAGTGTGGTAATCCCGACACTGACTTACGGAAACGAAGCATGGACGTTGGAGAAGAGACTCAGACCAAGAGTGAGAGGGATGGAAATGAGTTACTTGAGAAGAGCGTGTGGAGTTACATGGAGGGATAGACAGACGAATGAGGAAGTAAGAAGGAAGTGTGGTGTTGAGGTAGATGTGCTGAAAAGTGTGAAAAGGAAGGAAAACCTTGAGAGGGTTCGGCCACATGGAATGTATGGGAAGCGAGAGAATGACTAAGAGGGTGAGAGCGAGGTGGAAGGACAGAGAGGGAGAGGTAAACCGAAAGAGTGGTGGAAGGATGGAGTGAGGAAGTATATGGATGAAGGCGGTGCTGGTTGGGAGGAGGGACGTCGACTGACTGGGGACAGAAGTGCATGGGGGTGGTTCGTTTGTGGCCACCCCTTCAGGGATCACGGCAATAGATAGATAGATAGATAGATAGATCGCTTCACTTACATAAATAGGCCACCAAGGGTGATAACCTAACCTAAAACTAAAATGTTGAAATACACAGAAACAGGTTATCAGGGGTGATAGCCTAACTGAAAACAAAATGTTTGAAATACGCAGCAATAGGCTACCAGGGGAGATAGCCTAACCGAAAACAATTTATTTTATTTTATTTTGAGATCAAAATAAAATAAAATTAATTTTATATTTTATATTTTTATTTATTTATTTTATTTTCTAAATACGCAGTAATAGCCTAACCAAAAACTAAATTGTTTTGAAATACGCAGAAATACGCCGCCAGGGGTGATAGCCTAATCGAAAAAGAAATAAAATTGAAATACGCAGAAATAGGCCACCAGCGGTGATAGCCTAACCAAAAATAAAACAAAACAAATTAATAAATATGCAGACATAGGCTACCAGGGGTGATAACCTAACCTAAAAACAAAACATATATATATATATATATATATATATATATATATATATAGAATATGTTACTAAATATACAATTAACCAAATAGACATTAGATGAAAATAATGTGTAACTGCACACAAGGGATATATATATATTAACAGATGGCACTGGTGTCACTGTAGCAAGATTATTTTTAGATAAAAAGTTTATCAGTCAAAGGTTACTACAAGATCATGCAAGCAACAACTGAAATTACAGATATATATAGCTACAGTAGGATACTGAATACAATAGCTACTAGAGTTAATAAGAAAATACAAATTTCGATTAGAGGTGCGCGTCGTATGCTACACTCACATGCTAGGATAAGAAGGTAAACAACGATGTTTTTTCAGTCAGAAAAGCAATAAAATGACATGCACTGCAACTACTGAACTACAGTATGTGGAGGTTTATCAAGCACTTAACTACTGTTATGAAATACTCAAATTATGATCGAGTTTTTTTCAGTGGTGATGCAGGACTGTTGACGCTGCCAGAGCCGGCGGAGGCTGTAGGGATAGGGTAAGAGGGGAGGGAGTACCCAGAGAGATGATGTTGCCTGGCCAGTGCCGTCCGAAGCCCTGCCTGTGTCATGAATCAATGAATGAATATGAATATAGAAAAGGTGGGTGAAGGTGAAAGAAGGGAAGTTTTTATTGGTTAAGTAGGAGAGACAGTGGTCATAGTGAGAGAAATAGGGTGTCGGGGCTTAACCAAACAAGCGTGAGTTGAGTAATTGGGTTGGGGTCGGATTGTTTTAGTCGGAGCAGTATTACTTTAATGAGATTCAGTATGGCTTGCCAAGAAGGGGGCTGGGGATGATGGGAGAAAAATAATTTTGGGTGGTATGAAATCTAAAATGCTTGCTATATTGGGCTTTTTGTATGGTAGAGGAAGTCTACTAGAGAACTTGGGTTGTAGTTTTAGAATTTACTAATTTAGGGTGGTAATAATACGAAATGGTATAGAAGGGGGGGGGGGGGGGGGGTAATGCTGGGGCTGTCGATGACAGAACTTGTAAGGTGGCTGTACTGTTATTTTATTTTTGAAGTTGACATTAAATGAGGGTTGTCTTGTAATTTAGTTATAATTTGGCTAGGGATTGATGAAAATACGCGAATTTTTTGGGTGGGTATGTGAAGTTATTTATATTAATTATAGTAAGTAAATCTAGGATTGGGTGCCTCTTTGTTGTCAGGGTGAAGAAGGTTTGACAAGGGGGGGGGGTTATAAAATGATATTGACAATTTGGATCAAGTTATCGTGAAAGGTCTCAAGTTTAATAAGTGTGTTTTTTTTGCTAAGTGATTCCAATGTATATTAAGAGGGGTGATGCGGGCTAGATCATGAAAATGTTGTGTCGTTTGGAATTCAAACCACTGAGTCCCGAAAATTCATCTCAGTACTGTATTTTTATTTTGTTTTGTCTTTTAGTTGGTTAGTAGAGGCCGAAAGAGTGATGCTGAGTGGGACATAACACAAAAGATGTCTTATTAGTGCTTTGTATAGGTGAAGCTTGATTTTAATGGAGGCATTATGGAATCTAAAGATGGTTTGGAGGGATTTTGATGCGATGGCAGTGGAAGTTTTTGCTTGATGATGGAATCGAAGGACTTTGTCAAATGTGAGGCCAAGTACTTTGTTAGTGAGAGAGACATTTATTGGTGTGCGGTTAGGGAGAGGTGCTCGGGAGTTTTGGACGGGGACGTCCTTTGGTAAAATAGGTAATGTAGGACTTGTGAGGGTGAGCCTGAATCCACCATTTTTGTTCCCATTGTGCTAATTTGTCAAGTTCTCTCTGAGCTCTGTTTGTCAATGTGTCTAGTCTGTCTGCTCTTATTAATTGAGTCACGTCGTCTGCATAGATTACTGTGAGTGAGTCATTGTAAATGGGGCTGGGAAAGTCATTTGTGTATAGGATGTAGAGGGTAGGAGCGAGCACTGAGCCTTGAGGTACACCTGCGTTGAGTGCAAATTAATCTGAAGAGATATTTAAAAATTTAATTTTGGCTATTCTATTATCCAAAAACTTGCAAAGATGTGTCTGAGTTATTAATGGGAAGTTGAAATTTTCGCAGATTTTGTACTTCAAGCTTCGTGCCACACTGTGTCAAAAGCTCGTTTTATGTCCGTGGTAATTAAAGCTGTCTTGTTTTTTAGTCTGGACTGTTTATTTATGTGAATATAGTTTGTAATAATGTTTAGTGCTTCTTGTGTTAATCTGTGTTTCCTAAAACCAAATTGCATGTGCGTGAGGAGTCCTTCGGCTTCCAGAAATAGTCTGAGTCGGCGGTTTATGATACGTTATAGAGTCTTCCCAAGAGTCTCAAGTAGACTAATGGGTCTGTAGTTTAGTGGATCAGTGTTGTCTTGGTTTTTCTTGGGGATGAGAATAATGGTCGCTGTCTTGAAGCAGACGGGAAAATAGCTGATGCCAGGATGGCGTTGTAGAGGCGAGTGAGTGCTGTTATAAAAGTGTTGGGTAGGTGCTTTACAAGGTGGTGGTTAATACCCGTGGCACCAGGCGCCTTTCTCTGTGTCTTAGAGAGAATGTACTTGAATTTATCTGGCACAATGGGAGCGGTGAGTATATTTTGAGGGTCAAGTGTGTTTAAGTTAATGTGTGTGTTTCATGGGAGATGTTGTTTGGGAATGGTAGTGAGGTGTTGTTGTATAATGCAGATGTGTTGTGTGGCAGGCCTTTCAGGGGGGTGTGGGTGGTATACCTGTTGCCATGTCTGTTTAAATGTATTTTTGATAGCCCTAGGATCAGTAATGTTGTTGCCATTAACAGTGAGGGAGGATGTTCTGGGAGTGTTATTACCTTTTAAGCGTTTAATGTGTTGCCAGAATTCCCAGAGCTTAGTCGTTCTGTATTGTTCTGCTAAGTGTATCAGGTGTGTCCAGTGAGAGTCGTGATCGGATTGCAGGCTGTTAAGGATGTGGGTTCTGAGGTTGGAGAGGTTGTAACGTACTCGGCCTGGTATGTGGTTGGGTTTGTTTTGTTCGAATTGACGGCGATAGCACACTAGGAGTCATTTTGTTCTGATGGAGGGTCTGAAAGTGTGCTTGACTTTGTATGTAGTTTTTTGGATAGTTGTGTTGGCTGCATATATGATTTTGTTTTGTAGGTTCTCTATTTGTTGATTTATGTGTTTGTAGTGTTGTTCCTCATAGTTGTGTATGTAGTTGTCTTCAGATAAAATTTGTTTAAATTCTTCCCAGTTTGCTTGTGAGTAGTTAAAATGAGATTGTCATGGGACTTGAATTGGGTTTGAAGATATTGACATGTAAACTGGGATGTGATCAGATCCTGAAAGTGACCCTGGGGAAATGTCATGATGAAATAAATGAAAAGCTCGGTTTGAAAAAATGAGGTCAGGTTTACCATTACCATGTGGTTTGAAAACTGTAGAAAAGTCTGGGCCTAGAAAATTTTATCTTTTGATGTAGGGCTAGTAATTGTGTTCCGTGTGGATTATTGCTATTATGTTGGAAAGGTAGGTGTGTAGCGTTAAAATCTGCATGTATGAGTGTGGGTGCATTGTTATTGAATAACTTATTCATGTCTGTGTAAGGTATGTAGGTTCTTGGTCTGACATGTGTGGTGGCAACTATGAGGGGACCAAGTGTTGTGTGTGTTTTTATTGCAAGGAAATGTTTGTATGTCCAGTCTGTGATGAATTCGTGTTGATTGGTGCTTTTAATTATGATTGCAACTCCATCGTAAGCATCGCCATCGGTCTGTCGTGTTGTATAGCCAAAGAATTTAATTTTAAGTGCGTTGTGTGTGCAGGTGCTATTGATTAGTATTATGTCCGGGTCATTATCTAGAATTAATTGTGTGAGTAGGTGTCTATTAGTGTAATAGTTTCTTATGTTGAATTGGATGACTCTTTAACATGATGGGGTATGTGTGGAGGAGTGGGGGGGAATGTTCTAGCCCGGGATTGGTAGGGAGAGGATGAAAGGGAACGGGGTGAGAGGGTGTGGGTAGATTGAGGAGATAATGGGAGGTTGGAGTGGCCTCCTCTAAATGTTAGGGATTTGGAAGTAGAGTTGGCATTTTTCCCTGGGGTTACAGTCTTCCGCGACTTTGACCGAGAACGGTTTGAGTCAGGGGAGGGTAAATCAGCTGGGCTGCTGGGTTTACGTTTTAGAGGAGATTGGGGAGGAATGGTGGGCGTTTTTGGTGCAGGAGGGGGTGGCGGAGGCATGAGGGATGTTGGGGTAGTGAGGTCAGGAAGATCAGGGTTTGATGCATTGAGAGGAAGGTCTCTGAGGGATTGTGATTGATGGACATTGTGGGATTTCAGGTTGATCAGTGACAGTCGTGAGAGAGGGGTTTTGGGTAGGGGGTTCTTGAGGTTCATTTTCAGTGGGGGGATGAACACTGGTAGGAGGGATTGATATTTCAGGGATTTCTTTGGCATTTAGGGGATGAGGAATAGGGGTAGTGGAGGATGAGTTGGAGGTAGAGGTTGAGGGTAGTGGTAGCGTGGTGGAGGACGGGTTGGGGGGTAGGATGTTGGGTTGGGGGTAGGAAGAGGAGTGGCTGAGAGAGTTGGAGCGTGAGAGTTCTTGCTATGTTGAAACCAAGACTCAGGAATCATGATGACAGGGAGGTTGTGGGCAGTCAGACCATCATTTAGGAGCTTGTTAATTTGTGAGATGGAGAGCAACATTGACAAGGACTGAAGTTTGGGCGAATATTTCTCGATTGAAGAATAGGCTGGGAGGATTGGTGTTGGGTGGAGGAGTGGGGGTAGGGGGAGAGGATGGAGGGGTGTGTGAGGTGGCAGCTGAAGCATGTGATATGGCAGTGACTGGGTGGGATGAGAAAAGAGGGCATGTTTGGTTGGGAGTGGATAGAGCAGCCTTGGAGTTTGTTCTGGTTTCTTTTAAAACATTTAGAATTTTAGACGGAAGGGACATTCGGCACTGATTGCAATGTGAGGGCCATTGCAGTTGGAACATTTCAGGGTTCTTGAAGAGCAGGTGGTGAATAAGTGCCCTGACTCAGCACAACGAGAGCAAGTTGCTGTGTTTTACATTGGGCTATGGGATGTCCGTAATCATAGCATGTATAGCACTGTTTGAGATTAATCCAGGACTCAAGGGTTAGAAACTCAGGTGGCAAAATCACATGAAATGCCTTGAGACATGTATTAAGAAGTTTACTGGCCTCTTGGGGGGGAGGCACAACGAAATTTGAGGGCATTACGGGGGGTTTTGAATACTTCACAGACAGTGATGGAGTTTTCTGGGCAATTTCTCTGGCAATCTCATCTTCGTCTTTTTTGAAGATGCTGTTGTCAGGGTGCAGAATCTTAACTGTACATGCAGGCAGTTTTAAGTTCTGAGGACAGGACTAGCTCATAACCAGCAGACTTGAGTTTCTTGAGAGTGTCAGGGTTAAGATATACATCAAGATATTTTTGAGAAGCAAGTCTTATCTTTATGACATTGAGATTTTTGAAAACCCTGACTATTTGGGTTTGTGTGATGCTAAATATATGAGAGCCTGGGTCATCAGGGGGAGGGTTAATGCATTTAATTTTGACATATAGTGCCATACTGAATCATTGGGAGAAATCTGTAAGTGCTAACTATAGGAAAATTGATTAAGTGAATAGGGTAAATACAAAATCTGAGGTTAGGGAGATAGTGAAAGTTAATTGAAAATGATTAATGGACATTTTAAGCTAAAACTGTACCCAGGGGGCACCCCTATGGGATGTCCCGAGAAAAACAAAACTATTTCCTACCTATGCCCTTGGACTGTAGGCAAGCCTATGTCACAGGGACCCTAACCTTCTTGAAGACTAGGAAAGAAGTTTGGGGAAAAATAAGAATATAGTAAAGTAATGAAAATGGAGAAGGACGATGATGAGATATGAAGTGAGATGCAGGGAGCTGATTGGTCGGAAGAGCGCAGATCGAGGTATCAGCTCCCTCCTTAAATACCCACTTGTCACGCCAGCAAGAGCGCTGATAGGTTGAGCCGGGCAGACTGCAATACCTTCCCCCGGGCGGCGGTTTTGATCCACTGTTTCTTGTTTAACTGGTTTTCTCTCTTCATAATAATGTCTCAGCAATGGTCTTCCCTTTTTTTTTTTTTTTTTTTTTTAAGAGACAATGAACGGAGGAAGGAAAAACACAGATACAACAAAAAGGTCCATGTGCCTAAAGGCATCCTCCATTCATAAAATATTTGTAACAACTGGATTTAAACATTTGTAGATTGTAAGTTTGTGGAAAGCAATTCGAGGGAAGTGAATTCCAAAGAGTAGTAGCTCTGGGGATAAATTAATTCTGATATGCAGAAGTTCTGCATTGTGGAGGAGAAAGTGTAAATTCATGGGCGCTCTCAGCTGCCCTAGTTCTACGGGGAAAGATGTGGAGAGGCGGCACAATTGAAGCAAGTTCCTCGGAACAATTACTGTGAAAATATCTGTAGAATAATGCAAGGGATGCAACGTTTCTTCGTATGGATAATGTAGGAAGGTCCTGTGTGATTGCAGGGTTATTGATTAATCTAATAGCTTTATTTTGAATTTTGTCCAACTGCCTCAATGCAACCACTCCACTTCCACCCCACAGAGGTGAACAGTAATCCATCTGAGAACGCACATGACTTTTATATATTACGGCCAACTGCTCGTCAGTGAAGAATTCTCGAACTCTGTACAGGAGTCCCAGTTTTTTAGAGGCATTCTTAGCAATGCTTCTAACATAATGTGTCCAGCTCAAGTTAGTAGTTAATGTTACACCGAGAATGTCAATACTAGGGGAAGTGGGAATATTTACATCATTAAAAAATATAAGGGAGTCAGTGAGATTCTGTCGGTTAGAAAATTGAATGTACTTGGTTTTCTGTGCATTAAAGGAAACTAGATTCTTTTGTCCCCATCCATTAATTCTAGAAAGGTCCTGGTTCAGAGAAATTGCAGTGTTTATTTTTGAATTTGTAAGATCGGGTTGGGTGAAAGAATTGGTAAATGTGAAGGAACTGTGGAGTGTTGAGTCATCTGCGTAGGAATGTATTGGATTATGAGTGGTAGATATGAGATCATTGATATGAATGAGGAACAAAATTGGTGCCAAAACTGATCCCTGGGGAACACCAGCATTTATTGAGTGAAATTGAGAATAAAGACCATCTACCATTACACGTATTTTTCTGTTATGAAGATAAGAAGAAATTAGTGGAACTAATGATGCAAGGCCGTAGTGTGACATCTTCGACAATAAGGATTGATGCCAGACTCTATCAAATGCCTTTGATATATCCAGTGCTATTGTATGTGTTTCACCACGTTGGTCTGTAGCTTGGTTGATTTGATGCGTAAGAAGGCAAAGCATGTCTGCAATTGATCGACATCGTCTAAAACCATATTGCCTATCACTGATTAATTTATTATTCTCAAGATGCTTAATTATGTGATTATTTAATATAATTTCAAAGACTTTACCAAGAGTGGAAGTTATAGCTATTGGTCTGTAGTTTGATGGATCTGAAGAGGCACCTTTTTTAGGAACTGGATGGATGTTTGCTTCTTTCCAGGGTACTGGGAAACATGAGGTATGAGAACACAGACGGAAAAATTTTGCCAATACAGGAGCGAGCACCAAGGAGCAATTCTTAAGTACTATTGGAGGAATTTCATCTGGACCAGGAGCCTTATCTACTGAGAGATTCTGCAAAATAGTTTTGACATGTCTGGTGTGGATCTTAAGTGAGGGAATTTCAGGCGAATTAAAATTAAGTACAGGGACATCTTGATTTATTTCATCTAAGGTTGAGTTGGTGGAGAAAATATCCGCAAGAAGGTTAGCTTTACCTCGTGGGTCACTTACAAGATTGCCAGTCGGAGATTTTAATGGTGGAATGGATGAAGCAGTAGTGAAGTTGGATTTAAATGAGTTAAGAGTAGACCAAAATATTTTGTTATCATTTGGATTATTTAGAAGTTTATTTGCCTGCTTGTGGAGAAAGTTTGATTTAGTTAGGTTTAATACAGTTTTGGCATGATTTCTGATGTTTCTAAAGTAATTAAAGGCTTCATGTGTTTTTGATCTTGTGTATGCATTGTAGGCTATTGCTTTTTGTTCAGTTACTCTAGCACAATTATGGTCAAACCATTTAGGTGAATTAGATCTTTTACTGTACTTTTGATGAGGAATAAAAGTTTCCATTCCAATTTTTACAAAATCTTGTATGTGGCTCAAGGTGGAGTGTGCATCATTAGAAAAGAAAGAGGTCCAGGGAATATCAATAAAGAAACCTTGAAGACCTTCCCAGTCTGCCCTATCGTAATGCCATTTAGTCACCAAAACAGGTTCAGAGTGGGAAGGTGTGGTAGGTGATAGACAGGTGGCCTGTATCAGACAGTGATCAGAAGATCCAATCCCTTATGTTCTTGGGGCTAATGCGAGTAAGAGGCTTGCCCCAAGGGAATAAAATGGTTATGGATGGGATATGGAGTGTAAGGAAGTTGTGGAGGCGGTGGATGTATATCTGACCAATCAGTGTGCTGGACCCCCCGTCCAGGTGACTGGCAGAACTCCTCCCTCCTCACAGGTAATGCTTTGCGCTGATTGGCTGTGAGGTTTACAAACCCACGCCTTACTTCTATTTTCACCTCTTCTGGTTGTGTTGACTGATTCTGATGATTTATAACTCTTAGTGGATTGGCTGGGAAATTGTGCAGCACAATTAATATTATTATTATCAACTCTGCGAAGGAGAGTGATATCGTACCCACAGATCCCGCCCATATACTGTGCACCACCAGCCAGCTTGTCCGTCGTCGTCGTCGTCGTCGTCGTCGTCGTCGCCGTTTTCGTCGTCGTCGTCCGTCCGAAAACTCCTCCTAGGTCGTTCGATGGATTTTCACCAAACTTCACAGGTATATCCATTTGGTCAATGCGACGGTCAGTCAAAAATAAATTTTCAGTTTACCTTAAAGATTAAGGTCAAACGGCAAGGTTGAAAATAAGGTCAATATTTCATATGTTTTAGTTTTTACTCAAATGTCGTCATTTTTTCTATACAAGTTACTGGTAACTTCAATATCTTATTAAATTTTGTTTAGATAAATATTCTGAAGGGTAAGGTCAAAGGTCAAGGGCAAAAGTCAAAATATGTTTTTTAATAGTATTTCTTAAACTACCTGTTAGATTTTCGCTAGGCTTACCATGTATATTCGGAATACCTAGGCCAAGGTCATACAAGAATCAATATAATTCCAAGTGAAAGGTCAAGTTCGCAGGTCAAGGTCAATATGCTAATTTCTTTACTTTTCAAGCAAACTTCACAAAATTTGGTGATATAGTTGCACTTTAAATGAAAAGAAAAATATTACATTTTGAGACACATATCATGAAGGTGAAGGTGAAGGTCAAAGGTCTAGGTCAAATATTCTATAGATATATATGAAACTAACTAATTGTTTTTATTCAAATTTGCCAGGCTTGTTTAATTTTCCAGGGCAATGTCAATGAATCAAAAATTTTACTCTTACATAGCCTAAAGGTTGAGGTTACAGGTCAAGGTGAAAGGTCAATTTATACTATTTATTGTTAGTTTATAGTCAAATATCTTCATATTCACTATACAAGATACTGGTAACCTTGATATCGTATTGTCTAAATTTTAGATAAATATTCTAAAGGGTAAGGTCAAAGTTCAAGGTCAAAGGTTAAAATCGTTTTTATACTAGTATTTCTTATACTAACGGTTAGATTCTCACTAGGCTTCCCATGTATATTCGGAACACCTAGGCCAAGATCATACAAGCAACTATTAAATTCCGTATGAAAGGTAAAGGTCACAGGTCAAGGTCAAATAAAAGGCCAATATGCTATTTTCTTTACTTTTCATGCAAACTTCACAAAATTTGGTGAGATAGTTGCACTTTAAATGAAAAGGAAAATAATAAATGTTGAGACATAATAAGATCAAGATAAAGGTCAAAGGTCAAGGTCAACTATTCTATTAATATATATATATATATGAAACTAACTGATGGGTTTTAATGAAATTAGGAATGTTTATTTGATTTTCATGTGCAATGTCAATGCAAACAACAATGTACTCCTACATGAAGGTCAAGGTCAAAGGTAAACTTTTATTATTTAATAAAAAAGACTACTCAAATCTTAGAAAACTGGCTTATTACTTAAATAACATATATATAACATTTCATATAAATATTGTAATAGTTAAGGTCAGAGGTCAAGGTCAAAACAAGAGTGTTTGTCATTTTCCCTAAACTCCTGCTAGACTGTTTAATGTATTATTACCAAATTATACAGGCAAATTCAGTTGGTCAATGCGACGACTATCCAAATATATGTATTTTAATTTTAGCCAAAGGTCAAATGTCAAGGTCACAGTATATGATCACAATTTGTAATCAATAAGTTTTTATACGAATTACACCATATTCATAATGCTAGTTAATTAATAACGCATTGCTAAATCCTCGCCAAGAAATTCTAAGATCGAAGGTTAAAGGTCAAAATATGATTTTTACTAGTATTTCCTATTTAATGTAAGATTCTCATTAGGCATATCAAGCATATTCGGTATGACTAGGCCACAGTCATACAAGAATAAACATAATTCCATTTGATAGGTCAAGGTCACAGGTCAACGTCAAATATAAGGTCAATATGCTCATATCTTTACTATTCATGTAAGCTTCACCAAATTTGTTGAGATAGTTGTGCTTTAAAGGAAAATTAAAATGTTAAATTTTCAGACATCATGAAGGTCAAGGTCAGCTATTCCTTAATACCTCTGGAACTAGTTGATGAACTTTGATGAAGTTTGGCACACTTACTTGATTGTCTAGGGTTACATCAATGCAAGCAAAAAATGTAATCCTACATAAAGGTCAAGGTCACAGGTCAAAGTCAAAAGTCAACCTTCATCATAAAAAAATACTCAAATTTTGATAAGCTGACTGTTAGTAGCATTTTACATAAATAACATATTATAAATTCATATTAACATGCTATTACTTAAGGTTAAAGGGCAAGGTCAAAGATAAAAAAAAGAGTGTTAATATGTTTCCCCAAACGTTTCCTAGACTATCTAACCTTTTCTGTACTGGCAACGTCTTATTTTTATCATATTCTAGCTAAAATTAGACAAGTTTGTGAGCCTAAGAAGGACCTTTGGTGGTAAAAGGGTTAATTAGGTTAATTAGAAAGCCTGCTAATTAAACTGAATAAAATTGTCTATTATTATCCAGTATAAAATGAAAAGGACAGAACTGGTACTGAACGGGTTAATGTATCATCACCACATTTTGCAGGCAAATTTGGTTGGTCAATTCGACGATTGTCGCACCCCGTTGGGGGCGAGTTGTTTTCGGGGCGAATCCTACAGTATTCTTGGTGATATTATTAGTGATGATAGTGATAGTAGTAGTGATAATGGTGATAGTACTGATGATGACAGTAGCTGAGATGGTGGTTACAGCAGGGATGATGGTGATAGTAGTGATGATGGTGATACTTGTAGTGATGATGGTGATACTTGTAGTGATGATGGTGACAGTAGTATTGATGATTGTAAGATGATGGTGATAATAGTAGTGATGATGGTAGTAGTTGTAGTGATAATTATAACAGTAGTGATGATGTTAGTGACAATGGTGAAAGTAATGGTGATGGTGACTGCTGTAGTGGTGATAGTGACAGTTGTAGTGATGATGGTGACAGTTGTAGTGATGATAGCAGTAGCGATGATGGTGATAATAATAGTTATAATGGTAATATTAGTGATGATGGTAACCCATTGCAGAGTTGGGTATGCCGTTTTGATTATGGGGAAAGCGGCACTTCTACTTTATTATTATTATTATTATTATTATTAAGATACCAACTTCTATTAGAGAGAGTTGAGTAAAAGATACCTTATGTTGCGGGGTCCCGATGTACCGAAGGGGAGGTGTTGAAAGAGTACAAGAGTAGATGCACAAGTTTATTATTTAAGGTTATATGGTTTAATATGAATATTTACGTTTCTAGTTATAAGGCAATGCATGGGCAATCATCAACGTATATAAATTATAGATACAAGTACACGACATCAGTAGGACATACACAATATAACACATACACTGACAGATGTAAGAATGATGAATGAACTCTTATACAGACTAAAAAATGTGTGGGGATAATTAGCTGGAGTTTAATGTAATATGTGTATATAAGGCAGAGCTCTTCACATATAGGTATGCAGCTGTTTGGTGACAAACATGTGACAATATACCTATAGGTGAATAATTACGTTACTGGTAGCGTGTGAGGGTTTAACTCGTAAACTACGAAGCTATGGTAGTTCAAACCCTCCCGCCAAGTGAAGGCATTTGGTTATATTCTGACGAAACTCATCATATGTAACATATATATATATATATATATATATATAATTATTACTTGTCCATATGCGCCTATTTGTTTTAATATGAACATATGAACATTTAAGTGGGAATAGCATTTGGGGGTTGAAAAGACGTATTATTGCCGCAAGGTCTTATCATGAGGTGAGAGCTGGGGGGATGTATAATATATTATTGTATATCCTCCTTCTCTGAGCTGAAGAACGACAGTGGCGAGTCTGAGTAGAAGTCTCTGTGTTGCAAGGATCTCTAGCTGCCTTACCCGTGTTAAAGAGACCGGGAGGGGGAAATTCGCGCCAAATATTACCGGATAAATGGGGGAATAAGAGGAAAAATAGCTGATAATTGAGGAGAGGGGAAGGGGGGGGGGACGCATATGTAGGAGTGGTAGAAAATAAAGGAGGGGAATTATCTCACCTAACTACAAATACAAATTGCTTTGTTTTGAGTGCCACTGGGGTGTTTTCTAAGTTGTTTTTGTATGCTCTGGATCTATTGAGGACGGTTGCAGTGCACCAGAAAAACCTCTATTGAGGATGGTCGCCATTTTTGGGTTAATTGGCAAACTGATATTTATAGATTACGGTAAAGGGGACCAGAAAGCCAGGTCTCAACAATGCAAAGCATCTCTAAATATTGCAGTAATAGCCTTCTATTAACTCCTTAAAAGCGGACATGCTTGTTGACATGACCTTATTGCTGGGCGGGTACATTTGCCGAAAACAAGCTTCATTCCATGCTCTTTTTTCATGCATAAACAAGAGCCAGAGTGTAATACAATTATATATAAGTGAAAGGGCGATAATAGCGCTTTCCAATGACACGTGAATCATCCTTGTACGACCACAGGTTATCTTGTAGCGAACGCATAACTGGAGGTGAAAATACCCTAAAATAAGGTAATTTCTGCAGTTTTTTCGATGTCTCGCGAGGTACGGCGGTGGAGTTGAGGCATACTACGTGTCAGTGACGGTCCAGCGGTGGTGCCGAGCGGTCAAAGCCCAACTATCATCCTTCCAATGCGCGGACTCTCTCTTAGAGCTCATAACGTCCTCAAAATGGCACCCATCATTGGCACCGCAGGGGTAGCCAATACTCTCTTTCCCGTCATATGATGTTCACTGTCGGTTGAGGGTTAATATGTTTGAAAGACTACCAAGAGGTCATTAACACTCTAGGTTTTCACCTGTTCACAATTTACTGTCAGGTGAGCTAAGACCGGGCAGCACCTAGGTTATTACCTGGTCGGGATTAGCCATTGCAGGTCGGTTAACACTGTTTGAAGTCAGAAAACACTTGGTAGGGCCAGTGAGCATCTATGAGGCCAGTGAGCACTCAGATCTCAAGAGGGGAGGTGAGATACCTTCCCTTACCTGGTCTGAGTACCTATCTAGTTTCTAGGTGTTCCCTGTCTCATAGAATGTACAGGGAAAAAGGACACGTTTATAGGTCGTTCTGGTCTCGGCGAGGGGGGTAGCGTAGTGGAAGGGCCCTCCTGATTCACCGTTGGATGCCTTCTAGGGTTCAATTAGAAGGGCGTCTGGCAGGTGACGTCATGACGTCAGATGTATGGCAAGGAACCCCTCAATAACACCTTCCTGATATGATTTTATGGGGTAAAACAGGGCAAAATCCATATGTCCGTGCTCAAACTATAAGCCTCAGTACATTAGCACGAGAACAGTGAACACGTGCACATATTTCATTGATACTGAGTTTTTCTTCCCTTAAAGTTAATATGCGACATCTCCTCTCTTTTGGTGTAAGTTCCAACCACCTTGAAGTATTTTCACCTCTAAAAATCAGCGAGCAAAGGCGGAGCGAGTTTTTAATTGCTTCATGGGCGACACGGAACGCCTGACAAACTTTCAGTTTTGAGTTCAGAGAGGTAACAGGCCAAAAAAAAGCAGTGTTACCCAGTATTTGAGCTATGTATGGTGCTACCAGATGTATGATAATAGCTTGTAACACTCTCTTTATGGGCGGTTTTAGGCGGTTTTCTTAGGTGTACTTTTACGCGGGCTTTTGCCAGCACTGTATATATACAGTATATATATATATATATTGTTTTGTCGGGCTAT
Organism: Paralithodes platypus; assembly: GCA_032716605.1. Lineage (NCBI taxonomy): Eukaryota > Metazoa > Arthropoda > Malacostraca > Decapoda > Lithodidae > Paralithodes > Paralithodes platypus. The sequence goes on from CM064547.1 coordinate 28,326,991, forward strand.
AATAATTACAGCTCGTGATAAAGTCTTTACTAAAATCCAGATATGGACTTATAGACCGTAAATAAACTCAACAGGAACTCCCCGAACACGTTCTTAATATCACAAATAATTATTCAACTAGGTACTACAGAACTCAATAACAACACACATGTGAATTATACACACAAGTTTATTCAAAGGCATAGAAATATTATCGTCACTTGTTGGCTTGGTTTATATGGTTAATTCAGACTATAGTATTACCTTAATAATTATGGGAATTATAAGGTAACGAAGCGAATATCTGCTAGTAGAATAGACCAAGGTGAGATCAACGTTAATTCAGTGTTGGTAATAAACAAAACAGGAAATATGCAATTAAATTAACACGTGACCTATAGTATCAACCCTTAATATTAATAATGATGCGGGTCGAGTGTCTTTCGTGAATTAAACAACAATAAAGAGAATCGTACAATCTCGAAACAAGAGAGGATGAATTAATTGAGGGGTAAAATAACTACACAGGCAGGGAGCAAGATGTATGAGTGGGGCGCGCGCGCTCAAGCTAGGTAAACGCTCTAAGGTAAACGCGACCTAGCGTGTCAGGTCAAGAACTCTACTGCGGTGTTAGAAAATACAATTCTGGTTTGTGTAAATATGAACTTAATCTCAGAGATATTACTATATTCACAATTTACTATGCATGTAGCTCAAATTATGTAATTTATGATTTGAACTGTATATTCACTTCAATCGAACGTATGCAATAATTACGAAGTCGGTCGAGGAATTCAGATGTAATGTCATTAATATAATTATGAATTAATTAAAGAAAAATATTTACTAACTGTATATAAAGACAAAATCTAATTAAGTTTTATCGTGAGGTAACTTATCGGACCTACTGAGCTCCATATGACGCTAGTGCGTCATATAACTTATTATAAAGGTATAAAGATAAGTCCATATGACGCGATCGCGTCATATGAGTTTTTTGGTGGACTTATTCATATGACGCGATCGCGTCATATATGTCGCAAGGAGTTAACCAAATGCGATTAATTAGTAGATGGCCTAGAAACGCTTATAATGGTAATAGCGTAAGGAAATAACTAACAAAATATTAATTATGTTAAAAGTGACGCACAATGCGAAGTTGTACTATAGAAATACTCAGAAGGGTATTAACAAGATATCTGAACGAGTTAACAGAGTCTTACTAAGAATTCTCCTTAATAAGTGGTGTATCCGCAATGATGGAAAATTTAGATAAGAGACTCTATGCAATGCTAGAATTCCTAGACAGTAAGAATAAAAATTATCTACATTAATACTCGCATGAACGATAATACTAGTTCATCAAATAATTACAACAACGATGAAGTAACCGGATGAGAAATGGGGAACTTGGAAAGTATATAACTTGGGGAAGGATAAACTTCACAACAGGGATACTGAGATAAATTAAATATGAAATTGAGCGTAGGTTCTAGGTAATCAGTTATGAATTAAGAAGGGGGATCAAGACACGAAATACACTTCGACCTCAACTTGTAACATACATAACAGAATACATATATTAGGAAAATCTGTGAGTGCGTGGCGTGATAAATTAAGGAACACGAGTATATAACGAGTAGGACGTTCTATAGGATATTTAAACAGGATGAATATAGGATCTTGAACACAGATCTTAAATAAGAATTACTATCAGTTTCAGAAGGATAAACAAGTACGCAAAATCAAGATCTTGGGCACAGATCTACTTATAATCACACGCTTACACGATTCACATATTTTAACCTATACCTCAACAACAATAATCACAACTCAAGATATACAGAGACACTTAGGGTTATATTGGAGGGTAGTGAGAGAGCAGGGCTGGCCGACGTAGAGCGTAGGTTCGTGGAGCAGCACTTCAGGGGGGTAAGGGTGTCACTCGAGCAGGACTTCAGGTTCCAGACTTCAGAGGGCACCACAGGTCTAGCACCCTCTCTGGCATGGGGCAGGGCTGGGGCATGCTTCTGCTGTGGTTATCTGTCCTGTCCTTTTCAGGCCGAGTACAGTACCACAGTGGAGGTTTGCATACTTCTCCACTAAATCTTTGAAGTGATATCTGACTTAATTTTTGACTCTCTTTTACATAGTCTCGCGGCAATAGGGGTATTGTGAATTCGTTGTGATGAAGTTGTGAGGCTTAATACTAATTGTAGACATGGCTGGTTAATATTTATAGGTGTACTTATATATTAGGTAACATATTTATATCATACAAAGCATTTATTTACCCTATTCTGGGAGAAATCTTACTTATAAGGATTACATCATTCTCCAGACTCTTAGACACAGTGGTGTATGCTGGCTTATTTGTGCTTCTAATCTTGAGGTTATTAGATCTACAGGACCGGCATAACTGGTACTCCTGCTCAGGTCCATTTATACCTGTAAGCTTCTGGTCGCTGGTGTTCAACTTGCATAAACAAGGCTTCATCATATTGCATATCTGGGGATGAAGGGGATGCTGTCCTTTGATTGGTTGGTGTGGTTTGAAAGCAGGGCTGTGGTTGGCTGGGACAGTTTCCCATGCTCATAACTGCTGCTTGGTGCCATAGAAAATTAGGAGCTCTGGGCGGTAGGGGTGGCTCCTGCATTTTCTTGTCCCTTCGTTGATTCCGTGTTATGGGTTTAGCTGGTATTTGCAGGCTGGCAATTCTGCAACTGGCTTGTGCATTTGGCTGTAGCAACCCCGTCATTTCATATATATACAGGGTATACCAGGAGGAAAGGGCATAACTTTGGGAAATTATAAAACAATGCATTCTAAGCCTGAAATGTTATATAAGAAATATTCCAAATCTCAACCAGTTTAGAAATATTGCATGTTGAAAAAAAGTATTTTAATTATTTCCCCATAAGGATGGCTTAACTGTCTACCTCACCTCCATCTAACTGCAATTTATGTCCATGTTCATATAAAGATATTATAATTATGTAAGTTATAAAATGACTATAGGTATATTAGCTCACATTGGACCAGTTGGAAAATCTCTGACATGGAAGAGTCCATTACAGTGATGCAGGGAAGGACACTACATAAAACCTTTAATATCTGTTTAACGGTTGAGATTTGGACTTTTTGTTATAGAACATGTTATGCTTAGAATACCCTGTTTTATCATTTCCCAAAGGTATGCCCTTTCGTCCTGGGACACCCTGTATATATATATATATATATATATATATATATATATATATACAGGGTGACCTTTTTCTCATCAAAACCCACTTGTCTGGGACTACTGACAACAAACCCTTCTCTCTATCCTCCTACTATCTCTATCCTTAGTTTCAAGCCAAAGGTGGATGGTGTGTATATGTGTGCAACAATCTTGCTTTCTCTCATTTTCCCACCTTTGATTTTTCTGAAGTATCAACTCTCTGGCTAAAGTTTTGTTGTCACCCTCAAACTAAATATTTGTGCTCCGTTTATCTCTCCCCTAATATTATTGACCATCACAAATTCTTTGACCATCTCACTTCTACATTGGAACACATTCTATCCATCTCTCCTTTCGCAGAAATCTCAATCTTAGGAGATTTCAATATTCACCAATGCCAATGGCACTCCTCACATTTCACTGACCAACCTGCTGAACAAGACTACATAATTTCTATCCTAAATTGCCTATAGCAGTTAGTCCAGCACCCTACCCAAATTCCTTTCCGTCTTGAAGATCGGTCCAACATTCTTGACTTATTTCTAATTTCTAATCCTTCTTCTTACTCTGTAAACGTTTTCTCTACGTAGGGCTCCTCCGATCACAACCTTTTACCTGTCCTATCTCTCCAGTATGGCCATCTGATTCTCCCAGCGGGCGGCACCGGTGGCACTTTGTCGCTGCCGACTGGGTGGCTCATGGAATGATTTTTCCTTTCGTTGCCGGGGACCCTCGGAGTGTGCTGTGTGCATAATCGAGGGAATCCTCTCGGGCATGGAGGCATGCATTCCATTTCTTTCTCTCACTCTAATGCAACAAAATCTTGGTTTACTCATGCTTGTTCTACTGCTGTCCGCAATGAGGAAGCTTTCAAAGAGTACCGTCGCCTTGAAACTCAAGAATCCTGTGCTTTTTATGTTTCTGACCAGCATCAAGCCAAATCTGTTCTTCGGCTAGCCAAACACTCTTTCATCAATATCAAATCTTATGAACTATCCAACACTAGCTCTTCCCAAGTATTCTGGCATCTAGCCAAAAACCTCTCCAACAATTTTACTTACCTCCTCTTTTCCATTCTGGTGGCACCACCGTCATGTCTTCCTCTAACAAAGCTGAACTCTTCGCTCAAACTTTCGCTAAAATCTCCACCTTGGATGATTCCAGTAGTATTCCTTCCTCTCCACCCTTTCACTTACTTATGCCTAATATCATAATCTCTTCTAAGGATTTACTTTCTGCTCTCTCTGGGCTTAACTTTAAGAAGGCATATAATAATAATAATAATAAAAATAATAATAATCAGTGTTCCTCAGAGCTCTCCCAGTGTATACCACCTCCTCTTCGTAGAGCATGTAGCACCCGTCTTGCAACACAATCTTACCCCTACTCTGTGCAACTCCCCAACCCAAGAGTGAAACGTTACTCTCAGTATTTCTTCTATTCAACAGGTGAGTTCTGGAACTCTCCCAGAATCAGTCTTTCACTCTTCCTATGACTTAAATTGCTTCAAACTCCGTGTGTCCAGGCATTTTGGCTCAAACGTCCCTTGATTTTGACCCTGTCACTCTTTCAACTCTGGAGGAGGCACTCGCTACAGGCAACAGGGCGGGTGCCCGACCCCGAAAGGGGTTGAAATAGGGGAGCTATCCTCCCGCCAAAGGCGGCTTTCTAGGGCCTTTCCTAGCTGATGCTGAGAGGATTGGGTTCTAGTCATGTGGTGATGGGCTGGTCTATCAGAGTGAGAACTGAGCGATCTCTGCCATACCCATAGCTTACTCTGACTGTTCCTTTAACTTATATGTTTTCTAGATCTCAAGTGACGGCATCTTTTCCGTGGATTGACCTCCCAATCTACCAAGATTGGAAGCCAAAGCGTCACATTTTTCCCTTGCCCCTCAACTTTCTCTTCATAATTGCTGAGGGGCACAGGGCCCTGGGTGGGGCTTTGGTTTCCTGGGCGTTTCCGCACCCTTCTCAGCTCCCCGCCATGGAGTGGCTTCGGTCACCCAGGCTTTATTGTGGTCGGCAGGAAGGGTTCTGTGGGGGCGCTCGGTTATGGCTTTGGAATTGCTCGGGGCCTTGGGGCTGTTCGGCCAGGCAGCTTGGGGAACAACAACAACAACAACAACAACAGGCAATTCCGCCATTTATCTCCCTCACTCACATAGAAAAAAAAAAAATATGGACCGAATGATGTTCCTCCTGTTGTACTCAAAAACTGTTCTTCCGTGCTGACTCCATGCCTAGGCAAACTCTTTCATCTCTGTCTTTGCTCTAATGTCTTTCCTTCTTGTTGAAAGCTTACTCTCATTCAACCTGTCCCAAAGAATGTGACAGCTCTCAACTCTTCGACCCAATGGTCGAAGAGTTGAGAGCTGTCACATTCTTTGGGATTGCTCTAATTGTTTGCATCTTTAAAGTTTTTAAAACTAGTCTTAATTCAAAATGTCTTAAGCATTTATCTTCCTATATATCTACTTTCAGATCACCAGTATGGTTTCCTTAAGGGCCGCTCTTATCTTACTAATTCTTGGTCATCCTCCCTTCGGAACTTCGGTGAGATATATCGAACGCCTTTGATGGAGTCTGGTACAAATTTGTAATTTCCAAATTATCCTTATTCGGTTTCTATTCCTGAATTTATGCCTTTGTCTCTAATTTCCTTTCTGACCGTTCCATAGCTGTAATTGTGGATGGCCATCAATCACTTCCTCAACCTATCAACTCCGGTGTTCCTCAGGGTTCTGTCCTATCTCCAGTTCTCTTTCTAATATTTATTAATGATCTCCTCATACTGTACCTCTAGTCCCATCCACGAATATGCTGATTAGTCTACTTTACACTATTCAACTTGTTTTTCACAACAACTCAGCATACAATCCCTCCAAAAGTCACGTGATTAGGCCATAGCGCGCCTGTCTTCTGTTCTATCAATTTTTGTCTGATTGGAGCAGAGAAAATCTTGGCTTTGGGGGGATTCACTCGTTACAGGCAGCCTGCTTTTTGTATCCTTCATACACATAGAACAAATAGTACCGAATGCATATACAAATTATAATCGCATGAAAACATAGAATATTGTGGATTGTTGTATACTACATATGGGAATTGTAATTGAGCCAGATTTATTTAGCGTTGTGGAGGTAACAGTAGGTAGGAAATAAGGTTGAGTGGTGGGAGATTAGACCAGATAATGAGTGAGAGTTTAAACTAAAAGGTTTTATGTTGAAGTACATTTTGACGTACCAGTACATTACAGAAATAGTTTATTAATCAGAATCCATTGATATGTGAACTAGGCTTGATGAAGTTTTACTAATATAAATTGGAGAACATCATGTATTTTGCTGGGTACGAATTGTGTTGTACTTGTGTTGTGATTGTTGGCTACATTACTTATTATTGATCAAGTTGATGATGTAAGGAATGGGGCTGTTTTGATATCTTTGGATGGGGATGAGTGCGTTATTGTGTCTCATTGCTCGGTTATGTGTGGATGCTGATGGGGGGGAGGGTCTGGGGTTAGTTATGAGTCATTCTCCAAATTTCTGGGTAATGTGCTTGTGCATGCTGGATGGTGATTCAAGACCCAAAGTGACTAGTGCCTTGTGGTAATGTGTGTATGATCTTACATATTATCTTCTGTACTTTTTCTAATTGATCTTTTTGTGTTGCAGTAAGTGAAGATGCCCACGATGGGCAGGCATAAGTTAGTTTTGACAGAATTAATAAGGAGTATACATATGTGAGGTTAGATGAGGGAGCGCCGAGTGATTTGAGGCGATGGAGGAGGTATAGTTTGCAACCAGAGACCTTAATTATTTCACTGATATGAGGTTTCCAGTCTATGATAACCCCTAATAGTTTGTACATGTTCACTAATTGTAGGACACTTGATTCTAGTAAATCTAGTGTGATGAGAGGTGGTTCTGCGTTCTCTGAACCTACACTGATATACATCACAACCGTTTTATCACTATTGATTGTGACGTCGTTTGCTGAAGTCCACTCCTGAAATCTGTTTACGTTGTCCTGAAGGGTGCTTAAGTCGGAGGCAGTGTTATCAATACTGAATCTGATGGTCGAGTCATCCAAATATTTCCACCGTTGGTCTGTGTTATTCGTAGCATCTTTGATAAGAACAAGGAATCATAAGGGGCCCATTCTTGTGCCCTGGGGGACCATGGAGGTGAGTGGAAGGGTAGTAAATGTTTCGCCCTGATACCGCACTGCTTGTCGCCAGCCTGTGAGGAAATCTGCTAGCCATAGGGGCGGAAACCTATCTCCGGTTTCCTGATCATGGTGTTATGGTTTATCAGGTCAAAGGCTTCACTGACATCAAATAATGTGAGGGCTACAGATGTTTTTATTTTGTATAGGCTGTGATATATGAAGTAAAGGAAACTCACTAAGCAGTGTGTGGTGGAAGATTATTTCATATTGCCAAATTGCTGTGCACCAATTGATGGGGCTATATCTTTGTATGCTCAATCGAACACAAAACTCTCGCAGATGAGGCTAGGGATTGGAGCGATTTCTGTTGGATGTTGTTTGTCTAGGGGTTCAGGGATTGTGCTTCTGGGCAATGGTTTGACAAACGAGGACATGCTGTAGGACACTTGTATTGTGATAAAGATGCATTGGTTATAGAGGTGAGAGGCTTGGGTGATTCGTATGCAAATTCCTTGTAGAGTCTTTCAGGGATTTCATTTGGAGTGACCGATCTTTGTGATGTCAGATGTTTTAGGCGAACCGCAACCTGATAGTCCTCATCAGTTTCTCTTGGCGTTGGGGGTAGGAGGTAAGCTGGGAGAGTTTGCGGTTGTAGGGGGTGAAGACGTTAACAGGTGTTGGCAAAGTGCTGGTTAATTTTGTATGTGCCTTTTCCTGGCTGAGATTGTTTATACAGGGGAAAGTTGGGGTCTGTTTCTTGTTCAAGCCAGTTCATTTGTTTACACCTTCATACCGTTTACTGATGTTTTCCTGTTTCAGATGCTGCAGTTTGGTTGGGTAATATGCCTTTTTTGCATTACATATTTCCCGGATGACTGTGTTGCATAAGATTTTGCAGAGATTCATATCACGTTGCTGAAGAGCCAGGTTTCTTTGTTGGATAAACCCTTTAATACGGTGTGTGTGCGTGTGTGTGCGCGCGCGTATGTAAGCGTGTGTGTATGTGCGTGTATGTGTATGTGCGTGTGTATCTCCTTTGATCGTTGTTTATAAGGACGCACCAGAAGTTCTTACACCCCTTCTAACTCCTATACCCTGTTTGCAGGAGAATCATACTGGTATGATCATCCGTGTAATGCTTATGCAAGAGGAAAGAACATTGGATGGTGCACATATCACATAGGACCAACCTTGATACGAAATATTCGTAAACCTATGGATATTATGTTTAACATCGTTCTGAACACCAACAACCCCCAAATGAAATTAATGAAAGCATGCAATTTTCCCAAATTCGATACTAGGATTCATAAAATTATAATTTTAATTATTATAATTATTTGGTAGGTAGGTAATTATAGGTAGGTTGGCTAATGATTGCTGGAATTGTAATTTGAATGTTATAGAGTGCTAAAGAAAATGAATGGATATGAATAATGTTTGTAAACTTTATAAAATTAAACAAAACTAGGGGATCCGGGGGGAACTTTAACTAGCGGCTGAAAACAGTGTGTGGAATGTCAAGAAGGCTGTTAAACTCAATATTAAATAGGAAGTTTTTCAATGCTGCGGCCAAACTATGTCATTAATTTATATGTATTTGGTCAGAATTCAAATGTGAATCCCGAGCCACACCCAGCTATCCATCAATGGCGTGAATTTAAGGTTTTCAAGACGGCCGCCCAAAAAACGACATGTCTCCTTAACATTTGCGGGGTATTGGTAAAGGAGTTCATATACCAAAGCACAATCATTTCCTATGAGTGGGAGAGACTGTATTTATGTCTGAAAAATGTCTGAAATGCCGCTGACACGAGCGTGTCTGGCCGCCATTTTTTAAGTTTAGTATATACAAAATTGGTGAATATAAAAACGCACCTTGTGTCAAAGTTTGGCCGCGATCCGACAAGCGGTTTCAGAGTCAAAAGTATGTAAAAAGTAAATACAATCAAGTTGGTAATGTGTATAGTTATTTACCATTGATTATTGAATATGTAGCTCTTTCCTTATACTGCATGGGCTTATCACTACCAATTAACATTTAATAGGTATATTATTATGAACATTATAATTACCCTTTTCATACCCTCTTTAAACCTATATTTGCTTACGATACCAGTTAGTCCATGGGCCATATCACGATACCTAGGTGAAAGTTTGTTCAGTATTCACTTTAAAAAGCATTGTTATTTGTTAAACATACACTTTTTCAAAGTTTATCACCTTGAACAACATTGCTGCGATATCGTGTGAATCATTATCTGTCTTACCGTAATGTTAGTCATGTCATCGCTTACCTGTTATCATTCTTGCCCATGGATTATAGTAATGTCTTTATCTATTTATTGATATACTTTTGTTCATTAGACAGTAATTTCAATCCCTTAGCAACTGATTCCTCAATATTTAGTGGAAAACAATGAACACACTATGTTTCAACATTACAGTATTCATCACATCAGTATTGTTGTATTGTTATTACTGTTCAATTGCCCACTGGCATTGAATTTAATTTGTTTTTTTCTCGGATAATTCGATTATGTGCAATATAATGAGTAAATACGTAAATTATATATTCAACAATTACCTTAGTAACAATGGTTGAATAATTATCGGTAAGCCGTGATATTTTGAAAGTCAGAATCCAACGATAACATCAGCCATGATTTATGTTAATGGATTTAATAGCTCACAAAATTAACAAAGCTTTTAGTTATACATGCCAATGTCGATATCTTGGTCAAATATATTAGTTTATAGGGTTATAATTTAAAATTACAATATATTGTTATGCTGGGAATAGTATAATTATTGCTTATTCATCCATTACGTAATATAATGGAGTTGCTTTATTAACTAGTTATACATATTTTTGTTAACTATAGTATCTAATATTATAATAAAGGGGATGTCTGAAAGAGGTATATAGTCTACATGTATTTATTTCAGTAGTATGGAATTCACTAAGTCAGTTAGTCGATTAGTCAGTTAGCCTCTTAGGCTTTTGTTAAATCAACATAATGTTGATACATATATTTTCGAAGCTGTGTCTGACTGAATTAAATTTCCTTAGTAATTCCTTACCAGATAATTGCATTTCGCAGGTTCGATAAATCAGTTCGAAGCTTCAAAATCTATCGGAATTAACGACCATATGACTGGAGGCTACCACTAAGATCTTACCACGTCTGTGTAGTCTGCTGCTCATGTATTTATCTTCTAGAATTACTCTGGATGGGATTAATGAAACAAATCACTACAACATATACATTTCATATACAACATATACAAAACTTGGGGGGAAATATAGTAGTATATCATGATGATACACTCACAGGTAAATTTGTGAGAGATTTAAGACAACATATTATTGTTGACTCAATACCCTCCTTAACTTTATGCTCTCCAAGTTAAGTTAAGGGCCTTTTATAACCAGTTACTTTCTGTGTAGACAAAAATTAAATTATAATGTTATTGTCTAATATGATTGAGATGGACTTAGATATATCAAATTTATTTATGATACGCATAAATTATAGGCTAACCAAATTATGTAATTTGTGGATACGACAGTTTGACTATTAGTGGATCTGTTTCAGAAATAACAGATAAAGCATGATTGATTAATAGAAACAACATGAATTAAAACTGTCCAGCCTAATGTGTCAATTAGAAACTCCTATTGTGTTTTCCACCTGAACAGAATTGTATAATTCAAATAATGTCCGAATATTCAATAGTATTAATACGAAAATGTATTTTTACTTTCTCTAAGTACGTTGAGTACACATTCAAATGTGGGTGTACATAACAGAACACATAGACAGTAACACAAGTGGTACACAATATAAGAGTTTCAATGCCTTGAGGATTATGATATGCTTTAAATGTTTACTTTGGCTATCAATAACCAACTATAGGAAGGATGTCATTCACGGGGGACAAAAAAGGAAATGAGCGAACTCTTACGTCAGCAGTATGAAACGGCCTTCAAAACAAAACGACAAAACAAAATCAATCAGAGACCAAAATTAATCTTTCATGGATAACTCCCCTACGGAACCCCCCCCCCCATTCTTGATATTGATTTGGCAAAAGCCACCAAAGAAGGTATTGCCAACATGCCATCCCAGTCGGCGCCAGGCACGGACTCAAGGAATTTGATGCTTATAAAGAAATGTAAGGAACACTTCTCAAAACCCTTGGCTATACTGTAGAGGAGTATAGCCACCGGAGAAATACTGGATAGCTTGAAAAACGCAATAATTGTTCCACTACATAAATGAGGGAGTAAAGCACTACTAATAAACTATCGCCCGGTAGCTCTAACTTTCCATATCATGAGTATTTCAAGCAAGTCCTGCGAGGCTAAACCTCAACATTTTCGGTAACAAATGAATTCCACAACACCGGGAAACATGGGTTCAGAGCAGGAAGATCGTGTCTCACAACTGTTGGAATATTATAACAACATTCTTAAATCCCTAGAAGAAAAGAAAAACGTTGATGTAATTTACTCCGATTTTGCAAAAGCCTTTGTGACCATGGTATAATCGCCCACAAACTTAAAGCAAAAGGGATAACAGGTTAAATCGGAAGGTGGATAATTATACAACTTCCTCGTAAACTGGAAACGATCAGTAGCAGTCTACTGAGTGAGAGCTGAGCAATCTCTGCCATACCCATAGCTTTCTCTGACTGTTCCTTTTACTTATATATCTTCTAGATCTCAAGTGACAGCGTCTTTTCAGTGGATTGACATCCCTACTGCCCTAGAAATTGGCAGATTGGGAGCCAAAGCGTCACATTTTACCCCTTGCCCCTCAACTTTCCCTTCATTATTGCTGAGGGGCACAGGGCCTTGGGTGGGTCTTTGGTTTCCCGGGCGTTTCCGCACCCTCCTCAGCTCCCTGCCATGGAGTGGCTTCGGTCACCAGGGCTTTGTTAGTGGTCAGCAGGGAGGGTTTTGTGGGAGCGCTCATTTACGGCCTTGGCCTTGCTCGAGACCTTGGGGCTGTTCGGCCAGACAACCTGGGGAACAACAACAACAACAACAACCAAGTCACATTTGAATCTTCGAATGTCAAAAGCTCAGTTCCCGAGAAACAATGCTCGCACCTCTTCTTTTCCTCATTCTAATTAATGATATAGATGCCAACACAAGACACAGAACAGTATCTTCCTTTGCAGATGACATAAAACTAAGTATGATAGTAACCACACAAGAAGACATGGGCAGGCTATACTGTAGACAGGCATAAATGTGGTGTTCCAGTGGACCAGGGAAAACAACATGCAGTTTAATGAAGAAAAACTCCAACTAATATGATACGGAGATGATAATATCGTTAAAGGGAACACAAATTACAAAACAGAATCAAACCAGATTAAATAACGTAACAAAAAAAAAAAATCTGGGGTGTTAATGTCTGAAAATATGGGATTCAAAGTACATAACCAGGTCAAGGTTGCAGCTGCTAAACGTGTGACAGGTTGGATTCTATGTACATTTAAAACATGTGGTGAATTGCCTATAATAAAGCTCTTCAAAACCCTATTGCTCCTGCGGCTAGAATACTGTAACATTCTCATACAAAGAGGGCAACATAAATTATTTAAAGAGTGTACAAAGGAATCTCACCTCATATAATTATAAACACAGTAAAGATAACTGAAATTATACTCATTGAAGCATAAAAGAGAACGTTACTTGGAATATCGCAAAGGGTTTAGTACCAAACCTACAGTACATTCCTCGATATTCATGACATTCAGTGATAGGAGAGGCTGGGAGTCCTATTCCCTGGATGAGTAACAGGGGTGCTATGGGCTCGCTGCAAGAGGATGGTATCTCATAGAGGACCGCGTCTCTTCAACAAACTTCCACGGCGAGTGAGAGACATGAGGGGCATCTCGTTGGACAGTTTCAAGAGAGCCTTCGATGTCAAACTGCAAAAGGTGCCAGATGAGACCATCTTTGCATGGGAGAATACTGCCCCTTCGAACAGTCTGCTGCACCAAATCACCACCCAGAACGAGGGGCGGTGCGCTCTTCGGTGCCACTAGAAGAGTGGCGAACCCTATCTTAGGTGTATAAGAGTCAGAGACATAATTGAGTTGGTTTTGATATTTTGTATTCTTAGAGACCCTTCCTAAACTACATACAATCGTCTAATGATAGCCAGAATAAAATAACAAAATGGGTCCCATTTGTTGGGAATTCAAGAAAGCTTTACAAATTTGACACAGCCTAATTACAAAACACATTTATAATAAACAACTAAAATGTGTTCAAAATTAAAAAAAAATCAAATCAAATAGTTATGTGTAATTATTATTACACATTGATCATATATACCAGGTGTGTTACAGTTTGTGTTCTATATTGCACACTACAGCTTTACAGTGTAAGGAAGGGGAGGTGATCTCAGGAAACTGTTGAAACTACCTTGACAAAAACAAAAGTGTGTTCAATTTTAACAGATGGTTTACAGTACATAATACAGTACGAGTGTAACCTAACTGTGTGTATGAATCATTTATGTTCCATTTATTGTTGTACATAATATTTGTTACAAATGACTACCTCATACTAGCGGAGTAGTGAAATGATAGTGAAAATATAGGTGATCGGACAATTCATCCAGTAGACAATAGAAACCATTAGCTTTCAACTAGTACCAACTTAACACATTATATTAGGATAGGTTAAGATTGGTTAAATTAGGTTAGGTTAAATTAGGTAAGATGGGCTTAAATTAGGTTGGGAGAGAGGTATCCTGACCAGTAATCGAATCCACTCACTCCAGGTATAATTGGGAGAGCTGGGCACCCTAACCACTTGGCCATTAGCGAGTGGCCGAGTGGTTACAGTGCCCAACTCTCCCAAATATACCTGGAGTGAGTGGGTTTGAATCCTGGTCAGGATGCCTCTCAACCAACTTGTACGACATTATCATTAGATAGCTAAAGTTAGGCTAGGACTTCAATTTGGCACTAATTAAAATAGTCCTGATTGGTGTGGCACTGGTTGCGATCTACTGGTTGAAATAGTCCACTGGTTGAGATGTCCCGGCCCGAGTATAGACCATCGCTGTGGGACCCTACATCTCTCTCGCGGTATGTATAATATACAGATAACATGTGTGTATGGAATAGATAACAGGAATAGTCAACTTTAAACGATTCGTCCCATTAGTTTGGTGATTATAAGACGTTTCGCCCCATTCATGTGTGTGAGCTTTTATGGCGAGATATAGCGAGCCTTCACTTTAAGAAAAACCGGCCTTTAGCCTATTCATATTTCTACCGAAAAATGTACTATACAACTCTAACTTAAAAGAGAGACTGAGGGGGCATAAGTTTTGCTTCTAGGAGGAAATGGGGAAGCAGGATTATTTAATATTGATATATTTATGAATGTATTTGTATTATCTTTTGTTTAGCTTAAAGAGGACGTATAGGTGCAAATTAAATACATATTGATCGAAAATTCCAAACACAATTAAACCGTTAACAAACCATCGCTGTGGGCCCTCCAACACTACCCCTGCCTCCCCAGCCATGTATAGAAAACAGGTAACATGTATATATGGAACAGATAACATGAATATTTAACTGGTAAAGCTCTCTGAAAATTATTGAAACATATTTGGCTAGATGATCCGACTGCGCCCTACAGACTTATCTCAATATAGAATCATGTGTAAATCGGTTATATATATATATATATATATATACAGGGTGTCCCAGGAGGAAAGGGCATAACTTTGGGAAATAATAAAACAAGATATTCCAAACATAAAATATTCTATAACAAAATTCCAAATATCAACCGTTAAAAATAAATTGAAGGTTTTATGTAGTATCCTTCCCCAATCATTGTCAAGGACTCTTCCATGTCAAATAGTTTCCAACTGGTCCAAAGTGAGCTAATATGTCTATCATCATTTTGTAACTTACAGAAATAGTATACATAAAATAACATGGTATAATAGTTGCAGCTACGCCAGCCTTATGGCTAAATACACAGGAATATAACATTTTCAACATGCACAATCTCTATACTGGTTAGAGTATTTCTTATAGAACATTTTAGGCTTAGAATAGCTTGTTTGTTATTTCCTAAATGTATGCCCTGTCCTCCTGGGACACCCTGTATATATATATATATATATATATATGCGATATCGACTGGTTGCATGGAAAGCGCAGTCTACATAGGAACAGTAGGACCAGGGTTATGAACAACATCTTGGGAAGTGTTTTTATTCAGTACTACGTTTCGGACTCTCTGCGTCCATCATCAGGTCTATAAACAGAAATGAACACAATATTTACAAACATGTAGGCAATAATTAAATGAAGTGCCAAAAGGCACTACCCGACAGGACCTAACACCCCTCCTCGCCCCCTGGTGCCCTTGACGCAGCCCCCCGCGCTACCTCCTTCAGCTTCGTCTTCTGCAGGCGCCACACAACTTAGGCCACGCCCCTCGACACGCAGCCAATCAGCTTCGACCCCACCTACCGACCACCATCCCGCATCCAGTGCGCATGCGTGAAGCGGTTACCCCCTTTCTCTCTCCTAGTTTACCCTTCCACCAATAGCAGACTTTTGCCCCCTGTTTTCCGCCTCCTCTGATCCTCCACCCTCTATATATACCCTTCCTGTTTACCTTTTATATCATTCCTTCCTTACTTGATAATGCTGGTTGTCCAGTGAAACGCGTCGTATATCCTGTATCTTCATGTACTTTAATGTAACCCTGTACCACCATGAATTTTGCTCATCTCCTTCATCTACTTCCTGCCACCCAGCGAAAACTCATCAGAGACCTGGAAACTTTGAATAATAAAATTTCCAACGCAGAAATTGCCATTTCTTTCAACCTCGTATGTATTAAAGAAATATATATATATATATATATAATATATATATATATATATATATATTTATATATATATATATATATATATATATATATATATATATACAGTATATATACATATATATATATATATAGATATAATTATATAGACGTAGAGCTGGAGTAAAGAACGGCATTGACTCCAAGATTCTTATATACAAGCATTTCAACACTGATTGTACAAAATTAGACTATAAATACAAAATTATTGAAATTATTAAAGATGAAAAAGATCTTTTAGATAGAGAAAATTATTGGATTGGAAAATTAATGACTATCTATCCATTTGGACTTAATAATCAAATTAAAGGTGTAGGCAACATATTGTATAAAGACTTTTTAAAATATGATTTTAATAACCCTTACTTTAACACTCCACGAGCGGCTAGGTTGGTAACTTCTACTACCTGGAAAGCGGGTGGCTTTACCCTAAACGACCTTGTTTCCGTGCTCTTTTTCATGCATAAACAAGAGCCAGAGTGTAATACAATTATGTATCCCGGAAAGGGCAATAATTGAGCTTTCCAATGACACCAGAACCATCCTTCTACGACCACGCGTTCTCTTGCAACGATCGTGCATGACGAGTGCAAAATCCCTAAAATACGGTAATATCCTTACATAATTCCCTGTGTAGCGAGGCAGTGAGTGTGGATGTGTGTGGAGGGAACGTCAGTAGTCGCGCGGGACCCGTGCCGAGCAGTCATGAGCCGACCTATTCCTACTCCCATCGCTCGTCTCTCTCTCTCAGAGCCATTATTGCTCAAAAATTGCACGCAGACTTAAGACTCAAGGACTTTAGTCCTTGGTTCTCTAGGCCGACTTAAGTCGGGTCCCGCTAAACAAGGGTAAACTTCCCCGTTAGAAACAGAAGACCATGTAGACATGGTAATAGAAGACTAAATTCATTAAATAAAAAGAAAAACAGGTCAGATATTAACCTGATTGTCAATCATTTTTATTCATTATATATACATTTCGGAATTACAAATTTAAAAGATTCATTGAAAGGCCTACAAAAGAAAAGTTTGGCTCCTTTGATAGAAAATATTCTAAATTATAACAATAATTTCACCAATAAATTTAAAAATACTGTCTCTGATTTTATGGGATGTATTAGAGCCAATTCTAAGAAATCCATAGATAACCCTATTAACCCGGGAACTGCAGGGAGACTCTTAAGAGGTTTTACTGGGCGACTGTGGGGAGACTCTTAATATCCTATGCCTAAAGAAAAACATTTAAAACACCCCAGTAGCACTTCAAAAAAAAAATTTTTTTTTTTTTTTTTTTTTTGCCCCTCGGCCATGCCACATATCACTCCTCCACATCCCCTCCTTCCCCCCCCCCCCCTTCAATTATCACCTATTTTTCCTGTTTTTCCCATATTCTTTGGTATATTTTCGTGCTAACATTAGCGAGTTGCTAGCAGGGCATGGTCATATGTGTATCTATGCGTGGGAAAGAAAGAGAGATAGAGATAGTGGCCTCAGTGTCTCTCCAGGCCTCGTGAGAGGGTGTGACGGCGGCTGGCTCACGCTTGATGAATGAAACTCTCACTTTCAATTCGCGATTTTGACCATCCAAACACTTTTCCCAATTGTTTTATTGTTGTAACATGTTACTATCTTCATATTCAACATAAAATAGGTGCATATGGATAAGTATTAACACCTTAAGAGTGGGTGGTGGAGTATATTTGACCGTACCGCCCAGCGGGTTGTTTTTTACCATAAATGGCGTTGTTTCCGTGCTCTTTTTCATGCATAAACAAGAGCCAGAGCGTAATACAGTATGTATCCGTGAAAGGGCGATAATTGAGCTTTCCAATGACACCAGAACCATCTTTCTACGATCACTGGTTGTCTTGCAACGATCGTGCAACCGAAGGGTAAAATCGCTAAAATACTGTCATTTTGTTATATAATTACGTGTGTAGCGAGGGAGTGAGGGTGGATGTATGGGGAGTACATCTCAGTCGGTCCACGGCGGCCGTGGCGAGCGGTCATGAGGTAACCCATACTCCTCCCGTCGCTCGTCTCTCTCTCAGAGCCAATATTGCGCCAAAATTGAACACAGACTGAAGTCCGCCCCCGCCACATAGTCCAAGTTTTTCGATACGGACTTAAGTCCACCCCTGATGGTTAGGGGTTAATGATATTTATGGTAAAATAACGATTTTAATGAGGAAACAGTGTAAATACCTCTGCACAGGCGAATAGTGTATACTACACCCTATGCGCAGCCCAGAGGTTAAGGATAAAGTTATATCCACTTTGAATTACTCCTCTAAAGTTTTAGATAAAATTAATGTTAACAGTCTAATAAATTCAAAGAAAGATAAGTCCAAGTTGACGGATGGATATAAAGATTTCAAACTAATAATAGTTTATTCATACGAGCGACCAGTCGGGTCTAATATTTGTAATTATAATAAAGTTTTATATAATCTTTCAGCAAATGATATTTTTAATAATAATAAATGCGTATGTAAGAGTCGTGGATATGCCAGCTAACAGAATTAATAAAGTTCATTTATAGTCCGATAGGTCATATATTAACAGGTAATGTAGAAATAGTTAAACAATTTGCAAACGACAAATTTGCGGAGCTATGTCAAAAAGGTTTTAATTATAGATTAGGGAATGATAAAGTAACATTTGGCAATATTTTTAAAAGATATTGTTTTTTTCAGTTAATAGATTAAAAGAGAAATTGTTAATAACTAAGAGATGCGATGCGAGGGAGCTAGAAGCATGGTCAAAATTATTGATTAAATTAATAAGAAATAAAGTGTTCTCCTTAAAAAATGAATTTAATCTTTCTGATTTTGTAAACAATAATTATAATAAGCTTAACATTGATTTAACAAATTTGCATAAACATTTTGTAATCACTACAGTAGATAAAGCCAGTAATAATTATAGCTTCATATGTAAGACATTTTATCTAGAAAACATGAAAAAAGAACTAGACATTAAAGGTAATAAATTTCATAAAAATATTTGCGGTAATTCTGTTTATGAAATGCAGGACAATTTAATTGTTGATGACTTAATTAATGAACATACTAATAAAAATATAACCTTTGATATTAAACTTTCTGATAAGAATAAATGCATTGCTAAATTATACATGTTACCCAAATTTCATAAAAGACCTTATAAATATCGCTTTATTGCCGGAGCAAAATTTGTTACCACTAAAACTTTGTCAAAACATGTTGTACATTGCTTAAAATACATTAAAAGTACTCATAAACGATATTGTGATACCATCAGGAATAGAACTGGCATTAAAATTAACTATTATTGTAATGTTGACAATTCAGAAGTTATTGAATTACTCCATACCATGCAGAAAGTTACCTCAGTAACTTTTCGACTTTTCAACTGTGTATACCAATTTGCCTTTAGATTTGGTATTTTCAGAACTTTGCAGATATTTGCATTTTGACAGATTTTAAAGTAGTCATAATCGTTACATAAATGTTAATTCATATTTTAATAATGCGTCACTTAGCTTTGTCCCACTAGTTCAGTATATTTTGATTTTTAAGGATGCCCTTAAATTTCTCCTTTTCAATACTTATGATTCGGGCCCTACACTTTCAAACAAATATTAGGAATTCCTATGGGTGGAAATGCTAGCCCTTTAATTGCAGACTTATTCTTGCTTGCTTTAGAATTTAAATTTATGAAAAACTTAGTTGACAGTACGGTAGCAAGAAAAATAACATCCTAGAAAAATTAGCACTTGCTAAATTGTTAAGTAATAATAGTAGATATATTGATGATATTCTTGTTTGTAATATGTTAAATTTTAATCAAGTCGCTAAACAAATTTATCCAAATTCCATCCCCCTCACACAAGGTAAAGTAAATGATAAAGTTGAAAATGTTCTTGATATAAAAATACAGATTGTTAATGAACAGTGCGCACTTAAAATATACCACAAATTTGACGATATAAATTTTAACGTAAGAAACGTTCCTTTCCCTAATAGTAATATCGATAGTAAAATAACTTATAATTGTTTTTATTCCCAGCTAATAAGATTTTGTAAAATTTGTACCAGAGTAGAAGACTTTTGGGATAGAGCTAGGTTACTATACAGACTCTTAGTAGACAGAGGTTTTGTTGCAAGTAAATTGTTGCATAAATTTAATCTTTTTAAGGTCAATTATTGTGACTGTATTTTAAAATTTGATATCAATAATATTAATCAAGCATTATTAACTTGAAGTTTCTATTATAACCTCTGCGTACTTTTTGTCTGTATGTATTAATATTTAATTTTTCTATTGTTATTATTATTCTTTATAATTATTTTTTCTTGTTAAAAGAGTACTCTTTTGTTTAAATCTATTGTGCCTTCTTCATATTTTCAAATATTGTTATTTATTATAATGTATCTATTCATTGTCGATAGGATCAATTGCTTGCTTTTGCGATTTCCTTAGTTTATTTGTACAATAAATGTAGGTTATTAGAAGGGTAGTAATTGTTAGGGTTAATTTGAAGCATGCTATGCTTACAGGTACCTACCCGATAGCACTATCGTTAGTGAGTGATTTATGTTTATTGTACTTTTTTATATCTTGTCAAATTGAAAATTTAGCTTAATATAAAATTTGATATAAATTGTAGTTTCTTTATTCATACAGAATTTAGTAGAATTTACCAGAACGTCCCGGACTTCACAAATTGACTAATTCCTTGAACATGATGAGGTGCATTGTTATATGTGCGATTAGTTTACTCGAGAAACAAATTGACTTGCTCATGTAGTTGTGTACACCCTAAGTGGTGGATTGTGTTCTTTTATTTCAAAATTTTATTTTATTAAGCGTTGTTTCCACTTGGCGATTTTGATTAGTTCTTTTCCATTTATCTTGTATCCTCCCAGTTTTAGTTTGTTTATTTTGCAAGTTATACATTATAATAAACAGTATATACTGTATATATATATATATATATATATATATATAATATTCTATTGAAGTGTGTAAAGGACAGCGCAGTCTTAGGATGAAGGTAATGATCAGAGTCAGCCTAAACACCATTATACTGTATACAGTATACTCTATATTTGTCTATAAACACAGGCTTTCAGCAACTGCTACACTGCAGCACGCCTCATTACACTTTATTCTTACTCAGTCAGCCTCCTTCAAATTCACTCCTATTAGACAATTCCTGAGGGCTACTACACGTTATGATGATATCTGACTATTGACAGTTACATGACTTGACTTTGCACCTCCTCTCCGAACACTTGCCTTGTGAGGTCCCTGGCCCAGTGGGCTAGTATAAAGTAAACGCATCAACAGCAACACAGCAACTGTTACTGCCATGATCACGCCTAAAGCACAGAATACAACAAATATAATAAACATATATTAATGATATATTCATTATAATTATTTACACAGAAGTAATCCTACCATTAAAGTAATTTAAATTTCTATTTACATCAAACTAATCAAATTGTAAAGTGATGTTTATACTTGATATAATAACATTAATGAATAGTGGAAAATACGAGTCATGAACATGAGAGAAATGTGAGAAAGTACTCACAGTAAATTATATATACAGTATATATATATAAGCCTAGCATATTAAACAAAGAAAGTAACATTAATGGGAAATATTGTGTTATTCAGAGTATGACCGTGTAAATAAGTAATACATTCATTACACATATGATGAAAATCTAGCAAAGTGAAACAAATAATGAGAAGTAAAGAAGAGAACATACCAATAACATGCTAAGGGTTACTCAGAAAAACAGAGTATCTGGGCTGGGGTGAACATGTTTAGTTATACAGGGATTTAAGAGGTATATACTGTATATAGAGCCTCCATAATGTCCAGGTCGGTAGTGAAGCGGAAACTGGCTAAACTACTGAAATGATATATGTTTATGGTGAGGTCACGTGTGTCAGTGTGGACGAATGACTGAGTATGGTGGTTTTAATAAGGGACTGTTGGTTCGAAATTATTTTCCTACATGTTCGTTGATGCGAATACCCAAATGACGTTCAGTCCTGCCCATAGGTATATACGTATATTTGTAAATGACACGGGGCTAAAGTATGTCGGGGATTCGATCTCTGAATTTAAAGAGTTGACTTATTGTTTTGTTGTGGTTTGAAAATAAATCTGAAGGGTATAAAAATTAAAAATTTGGTTCAGTTTGAGGCATGGTCATGGCAGTAGCAGTTGCCGAAAGTTTGTCCATATAGACACATTATGTTTTCGTTCACGCTCCGATCTTTACCTTCATATAATATATATATATATATATATATATATATATATATATATGTATATATATATATATATATATATATATATATAGTATATATAGTTTTGTTTCTATGTGAGTGAGGGATACAAAATTCAGAACTGCCTGTAGTGAGTGCCTTCCCGAGAGTTGAAAGAGTGACAGGGGCAAAATTAAGGGATGTTCGAGCCAAAATGCCTGGATACATGGAGTTTGAAGCCATTTGAATCATAGAAAGAGTGAAAAACTGATTCTGGTAGAGAGAGTTGCAGAACTCAGCTGTTGAAAAGGAGAAAGACTGAGAATAACGTTTCACTTTTGGGTTGGAGAGTTGCACAGAGTAAGGCTAGGATTGTGTTACAAGACAGGTGCTACATGCTCTACGAAGAGGGGTTGGTATACACTGAGAGAGCTCTGAGGAACACTGATTATTGTAATAGCAGTATAATAGCGAGAGATGCAATATTATGGAGAGACTGCAAAGAATTGGTGAGTGGACGTGAGTTAGTGATATGAAAGGCTTTCTTTTCTACTTTGTCTAGAAGTACTGTGTGAGAGGATCCTCCCCAAACCTGTGAATAATACTCAATACATGGACGCACTATGTCCCTGAACAGAGAAAGAAGTTGTGCAGGGGTAAAGAACCCCTGGTTTTCTGGAAGGGGGCGACGAGTAGACAGATGGAGAAATTGAGTTTTGGAAGTATTGAAAGTAACAAGGTTTTCTCTACCCCCAATTTGGGATAGTAGAAAGATCAGAAGATGCATTGTGCCCCTGAACAGAGCAAGAAGCTGTGCAGGGGTAAAGCACCCCTGGTTTTCTGGAAGGGGGCGACAAGTAGACAGATAGAGAAATTGAGTTTTGGAAGCATTGAAAGTAACAAGGTTTTCTCTGCCCCAATTAGTGATAGTAGAGAGATCAGAAGAAAGGTGTTTTATGGCCTCCTTTCATGAGTTTTGGAGTTCCTGCTGTGAATGGTCTTGTGGAAGGCTAGGTGAATAGTGTAATGTAGAGTCGTCAGGATATGAATGAATGGGGCTGGAGGTTCAGTTGAGAAGGTTGTTAATGAATAATAGGAAGAGAATTGGAGACAGGACAGAACCCTGAGGAACACCGGAGTTGATAGGTTGATGAAGTGATTGGTGGCCGTCCACAACCGCAGCTACGGAACGACCGGAAAGGAAATTAGAGACAAAGGTACAGATGGAGGGATATAAACCGTAGGAGGGTAGTTTGGAAATAAGGGATTTGTGCCAGACTCTATCGAAGGCCTTCAATATGTTTAGCGCAACAGAAAAAGTATCACCAAAATCCCAAATGGTGGATGACCAAGAGTTAGAAAGATAAGAAAGAAGATCACCGATATAAGCAAGCTATACTGGTGGTCTGAGAGTAGGTTATGGGAAGATAAATTCTTAAGAAACTTTGAGGAATGAATAGTTTCAAAAACTTTAGAATCCAAGAAATGAGAGCAATTGGACGATAGTTGAAGGATTGAAAGCAGTCACCCTTCTTTGGCACTGGTTAAATGAGAGAGAGCAACTTCCAGCTAGAATCGAAGTTTTTAGAGGAGAGACAGAGACGGAAGAGTTTGCCTAGGTAGCACGGAAGCACAGTTTTTAATACAATAGGAAGAACACCGTCTGATTGTATGCCTTCTTAGCATTAAGCCCAGAGAGGGTGGAAAGTACACCCTTGTGAGAGATTATGATGTTAGGCATATGTAGGAGAGAGAGGGGTGGAGAGGGAGGAATTACACCAGAATCATCCAAAGTGGAGTTTTCAGCAAAAGTGTTAGTGAAGAGTTCAGCTTTGTCAGAGGAAGAAGTGACGGTGGTACCATCAGAGTGAACAAGAGGAGGGAAAGACGAAGAAGAAACATTGTTGAAGATGTTTTTGGCTAGATGCCAGAAGTCTTGGGAAGAGCTAGAGTTGGATAGTTTAGTGCCTTTATTATTGATGAAAGAATGTTTGGCGAGGCAAAGAACAGATTTGGCTTGATTCCGGGCAGAATCATAGGAAGTATGAGATTCTTGTGCTTGAACGTCAGTTCCGTTATAATGCTTCCAGCAGAGCAAGTGTGAGGAAACTGAGATTGATTTGCATTAGACTGAGTGAAAGAAAATGGAATTTATGCTTCCATGCACATGGAATGCATGGAATGCTTCCATGAACGCATTACCTTGGTAATGCGTTCAGCATTCTCCGATGGTCCCTGGCCATGGAATCAAAAGTCATTCCATGAAAAATCAAAGAAGTACTACCGAAGAGCCTCCTAGTCGACAGCGCCAAAGTGCCACAAGCACCGCCAGCTTGGAGGATCGGATGGCCATATTGGAGAGGTGACAGAGATTAGTTTATGGTTGGAGGAGCCCAAATGAGAGAAAAGATTTACAGTATAAGCAGAAGGGTTAGAGGTTAGAAATAAGTCAAGAATGTCGGGCCGATCTCCGAATCGATACGGGATACGAATGGGTTACTTCTCTAGGTCATTTAGGATAGAAAAGATTTTGGCTTGTTCACCAGGTTGGTAAATGGAAACAGAGGAGAGCCATTGGCAGTGGTGAGTTCGAAATTCAGTTACTAGCTCAAAGCGACCAAGTGCAAAATTGCCAGAATATAATATACAGACTACTGCATAGTTGCTTTCATATTCCCGTGAATCACTATATACATAGTTGCCAAGATGCCGTCATGGCTTTATATAACAAACGTATTTTGAAACCAAAAATACAGAAAAAGAGTCATACATTATACAGTATTCACAATAAGTCTTTCACATTCACAACGCATATTGGCTTCGTATGGTGAACTATATTACACAATACACATCCAAATAAATGTCCTTCATACAATTAATCGACTAAATTTTCTCCTCTCGTTAGGGATGCTGTTTATAAATACGGTCCCTTTTGTCACACAAACATTCACACACATCAACTCACATAAAGTATACACTGTAAATATTATGGGTTTAAAGAAGGTATGAAACGGGCGATTAAATGTTTATATTCAAATACGCTTTATACTTTAAAGGTATAATGACAGTTATATATCCATCTAGGTGGCATATAGAAAGGTATATCACTCCCTAGACTGGAAGAAGACCTCACAGGCTTCACTATGTTGAGCAGTAGAATGTAAAGGCTCTCAGCCTATGCCCGAGAGGGAGTAGTTGGAATTAAAAAAAAAAAACAAAAAAAAACATGATAAATCACTGTCAATTTAGCCAACTTAGCCCTATTAAAAAAATTATTTTGATTTTTTACAGTGCATGCCTCCCTTGTTGCTGTCTGTCCGCTGATATTGCATAGTCACGGTAAAAAATCGTGCTCTACCTCCATAATTAAAACTTTATCTCTAATTGTGAAACAAATATCAAAACACATAAGCAAAGCATTTATATTTTAGGTTTGTTCAGTGCCGCTCAAGAGTGCTTTATATTAAACCAATAAGGTTAGTTGAAATAATGAAGATGGGACACCACTTTATGTGGGTGCATAGTACTTGCGTTTTCTTTGGAATCATTCCTTTAATGCAACAGATCACTAAACACATTCATAGTATATGGCACGCACATTTCAGCATAACTTCTAATTATAAGAGTGAACCTTGTTTTACATTAAATGTTCACACTTTGTCAACTCTGGAACATATGTTGTCAGGATAATTACTCTTTTTCATTGAGTTTAAGTTGTAAAGGCTGAAATGCTGTTATGCTGAAAGGCTGTTATGCTGAAATGTGCGTGCCATATACTATGAATGTGTTTAGTGATCTGTTGCATTAAAGGAATGATTCCAAAGAAAACGCAAGTTACAACTTAACAACTTAAACTCCTTATATTTTCAAAAGGTTCAATCACTTGCACATATAACTGGTACCGGTACTTTATGTTGACTTGGTTGATAATGAAAAGACATATCGTGGTGAAAGGGTTAAAGCTAACAGTGTATTATCTGTTTTATTTTTGCTGTTCTTAAACAGGAAATAGGCCAGCTTAAGTGACTATGCTTATAAATAGTTCCTTGCTCACTAATGGAATTCCAACTGAGTGTTATATTATTCTTTCTTCAGGGAATTTACAGACAGTTTCACATTTCTGGTTTTGGCTGCGTGTCCGAAGGCTAGTCAGGTGAACGTTGGGCTGAATGATTGGCTGCCGAGCTGAAATGTTGGCTCCCCTGCCGAAAATTTGGCCGCCCCATCAAAATGTTGGCATCCTGGCAGAGCTAATGGCTGCTCATTAGAATATTTTACCTCCCGGCTGTCCCAATGAACTTTTGGCTATATCTCTGTAAAATAATTAATGTAAAATAACCTAGTAAAAGATCACAGATAAGTTGTAGTATTACAATTTTTACCTGTAGAACAAATGTTGTAAATATTACTGGCTTCCTGTAAACATATTTACAGAAAATGTTAATGATTACACATTATTATGTAAACATTAATTTTAACATTGTTATAACACCAATAGCATCCCAAATGAAATTAATGAAAGCATGTGATTCTCCCAGATTATTTGTATTTGTGTTTACAGGAAGTGTGGCATATTTACAGAATATTATCTACAGAAAGAAAATAATAGCTGCAAAGTTAATCGTGATTTTTTACAAGGTAGATCTGTTAAAGTGAATTGCAGATCTCTGTGATTTTTACAGAAAATGTTTGGCAGCCATGCTGCCAGATATTGTCTGTAATTTGACATAAGACATTTTTATCTGAGAAGTACAGAACACTGTCAACCGTAGTGGGAATGTTTGGCATCCGTGTTGCCAGAGATTTGCTGTATAATTTATGGACGTTATATTTTACAGGGAAAAGTACATTTCTTCGTTGATACACGTGCAGCTGGAACTATTATGCGCATTTTATAATATTCTTAATTTGCTGTAATACGAAATGAATATAAAACGTAAAATTATTCCTTAAAATAACACAATGAACACTTTGATTTTTTTTTGTATAAGTCAATAACAGATATAGTAACCTTACAACACATATAGTGAATATAACAAAGAACAATCTGATATATATATATTATATTATTAGGGTTATATATATCAAATTCAGAGAGGCCTAAAATGTGCACCAGATTACATATATCCTTCTCTAGTACTTAGCTGCTAGTGTTTGTGTGTGAGGTGTATGTGTGTATGGCATCAAGATACGTGAATATGAGTCGGAGCGGGCGGTGGTGGATGGAATCTGATTCCAAATGAAGTCGCTACTTTAAGCTCCTCGGTAGTCTAGTGGTTAAGGTGTTGGAGTGCTGCACTACTGGCCTGGGTTCGAGTATATATATAGAGAGAGAGAGAGAGAGAGAGAGAATTTTCGAATACTGAGATAATGTCTACTATTCTTTGTTGTATTTACTATATTTGTTGTAAGGTTTCCCATGCTGATTAAAATGTGATAATAAGATGGTAAAATTCTATAAAACTAGCGCTTCTACAGTATATTTAGCAATGAGGCTTCAGCGGAGGCAAACATATAGTTTGTCTTCGCTGAAGCCTCTGTAGAGGTCATTTGAGTTGTTCATTGGTGTTATTTGTAGTTTGGATTACATTTACTGCTGCCATTACATACCATGAGATGTCTCCCTCTCCCCTTGACGGGAAAAGTGAATGCTTCATTTGTTAGAAGCGCAATGACATATCGTTCAGAAACATGGCCTGTCAAAGGGGATGATACCAACAAATTGGAACGTAACGAGGTGAGAATGATGAGATTATAGGTTTGAATCCCGAAGGGAAGTAGAGAAAACCTAATATTTAGTAGGGCCCCGTAATCATTGACGACATCGCCTATTAGTATAATAGTCTCCATTCAACATCCCACGCCAGCATTTTGAATATCCCGCGCGGAAGTTACCATGGAGTACTCGTCATAAGTGCACGCTTAATTTCCTTATGGGATCGTCATTTTGATCGGGTACCCTACAGAAAGAACTCTCTAAAATATAAAAAAGAAAAAAGAACTTAATATCTGTTATCATATGACTTGCCATATGCGTGGATTTCTCATGTTTTGCTTCCCCGACACCAGGCCCTCTAGCGGCCATCTTCGCCCTTCACTGATATACCAAGATAAAACTATAGAAATCAACGAATGGGAAGTGGGATGGTAGGGAGGGACAGTGTCGTCAATGATTACGGGACCCTACTAAATGTTAGGTTTTCTCTACCTCTCTTCGGGAATCAAACCTATAATTTAATAGGGCCCCTTCATCATTGACGACATCGCCTGATTACCAAGACTGGAGGTGGGACATTCGTGACAATATCCTAACCTCAGGGAAAAAGAATCCGTATAAAAAAAATTAAGTTTTATTGTATGCAAACAATATATGAAAAATAGAAAAAGATTTGCAAGCAGTGCGTGACATTAAGTAACTGCTTGCCCATGGTCAGATCTTTACATTAGATCGTATGCATGATATATTGGGACACACATATGTTCCCTAGAACTATAACTTCTGCAGAAGTTTTTTCGTTCTAGTCTTGAAATTATTTGTACAGTAAATATATTTGTACCATCTGAGAATATGTACATAGTTGCAACTATGCTAGATATCTTTTTATAATTAACATAACATTAAATAATGGACAGTAGATCCAGTCTTATCACAGCTCGTGATTCATCAAAATCTTTAGGGGCACAGTGGGGTATGAACTATTCCGCACCCCCCCCCCCCTTTTAACAACAAAACTTACATAATAGAACATTATCTACTGTACCCGTTGTCGTAAAGCTACACAGGTACGCTTTGGTTTATCTAGGGCGACAGACAGGTAGCGTGTAAGTAAAGTATGATTGGAAGCCCATAATTGAGTATTAGCAATGTCCTCTACCAAATTTTTTTGAAGAAACCTGAGAGAGACTGCCCATTTCCTGATATGGTGAGCCCTGCCTATCACGCCGGGATTACTTTCCCTAATAACGTTAACAAACAAGGAAGCTAACTTTTTTCTTGTAACACGCCTGTCTGGTTGACCCATAATGCACCTGGTAGGCGAGGGTGCGCAGCCCTCATAAACTTAGTAAGTGCTTGCACAGGACATAAGAGGTGATGAGTAAGGCCCCTCTTCAAAGCCGGGACGGAAAATTCAGAAAATACATGCTCAGAATGCTCGTTCTTAGCTATAAATGTGGGGACGGCGCGATTTGAACATGATCGTGCAATCTCCCAAACCTAAGGTAATTAGGTTCGTTGCTCATCGCCGCCAGCTCAGACACCCTGTTTCCGGTGGCCAGAGCCATGAGGAATACAGACTTTTTCAAAAATGAATCAAAATCCGGCGCATTATTATATTTACGCGATTGAAGTACTGATAAGGCTTTGTCAAGTGACCAAGTAGGCATGAGCTGACGGGGTGATGGGCGAAGCTTGAAACACTCCCTCATAAACCTTTTCTCCTCCGCCTGCGGGATGAAAAAGCCAGTGAGATAAAAAAAGGGAGTTCAATGAGAGACAAATGATTTTTTAAAGTGGTTACTGAAAATCGTTCCTGTTCGAATAGGTAGTCTAAATATTTGAAAATTAAAACTTCTGAGGCAGTCGTTTGCCCTGACTCTACAATCCAGGTTGTGAAGGTTTTCCAATGGGATTGATATTGTCTCCTGGTAGATATAGTGTATTGATTCATCAGTTTATTAGTGACACTTTCCCTAAATTGAGCTAACCATTTGGCATTGTAAATGTCCACAAGGCAAAACTGAGCGAGGTCCGAAGGTTGCCAATTGTTTTCAAGTGGAAAGCGGAGACCGGGAGGGACCACTGTTGCAAATAATGGTACCATACCTGGGCTGGCCATAGCGGCGCGATCATCGAGACTAGGCCCCGGTAACCCCTCAGCTTGTGAATTACTTTGCACATTAGCACAGAATCTGGTGGAGGAAAAAGATAGATTGACGTCCACCTGGTCCATGCCACCAAAAATGCATCGGGTCCCCCCGCCGGGGTTATATCCTGACGAGTAAGGAAGAGAGGGAGTCTATGGTTCTCTTTGGATGCAAACAGGTTCACTTGTGGACGGTAAGGCTTTGCAATCATCTTGTCGAAGATGGCCCATTGTCGAAGATCGTCCATTCTACTAGAGTGCTCCGCCGGCGAGAGAGAGCGTCTGCCCAGACGTTCGCCACGGCGGGGAGATATGTTGCATGCAGGAAAATGCCCAGCGATTCGGCCAGGGCAAAAATCTGTTTGGAATCCTTCAGCAACTCTCGACATCCTCACTGAGCCCTGTTTTTTAATACAGTAAACTGCAGTTTGGTTGTCCATGCGGAACGCTATTGATTTGTTTGTCAAAGTCATATCGTGATTTTGGAGAAAAAAGAGAGGAACTAAAATCTCTTGTTGTTGTTGTTGTTGTTGTTGTTCCCCAAGCTGCCTTGCCGAACAGCCCCGAGGCCCCGAGCAATTCCAAGGCCCTAACCGAGCGCCCCCGCAGAACCCTCCCTGCCGACCACAATAAAGCGTGGGTGACCGAAGCCACTCCATGGCGGGGATCTGAGGAAGGTGCGGAAACGCCATGGGAAACCAAAGGCCCACCCAGGGCCCTGTGCCCCTCAGCAATTATGAAGAGAAAGTTGAGGGGCAAGGGAAAAATGTGACGCTTTGGCTTCCAATCTTGGTAGATTGGGAGGTCAATCCACGGAAGAGACGCCGTCACTTGAGATCTAGAAAATATGTACGTAAAAGGAACAGTCAGAGTAAGCTAAGGGTATGGCAGAGATTGCTCAGCTCTCACTCTGATAGACCAGCCCATCACCACATAAAGCTCTTGTTTGTTGATATGCCAGTGAGTGTCGTCTGACCAGGTGCCCTGCCCTTGATGGCCCTGGTTTGACTGATAGCCCCAACCTAGTGCCCCTGAGGCATCTGTGTCTACCCATACCGTAGGAGGGGGAGAAACCCATGTCGTTATTGAGTGGAGTACTTCCCGCTTGCCCCAGACCGACAGTAAGCTGTGGATTAACCCGTCAAGTGCAGGAAGACTCTTATCAGTTTTACCGGTGTGCTGCGGGAAGACTCTTATAATCCTAGGCCTAAAGACAAACACTTTTAAACCACCCCTGTATTAATTGATTTTTGTTTTGTTTTTGTTTTTTTTGGCCCCTTGGCCATGCCAAATATCACTCCTCCACATCCCCCTCTTCCCCCCTTTCCCCCCCCCCCCCCCCTTAAATGATCACCTATTTTCCCTGTTATTCCCTTATTCATAGGTATATTTTCGTGCTAACATTAGCGAGTTGCTAGCAGGGCGTGGTCATCTGTGTGTCTAAGCGTGGGATATAGCGGGAGTTACAGAGAGAGGCCTCAGTCTCGCTCCAAGCCTTGAGAGGGGAGGGTGTGGTGCAGTCTGGCTCACAATTGATTTATGTAACTCTCGGTCTCATTTCGCGATTTTGACCAGCCAAACACTGTTTCCACTTGTTTTATTGTTGTAACAGGTTAATATCTTCATAATAAACGTAAAATAGGCGCATATGGATAAGTATTAATTATATTTATGGTAAGATAACGATTTTAGTGACAGGAAAGAGTGAAATAGGTGCGCACAGGCTGAGGTGGTCACTACATATGGTGCGCACTTCTTAGGTTAATGAAGGAATTGGCCATAATTTCTTCTCCGGCGAGAGAGGAAAAACTTTGTTGCCTTCCAGGATTAATCGTTTGACTCTCAGCCGGCCCAACTTCACAGTTAATTATATCCAGTTGAAAGAGCCGATCAGGGAATCCCACGTCTTCCTGGTCATATCCAGACTGTGGAGAAAGCGGAACAGTTTCTTGAGAAATCTGTTTCGGTTGTTCACACTCTGAGTAAGAGTCAGATTGGCGGTATCCCAGACCAGCCCAATCCACTGAATAGTCCTTGTGGGGACAAGGAGAGACTTCGCCAAGTTCACCTTTAACCCAAGGGTTTGCACATGAGCTAACACTTGGTTTACATGATCGTGGCATAATTCCTTTGAGTTCGCCACTACTAGCCAGTCGTCTAGATACCAAAACACCTGTATGCCCTGGACTAATAAAGGCAAAAGGGCTTGCCGGACTAGTTTTGTGAAAATTCTTGGTGCCAGGTTCAAACCGAAAGGCATTCTTTGGAAGACATAAGTCACTTGCCTGACCCTCAGAGCGAGGAATTTTTGGAACCTCTTGTTTATAGGGACATGCCAATAGGCATCTTTGAGATCGATTGAGCACATCCAACCTTGCGGCGGAGGTGAGAGTCTGAGTTGCTGTACTGTAAGCATCCTGAAGGGTGAATTCTCTATAAAGGTGTTCAGGTGCGAGAGATCGTGAACTGGTCGCATCTGCACACTGTCCCTTTTTGGCACTAAAAAGAGTCGTGAGGTGAACACTACCTTAGGTGATTGGAATTGACTGGGATAAGGACATGTTTGGAAATAATTTCTTGGACTAGAGCTTCCTCCTCCTGAGACACACTGTTGTATTCCAGCGGCTGACGCAGTCGAGGCTGCTGGAGCCACCACCAGGTGATTCCTTTGCTCACTACTTTCCTGGACCAAGTTTTCTTGGGCCAGGCCGAGCGGAATGAACGGAACGAACCCAGGTGCAAACTGGGCCTGTCCTTCAAGGCAATTCTCAAATCCTGCACCCTTAAATTAAGCATGGTACTGGGAGACTGAGAGAATGGGTGGCTAGTTTTTTGGAGGGGGAGGTGGTTTGGTATCTGGTGGCTGGCTAGGGTTTGGTGGACGAATGCCCCTGACTACCCTTTTGTGGGGCTTTACCTTTGTACCCAGAGAATTTACCTTGTTTGTGCAGATTACCTCCCTGCTGAGGAGGGGGTCTGGGGTCCCTTGGTGACTGTTTGGGCCTGTGGCTGGTACGGCTTGCTACCGCCCTTTGACTTCTGAAAGGGCTTCTTCGCAGGGTCCTTCCATAGTTGGGAGGTAACCTGCTTCAAAGCATTAACTATATTAAACACTAGACTCCAGGTTTCTGAGTTAAGTAGGGGGGCAGTAAGGACCGGCGAGAGAGTTACCCGGCGACCTATGTCCGCCGGCAACTTCCTGACCAGATGGACTCTCAGATCTTGGCGGGCTCGAACCGTTTCCATGATAGCAATTCTGATGTCTCCTAAAGACTGAATGGAATTTTTTAGTTAAAGTCTCCTAGACAACTCAATAGCTTTCCTAATTTGGGGGTCAGCTATGGCTGAAATAGTACGTGAAAGAGAGGCAGCGATCTGGCGACTAACTAAGTACTGAGAGAACATCCGGTAGGCCTTATATCTTAACTTGAAATCCCGCTCAAGGTGAGCAGCATGGGAAGTAGAGAAAGGTTCATCTAGGGAGTGCAAGGATACTTGGGACGCTGCAAGAAAGGTAAGTAAATCTGAGGACACTCCTGCTTTGGCTACCAGCAAAGAAAAGTAAACATGATTTTCTTGGGGAACTTGATGTGAAGACTTAGAAGTAATTGTGGCAGCAAAAACCTGAGCCTCTATCTCCCAATCTACCCAGGGGCCTAGCCCAAGCTGCCCCATCTGCAGGACTGGTGTATGCGCATGGTCTAAGACCGGAATTGTAGCCAATTCCGGCGTGAGAGCATTTAAAGCTTTGACATCGTTGACGCCATCAGCTTTTGGCCAGTCTACAAACAGTCGTGCAGAAGCGGCGGGAGGGACTGCCGGGGCAGCTGTGTACAGAAAGTAATCTGGATTGTAAGAACTTGGAATAGCTTTAAGTGACACATCTAGAACTCTTCCTGCCTCATCTTTTGCCCGAAACTTCCTACTCCTGTTAACTTCAATCTGCCATCTGCCGGGGACCGGAAGTTCCCCTGACACGGTGGGTTGAGCTAGTTGTGGGTTCTGAGGGATCGCAGGGATCCATGAACAATCAGGACCATAGAGGAGTTGCATGGGGCCCTTCCTCAGTGGTGCCTTATCTAAAGGAGGGGGAGTGACATCAGCAATAACCCTTAGGCTGGTGGTAGTAAGCGTAGCCGGCACTGTAGTGCCGGGAGCCGCAGCCACCGCCGGGGTAGGACATGACGGAAGAAAACCTGGGGGTCTAGGGGCCTTACTACAGAAGGACTAGGGGCAACTACAGGTTGACAAGTCGAGGGGTCAAAGGAGGCAGGGAGTTGATAATGTTGCATATCCTTATGTAATAAATCACTTATTTGATCTGAAGTGATACACTTACTGTGAGAGCCCCTGGATGATTGGGAGCTCGCTTCAGAGTCCTCACCTGTGACAGACTGGGGGGCCGGGGAGAACAGCACTTCCTCCGGCTCCCTACTCAACGCAGAATTCTCCTGTTGTACCTCGAATTCATGATCCACCAGGGGCCACATTAAATCTGGAACCGAAGATGGTAACATATCTATGTTACTGTCATCAGCTCTTTCCTGATTTACGTTATAAAGAGATAAAGATGGCTCAGACTGACGCCAGTAGCCCCTGCCACAAAGGGCTGGGAGTCTGGTATTACCTGAGAGTTATCATCTACTTGTGACCCTGACGGATATCCCTTGTACTGTTCGGCCAGGACTCTCCTAGGGCCTGTTGATCGAACACTACGGGGTACAAAGTTCAATTTTTGGTATGGCAAAGGTAACATTGGTAGGCACACTTAAGGATTGATCATGACTAGGTGTGGATTCTAGTACGTCTGCCCCTACTTCCGAGTCGCCAGAGTCGTGCCGAGGCGTGTCCGGGGTCGAGGGTGGTGGCTGAGGGGTGTCCCTCCGGTTGCCACTGCTTGCCTGACTCGTCGATCCCCCAGAGTCCTCTCTCCGGCGTTTGAGAGACCGGGAAGACTTGGCGAAAGAGTTTCTAGACTGTTTGTGGGGGGATCTAGACCTGGACCTCGACTTCCGCTTAGGAGAGGATGATCTTCTTCTCTTAGCACGGTCGGAGGGGGGAACCTTGGTGATCTCACTCTCAGTGCCACTGCTACTACTCACTACCTCTTTGCTGAGGGCTTTCGACTTGACTTTGGGTCTGACAGATTTAGAGGAACCGGGTTTAACACCTTACGAGCGGCCTAGGCGGTATATAATATGTAGCCACCAGCGGGGTGTTTTTAGCCAAAATAGGGCTGTTTACGTGATCATTTTCATGCCTAAATAAGACCCAGAGCGTAAAACAAGTATCTATCCCTGAAAGGGCATAAACAGAGCTTTCCAATGACACCATAACAATCCTTTTATGATGGCTAGTTTTCTTGCAACAACCGCGCAACGCGAGTGCAAAAAGCATGTAATTCGGCACTTTCCCCCATACAATTCCGTATATAGCGAGTGAGAGAGGGAGGGAGGAGGTGGGATTCGTGTCAGTAGGTTCGCCGCGGTGGTCTGGAGCAGTCATACGCTCGCTACTCTCCTGCCACCACTTGTCTCTCTCTCTCAGCAACATTACGTGCTGAAATTGCCACACGACCTATGTCGAGCGCCGCCAGATAGTCCAGATTTATTATACTCGACTTATGTTGCGCCACTACAGTTATGGGTAAATAAGGGGTGACTTTATAATTAGTTGGTCCCATAGGGCCTCATCATCACAGTGAAGCGCCTTATGGGCCGTGTCTTTGGCATAAGAATTAAATGTAGACTTTATCTCTTGAAGTGTCGCCAAACACGATAGGTCTTTCTTAGTAACTAACGCAGTTTTCAATTCAGAGCAAATTGAACAGTATTTAGATAACCACAAGCCTCTAGAACGATCTAGGCATTTCACGCACTTAATGCATAGTTCGTGAGCGAAAATAGGCAACAGAGAACAGGTAGGAGTAATGCATAGTTCAAACCTCGGCATGGTGCCAAAAAAGGGGCCCCCTTTCCGCCGGGATCAGCCGCCCAAACTCCACTGGAGTAGCTGTCACTCAGGAGCCAGGAAATAAAAATATTCCAGGAATCAATACTCATAAGGATAACCTGCGAGGTGTTACACATCCTATTTCAAGTCCGCCGGAAAATTAGCTATAGTGCACACTACTCTAACCTTCCGCTGGACTCGTCTAAGCTGACTTTAACTACTTACCTGTGACAAATGTCACAGGCCCCTTGACCTTTAGTGTCTGATTATCTATGAACAGTTTGCAAAACTAATCTTTTCACTCTTGTACACTCGACTTGTGGCGCCGCAGGGCGAGGAAGTCAAGTCGTGTAGCCGGGTTAGTCAGGGCGAGTTAACTCGGCGGGCCAAGTTAGCAGCTCCATTAGGAATGCAGTTCCACCGGAAAACTGTGGTTCAGCAAAACCATGCCGGGATCTTTGATTGTTCCTACCCGTTTTGAAGACGGATAACCTGAGCCCATAGCACGGGGCCGCCGGAAAAAACAACCAAACTAAGGCGAGGGAGACAAGGCACAGCTCCACTCACCAAAGTCCCACATATCACACATAATAAATACATATAGGGATGTCTCCCCTACCCCCAAAACATGCAAACACTCATGTTCAATCACTAGGGGTATACATAGGCATACAATCACAATACAGAAAATTTAGCATCCTAAATTACCTGAAGCCTACGCCGGAGACCCCTAACTAGGCTGGCCACGAGGTCCGAAGAACATCACAGGCAGACGATGCTCCGAAGCCCCAGCAGCAGCACCAGATGAGGGGCCCAAAGGGGCTTACAAGCAACACACGAACTCTGGAAGGCGGAGCACCACATGCAGACACCCTTAAACCAGAGCATTTGCTGATTCTTGAATCGAAGGGCATGTACATTCCTCAATACTGACAGTCTGTAGAGTGTAGAGTCTGTAGAGTGGTAGCCTCCTAGCTAAAGTATCACAAAAGCTAAAGGCGTAACACAACAATAATAAAAACACACGCGATACGAAGATCCTGGGACCCGTAGACGCCTGTTACAATAGTAACCTAAAATTACACATACTTCCTGCGGCCATACCAATCTGGCAGCCTTGCTAGCTAATCTAAACCTTGTTACTACAACACAGATATATACAAATGAGTTAGGACTCACTAGAAGCTCTGGAACGTCGAATGAAGCGGAGCTCGGCGAAAGCCTTGTTGACAGGATGGCCGCGGAAGTTGGAAGGGCGAAGATGGCCGCTAGAGGGCCTGGTGTCGGGGAAGCAAAACATGAGAAATCCACGCATATGGCAAGTCATATGATAACAGATATGAAGTTATATTTTCTTATTTTATATTTTACAGAGTTTTTTTCTGTAGGGTACCCGATCAAAATGACGATCCCATAAGGGAATTAAGCGTGCACTTATGACGAGTACTCCATGGTAACTTCCGCGCGGGATATTCAAAATGCTGGCGCGGGATGTTGAATGGAGACTATTATACTAATAGGCGATGTCGTCAATGATGAAGGGGCCCTATTAAATAGATGTATTAAATAGATGTATTAAATAGATGTATTTCCCCTGGGGGTAAGGGAATAGAATATGCCCCATGTGCCTTCTGCGTGTCGTAAGAGGTGACTAAAGAGGTTGGGTCGGTGGGCTTGCGACCCCCACCCGGAAAAAATACCTAAGCAAAGAAAAACGGACGAACAGCCTCGGATGCGGACGGAACCTATGTTGACGAACCACGACCGACTAAGGACATTCCTTCGTACATTCTGAGAATGGCTACATGGAATGTTAGTGGCATGAATGATGGCACAAAAGAGAGAGAGGTTCTGGAAGTGCTAGTGAATGCCAGGCTGGACGTATGTGGAATGACAGAGACCAAATGGAAAGGTTCAGATGTGAGAGAGTGGGAGTGTGGAATGGGTGTGTGTGCTGGAGTGAGTGAAGGAACAGCGAGAGAAGGTGCGTGTTTGTTTGTAAGTAGCAAATGGAAGGAATGTGTAAGAGAGGATGGGTCTGTGGGTTCAAGGATTATGTGGGTGAGAATGAAAGTAGGAATACAAACGTGGGTGATTGTGTGTGTGTATGCCCCAACAGAGGATAAATTTGAAAGAAACAAAGAGGAGTTCTGGAATGTGGAGGCGTGCTTGGAAGAGTTAGACAAGAATGAAAGAATATTTCTGATTGGGGATATGAATGGTAAGGTGGGTGATAGGAAAGTTGAGGGAGTGGTGGAATGGTGGGGGGTACCATCAGAGGTGAATGGGAATGGTAGGGCACTTGTGGACGTATGTGTGGGGAGGAGGCTGTGGATAGCTAACACCTTCTTCCGACACAGAATGATCCACAGGTACACGTGGAAATGGGTGTGGATGATGGAGGATGAGACAGTGGTGGAACGAAAGTCATTGATTGATTATGTATGTGTGGATGACTGAATGAAGAAATCTGTGATGGATGCTAGGGTGTATAGGGGTATTGGAGGGGGTCTGTCTGATCATTATGTAGTGGTAGCTAAGGTTAGGATACAAAAGAAGTGGGTGAGGAGAGCTGGAGGGAGGCGAGAGGAGGGTGGAATGGTGAGGAGGGTGGAGAGGTTGCAGGAGGAGGAAGTCAGGGAGGAGTACAGGAGAGCAGTGGAAAGACGACTAGGTGGGTTCGACCTGGAAGTTATGGAGGAAGTGGAGGAGATGAGTAAGGTGTTTAAGGATGAGATCTGTGCAGCATGTGAGGAGGTGTGTGGAGTGAGGAGAAGAGGGAGGGGAGTGAAAGGTACAGCATGGTGGACAGAAGATGTAAGAATAGCTGTGGAAGAAAAGAAGAAAGCATATAGAGAGTGGTTGGGTAGTAGAGGGAATGAAGATTTCGAGAGACAGAAACGAGCGAGGTACGTGGAGAGTAAGAGGGTGGTGAAGAGAGTAGTGAAGGAAAGTAAGAGAAGAGTAGATGAGGAATTTGGAAGGAATCTGAGTGTAAAATGGAGGGAGAGTAAGAAACTGTTCTGGAAAGAAGTCAAGAAAGTTAGGGAAGGTAGCAAGGGAAACAGTAAGGGTGTGAAAGATAAGAATGGGAGAATGCTGGCCGAGAAGCAATAGAGTCGAAAGATGGAGGGAGTACTTCAATGAGTTGCTAAATGTAAGGAATGAAGAGCCAGCAAACATAGCTGGATATGGTATGGGAGGGAGAAGAAGAGAAGTAGTGGAGGAGGAGGTGGGGATCAGGATGTCAGAAGTGTGGGACGTTATGAAAAGAGTGAAGTTGGGGAAAGCACCAGGAACAGATGGAGTGTGTGGGGAAATGTTGAGGTATGGTGGCGAGATAGTGATCGAATGGGTATGGAAAATGTGCAAATTAGCATGGGAGAAGGGGAGTGCACCCAATGACTGGAAGACTGGCATAATAGTCCCCCTATATAAGGGCAAATGGGAAAGAGGAGTGTGTGGTAACCACCGAGGAATATGTCTTCTAAGCGTAGTAGGGAAGGTATACAGTAGGGTAGTGATTGAGAGAGTGAGAGTGAGAACGGAGAAATGGATAGGCGACGAGCAGGGAGGTTTTAGGAAGGGAAGAGGATGTGTAGATCAGATTTTTACCCTGAATTGTGTTGTGGAGAAATATCTGGAGAAGAAACAAAAGGTGTATGTTGCCTTTATGGACTAGTAGAAGGCCTATGACAGAGTGGATAGAGAAGGTTTGTGGAAAGTACTTAGAATATACGGAGTAGATGGCAAGTTTCTGAAAGCAGTGAACAGCATGTATGAGGGTGCAAAGGCGGCAGTACGTGTGCATAGTGAGCAGAGCGAGTTCTTTGACCTGAATGTTGGTTTGAAACAGGGGTGTGTGATGTCCCCGTGTTTGTTTACTGTATATATGGATAGAGTCATGAAAGAAATACTATCAAGAGCAGTGGATGTTGGTATATCGCTGAAAAGGGAGGGAATTGAGTGGAAGCTACCTATACTCCTGTTTGTGGATGATACAGTTCTGATGAGTGATAATGAATGGGAGTTGCAGGGTCTGGTAAATGAGTTTGGAACAGTGTGCGAAAAACGGAATTTGAAGGTAAATGCGGGGAAGAGCAAGGTTATGGCCTTCGACAGGGGTGAAGTCACAGAGTGTTAGGTGAAGCTGAACTGTCAGGCTATGGAGATCGTGAACTCTTTTAACCCAGTGAGACCCAGCGTCGCACGTGGTGCGTCGGCAGTGTTTGATCACCAACTCCCAGAGACGCATCACGTGCGTCCGACATATTAAAATCAGTTACGTGGCTCGTAAGGTAGGAAATGGCGGGAGAATAGGAGGGGGAGGTACCGTAGTGTGTGTGGGAGCCGGGCCGGTAGGTGTGAGTGGGCCAAGACAGCCGCGCGGCTGGTGGTCGTGGGCTTAGAGGGGATACTTTACACCCTTAGTTCACCGCCACTTTGAACCTTCATTACTCCGGTCGTATGGGAGCTAGAGGCTTGAGATTTATGTGAGACACTCCTTAGGATGTATGCCGTACAATGCCATACTCAGTTTTCACCTAGTGCTCCCTGGCGGGTGTGTCATGCGGGGGAGACCAACTTTTCGCCTCCCACCCCCCCCTCCCCCAAATGACCGAGGTGATTGTTTTTTTATTTTTGTCTTCATTTTCTCAACCATTCTCTTCCATTTTTGGCATTCAAACCCATTTTTTTGAGGCTCCCCCCCCCAAAAAAAAAAGTTATCCGAGGTGATTTTTTTTTTTTTTTTTTTTTTGTTTTTTTCATTTCGCATCCTGTGTCTTCCAGTTTAGCAAAAAAACAAAAATAATTGAAAATGGCTTTGGGACTGGGGTGAACAAAATATTATAACTAGCCGGGGCTCAACGGGTTAAGTATCTGGGGCAGTGTGTTGAGTAAGTATGGGACTATGGATGAAGTAGTGCGGGAGAGGGTACAACCGTGGAAGAGGGTTGTAGAAATGCTGAACGCAGTAACAACAAAAAGGGTGGTCAGTAATGGAAGTGAAAAAGTCCTTTCATGACCAGTGTGGTAATCCCGCCACTGACTTAACGGAAGCGAAGCATGGACGTTGGTTGAAGAGAATCAGACCAAGAGGGAGAGCAGTGGAAATTAAATACTTAAGAAGTGCGTGCGGAGTTACATGGAGGGATAGACAAGACTAAGGAGGAAGTAATAAGGAGGTGGGGGGGGGGTTGTGTGGAGGTAGATTTGCTGGAAAGTGTGGAAAATGAACAACTTGAGATGGTTCGTCCATATGGAAAGTATGGAAAAAGCGAGAGAATGACTAAGATGTGTATGAGAGCGAGGTGGAGGGACAGAGAGGGAGAGGTAGACCGATAGAGAGGTGGAAGGATGGAGTGAGGAAGTATATGAACAAAGACGGTGCTGGTTGGGGGGAGGGGCATCGACTGACTGGGGACAGAGGTGCATGGGGGCGGTTCGTTCATGGCCACACCTTCGGGGATCACGGCGTCAGGCAATAGATAGATAGATAGATGGGGTCAAACTGCAAGATGGGATATCTAGTAAATAACTGAAAAGACAGTTTGCTATCAAGAGTATCAGTGATGGGATGCACACCACCCGGCTTGGATGTTTTGGACTTATGGAGAGGATGGATTAACTAAGTTGGGTGAAAAGACGCAAGTCTATGAACGTGGAATTAGCTGCACCAAGAGGCATTAATTGTCATTAATCTAACCTGACATCCTAATCTATTCTATCTATCTATCTATCTATATACTCAGGCCCAATCCCCATTTTGGGGGTAGCCGACTCAAGACAGAGCAAGAACAGGGAAAACACAAAAACAACATAAAAACAACGAATAAACACAGATAAGAAGCACAAACTCACACACATCCAGGTCACCCAGGAGAAGACCCAGAGACCAGGGTCACCAAGGTCGCTCCAGCACTCCCTCGGCCCCGACCGCCGGAGAGGTTCCGAATCCTCGGCAGGCAGACATGCAGCTGAGCCAAAGCCACAAGCCCTCCCCACCACACTTCCAGGCGCACCCTTCATAGTAATCGTCTCCCCCGGGCCAGGCGCCTGATGGACTATTATCTAGTCCAAGCTTGAGCCGCGACCCCTTACTCCAAATGACCACGTGTTCACTCAAGTTATTCACAAACATTCGCCATTCACTCCTGTCCACCACCACTTCCCCTGCCTGATCTATAGTCATTCCTCTATCATCCAAATCTTTTCCTTACACATTCCTCTCCAATCTCAATGGGGGTCTTCCTGCCCTTCTAAATCCCCTTGTACATTACTCACATATTCTCTTTGGTAAGCCTTTCATCTCCCCCATTCGTTCAACATGACCATACCAGCTTAGCACCCTTCTGTCCACTCTGGCTGACAAATGTTCCTGCTGCCCCACTCTCTCCTTCAGTCCTCAATCTGTCCTCTACGAGTAACTCCACACATACATCTCAATCAGCTCATCGCCATCACATCCAGCCCTCCTTTTCTCCGTTTTCTTCAGAGCCCATGTCTCAGCCCCACACATCACCGTTGGCACAACAAGTTCCTTGATACATTGCACTTTTTATCTTGTCACCACTGACTCAGATTTCCTCGTCTTCCACAGACTTCGCCATGGCTCCGAAAACCTTCCCTCCTTCACACACTCTCTTTTTTACCTCCATTTTCCATACCTCCACTCCTACTTATCGTTCCTCCTATATATTTAAAACACCTACTTCTTCTACCTTTGTTCCAATATTTTCCCCTCCAAGCCTCACATCTAGATTCACCCTATTCTCTCCCCCTATTACCCACCATTACTTTACTTTTATTGACG